>VUYV01000009.1:950113-1051897 GCA_008711295.1 Anarhynchus alexandrinus | reverse complement strand
GGTGGGGGGGGGGTCGGCCGGGGCGAGGTGGGCTGCTGAAGGCGGCGGGCCTCGGGCGGCGCAGGCTTGTCGGGGCGGCGCGGCGGCCTGTGCAGAGGAGGTGAGGGGGGGGCGGAGGGCAGCAGGCCGGGCCGGGGAGCCTGCGGAGCTGCCTAGCCTTGTTTATCTGCAAAGGGCACTCCATCCGTCCTTTGGTCCCTGCCACAGCTTAGCCAGGTGTAGATGAGGCGAAGGGCTGCGGGGAAGGGGGGACGGGAGGTGTCCGTCCCCAGAAGGGATTGGAAACGTTGCTATGGGGCCCCCGTTGAGGCGGAGGGAGGCTCGGTGCCGCTCTCGGTGTGACAGGCAGCTTTCAAACTTCTCGCCCAGCTTTTTATTTTTAATCTAAGGCAGAGTGCCGCAGTTTTGACAGCCCTGAGTCAGTGTGAATCCAAGCTCTCCTCGTGCGTGGGCTGGTGGAAAGGAGGTCCCAGCTGCAGATGCCTCAGGCTGAAACAGCAGCGGCGGTTTTACTTCTAGACTGTTAACGTGACACTTGGGTGACTGCAACAGGCTGAGCAATGTGTCTCTGGCGTGTTCTCCCTATGCCTCGGTAAAAACAGGATGGAGAAGAAAATAGGAAAGGTGATAGGAGGTGGGTCTTGGCATGATGATGTTTTGCATCCATTTCAGCCAGGCATAAAGCATACTGACTGCCTAGAGGACGATGGAAATTATGAAATAGAATAAAGCTACTATTGTCCCACGCATCTTGAGAAGACTTGAGGCTGACATGTCTGCTAAAGGCCACCATTGTGTCCTCCGGAAAATACATAACACAGTCAGATTACGGATGTAGGATTGCTGCTCATTTCTTTACAAAGCATACGTACATACTATGAGAAAATAAGATACAGTCTTTCTTAACAGCAGTAGAGTCAGTCTTTTTGTTTGATAAAATTGTATACATTTAATCCGTGTAAATCAAGCAGACCTTCATCCATGGAGAAAATTGAACCAAGAATTTGTTCTTAAATGCTGAGCTCAGATACCAGGAAAGAGGAATACTTTGCTTCACAGAAGATTGCATTGGGAAATAAATGAATGCTTTTTTAAGCCATGGGCCAGAAAAACTGCTGGAGTCTCCTCTTCAAAAGAGAATGCTCCTCTGCATCATCCAATGCAGCAATCTGTGTGGGTCGTTTGTGTTTTTGTTATTTTGTTTTGTGTTTTAGTTTGGGTTGGGTTTTTTTTTTTTGCTGAACCAGAAACAAAGATTGTAGAAAGAACTCTCTTCATGGTTTTTTACTGGAAAAACAAAATGCCTGGGGAGAATATGCACTGCTTATCCAGTTTTAAGAAATACTCAGTGTAGGTCAGTCAGCTGCGGGCACAGGCTTGGCTGATGCAAGTTACTTTCTGTAAGAAACAGCTTTTAGTTTTCTGTTGAGATTCCATTGAAGCCTGACTGAAGCAGTCACTTAGGAGACTCAACTTATATATAACCCTCCCAGCATAAATGGGGCCCTTTAATGAAAAGGCATCTTGGGCAGGGGGTGTATTGTAATTCATAGCAGCTACACTATTGTTAAAAGGCTGCAGCCAGACTGTGAAACTCACTAAAAATTTATATACATGCCAGTCAACATGCATTTTCCCCCAAATCACTGCAATGCTTGTGACAAATAGGATTGTTGCTTAAATCCCCTTTTAAATACCATTTTATGTCAAAACTTTTTTTCAGCTCTAAGATTCCTGGCAAGTGGCGCTTATTACTGATACCTTTGGGCAACTGGAAATTTACCCACTTGAGTACAGAAGATACTGAAACAGTGCTGCCAAATGCTATTTAAAATTGTGAATAGTTATTTTACAAACAAGGCCACTCTCCACATCACAAAATAGCGCAGCAACAAAATTAGTAGCTTTATTCTTGGTATACTTTGGTGTACTCTGAGTTATTGTGAGTGCTTAATATCCCATTTTTTTTAAAGAAAAGGCCTTTTCTGAATTTATAGTATGAATATAATACTTGAAAAAAAAGACAAAGAATAGCATCATGTCAAATCTTACCATCACTGAAGAAATTCTCCAGTTTTCCAGTTTTTATTCTACAAAGCCTCAATGCTGAGCTAAACACATTTAACCATTCAGTTACACAACAGACAGTTCATCCAGATGTCATCCAAATGTAGGAAACTCAACTGCTATATTTCGTAACAGTCCCCATACACTTGCGATATTACTCTGGGAGAAGCCCAGTGGCCTCTATCCTTTCTCCCTTCCCCTTCCCACACCCTCGGCCCCAGATCTGCCAGCAGAACCAACTGGCCTTTATATTTTTTTCTTACCTTTGCGAAACAAGTATATGAGCCCCATCCTTTCACCTCTTCTGTGGTAATTATAGCCCATGTCACTCAAGCAGTTTCCATCTCCACACACCACTGTTCTTGTTTTGATAGAAACAGGTCAGAAAAGGCTGATGCAGTTTCTTGAGCTGAGAGTCTGCTCAGCTTACACACTTGAGAGTATGCTCTATATTTAAGGAATACAATATTTCTGGATCATCACTTGTTTGGAATGTGCACGACAGGGCTGCATAACAGAAGCAAGCCAGTCAGCTTTCCAGCAAAGGTGTAAATTAAACAGTATGCCTGTATTATGCTTTAAAGATTAGATGACACTCTA
The DNA here is from genome assembly GCA_008711295.1 of Anarhynchus alexandrinus. Taxonomy (NCBI): domain Eukaryota; kingdom Metazoa; phylum Chordata; class Aves; order Charadriiformes; family Charadriidae; genus Anarhynchus; species Anarhynchus alexandrinus. Next base: position 1,049,230 of record VUYV01000009.1, on the reverse strand, counting down.
GATTGAGCTGCTTCTTTGATTTCAATGTGTATTTTGAAATACGTTGAAGCTCTGGTGGAACTGATAGCAATTTATTAGCATTAATTTATTAGCAGATGCTACCTTTTGGCACAGTAGAGGACGGAAACCTCGGGGTTTTTTAAATCTATGCAGAAAAATTGCATATCCACAGAGAAGAACAAGTTATTTCAGATGGAGAAACAGCCTTGCAATGACAGCTGAAATGTTGAGCTGGTAAAAGAAAATTGTGAAAGGCCTTGATAACGAGTCTATTCGTATGTCAAACACATCACATATACTACTTCATAGTTTTATGTATTAGACTGAGCTGTGATGAGGCAGTCTTATCTCACCAGTTCATCACTAATGGTCTTCAGTGGTATAGACTACTTAACCCAACTGAAATTTGTTCTTGCAAATGATATAAACACTTATGTTATTAGGACTTTAAAGACAGAAGTTTCTATTATTTATGATATACCAACTGTCCACTGGGGTAGCCTCACAGAGTGAGAAATACTCTCTTTAAAATGAACGCATGTATAAACAGGGAAAGAGTTCTGCGGGCTTGAAGTTTTCACAAACTTGACATATATAAAAATTTAATCTAGATTTTTTCTGTAATGCTATGAATGTATATGAAATGGTGCAATTTTCCTGTATGCTATACTGTCACAAAACAGCTTTCATACAACAGTGGAAGGGAAAATTAGTACTGTAAGTGCTACCTCTTTTCCAGTGTTGTCTGGAAAGGATTTCTGGCATATGTCTTTTTCTGCTTCACAAGGTATTGCAGCAACTGAAGGCTGTGCAATTAATCTCAAACTCTCATAATATTCTAACCAATACCTTTGTAGTTTAATATATAAAATACTCCCATAGCATGGACAGTTTCTAATGAAATGTTAGAAATAGCTACATCTAAAATTTAAAAAGGTACTGGAAAGCAACCACTTCAGGTCAGATAAGTCTATAATTTGCCTATCAGCTGGGAGGCTGTGTATGGTATTGCTGAGGACTAAACCAGTGCTGTGCTCGAAGGAGCAAAGCACATTCTTACTTTCTTCACCTTCTTTGACCTTCTGAAAGGATAACATTTGCAGGCTTTGTGTACTGATTTTTAAACCCATTGTGCATATGTCTAAGCATAAGCTTTTGCTATCTATTCTATAAACAGATCAGATAAAGTGCTTTGAAATTCTACCTGGAGCCATTAAAATGGTGACGAGTTGTTTTATTTACGATATTATATGTTAAGTCATTGTTATTTTCTAAACTTTGAAATCTATCATGTTAGGTTTGTTTAATCTTCTCAGATAAATATATCTCCAAAGCAAGTTTATTTAAATTATTTGACTTTTCTTTGCTGATATTTCAAGTAGTCCCAGTGAAATTCCTGACAGTTCTCTCTGTGGTTTAACAGAAACGAACAAATCTGTTTGCCCAAATGTGGCATCAAATACATCAACTACCCTACACTCTGTAAGGCAGCAAAGTCTATCCAATGTTCACATGTACTCATCAATATCACACTGCAAGATATGAAGAATTATTTGTCTTCTACTTGCTGCTGTTTATGTAATGATGCTTTGCCCTTAACTGTTCTGTCCCCCGTCCCTCTGGCTTAAAAATAGATCACCTGTGGAAACAGGCTGTGAAGTTTTCATTACAGAATGTGTTTGATCTGTACAAGCCAGTGTAAATTTATATTGTGTGTATCCTTTATGGTTATGAAAGACAAAACTTCTTCCCTGAGGCAAGACATGCTAATAAAAGAAACCTCACCCCCCTGAAGTGAATATTTAGACGTAGAGAACATACCACAAAACACATCAGATAATTCAACCTGTGGGCTGATGTGTAGAAACCCGTGGAGGCATTACTGTTAGTTTCTCACTCAGTTGCAGTAGCAGTGCCTGAGAGCATAAACAAGGCATAGAAAAGAACAAAAATAACCCAGACAAACAGAAACAAAGCAGATCCAGAGTGTAACAAAGAGAGGCTACATCTAGATATCCTTTTTCTTTGTAGACCCAGCTCTACACCTGAGCCTAGATGTCTTTTACTCAAATTTCCTTTATGCACTGTTAGATTCACTTTCAGGGCACTGGAGGAAAAAGACTTGGGGATACATAATTCCATAGCATAGACCCAAACTCACAGCTGCTTGCAACGGGAATCTGCAAGGACAAGTTCTCTGGTGTGCATCCTGTATCGCCTTGTGGCAGCATCAAACAGCCCACATCTGGCACAATAGTTGAACGGATTTTAGGGTAACTTGATGACAGAACAAGAGATGCATGTTTGGGGATTGCATATTTATTTGTTCTGTTACCTTTACAGGAATGTGAAAAAGTGAGATACCTATATTCTCTTCCTGAGTGTGCCAAGGGATGTGATGCGTGATCTTGGATAAGCACTTCCTGGCTGCTTTAATTCCATTTCTTTGCGATTTGAGCTGTTTGCAGGGAAGTCTTGATATTCATTTTGAGTAGTGCCAGCCCCACCACAGTGGGTTCCTGGCCTCAGTAGTAGTGCTAACTACATTGCTTAGCCTTTTACAGGAGGTGTTCAATACCATGCAAGGCGGGGCTGAAATAACCATCGTCTTGGTCTTCCATGGTCTGCAGTAGTGGATATAGGTCCACAGTAGAGACAGTTTCTTACAGGATTGCCAGGAGCTAGCTGCTGCACCCACAGGACCTCGTATGCTACACCAGTGTAGACAGGAAGAGCACTCAACACAAAAGCAGACAGCTAAAGGAGGACATGAAAGCCCAGGTCTGAATGTGACTCTCTTGACAGTCACTCACAGCTGTGGAAAACATAAGGAGGAAGAACATCATGCCTGAAATAAAAACTCTGCCAGAAAACAAGGCAGCGACTGGACTCTTGCCAGACCCCTGGGCGTTCATAGTGGGCTCAAGGGTACCATCGGGTTCTGCAGGTGTCCCTTGACCTTTGTGAAGCTGCAACAAACACACGAGCAGCCATTGCCCAGCAGACGGAAACTGAAACAGTCGTGCTGGTAGTTTCAGTATAGTATTGTGGGGAGCAGATTTATCGCACGAGGAACACGGCACAGGAGGAAGCATTGTTGGCACATAAAGAAAATGGATCAGGAAGAGCGTGGCCAACCGGACAGCCTCTTTGTGGCTAATCACATGCTTCTGCAAATATGAGATTAAAACCACAGAAGAGGAACAAAATGCAGATGTTTGTATTAGATTGGTTTCTTCCGTGAGGGCCAAACATGTAAGAAAACACTTACAGGGTAATGAAAAGTGGCATGCACAGCTCTTAATTATACAGCATGACTGTTTAATCCTGCTGTTCAGTGATTACTTTCACTTTAAGAAGTTGGCGCAAATTTAAATAAGGCTTTACATTGATAGCAATAGTATAATTCGCTGCTGCTTTCTTCCGCCTTGTGCTGGCTTTAACACTTTCAATTTTAAAGATTTTATGACACTGTAAACATGGGATAACTGGATGGCGAATGAGGCCCCTAAAGTTTCAGTTTAAGACAGCTGCAGATACTTTTCCCATAGTGTTGTTAAAATGCTCATATCCCATTTTCTGGGTAAAATTCTGGTAATTTTCTGCAAAAAAAAATTAAATAATTTCAACATGTTTCTGGGAGAACAAGGAGGAAGGATAAAGAGAAACTCTGACAAAATAAATGCTTTCAGTTTTCCAGGCAGTCAGTAACAAAAAGTACTTACAAAATATTTAAATATGTCTCGATATAGCTACCACCAGAAGCTACGGTAGCAGGGATATTCAAATGTTAGTAAAGAGACGGAAGTCATAAACCAAAAGTGCATCATCAACGTGAAATCTACCCAAAGCAGAACAGATTCTGTTGAACGAAGTGATACAGAGCATGAGTCAGCTCCGTGTTTTGCGGAGGGCGAGCCGGCGTCATTCTCTCTGTAGCAGTACAAGGGGCACGATCTGTGATCCTGCAGCCTAGCAGGAAACAGAGCTCCGTGCCTTCTTGTCTCTCCCCGATTTCACTGCTCCCAAGTGTCAGAAGGCCTTATAAGAGAGAGAAAATAGTATGCGGTGGGGGACTCCTATGTTAAGTTATTAACTGATCATTTAGTTGAGAAACTGCAGAGCCTTTGCAGAGATGTGGGTGATCTACCTGATCCTCAGGGGAATGCTTTATGACATTGCTCAGAAGAAATTGAAAATAAAGTCAGCTGCCACGGGGCGAGTCATGACTCTGAACATCTGAGCTTGCAGATTCTCAGTGCAGTCAGCATCTGACAGCCAAATCTCTGAAGGTTACACAGTTTGCCGGATATATTCTGTCCCAGGACTACAGGAAGAGAGCAGGATTCCCTTCTGTAATAGCTCTTCCCAGTGTCTTCCACAGTATCAGGAGGGCCATTACTACATTAACGTTCAACCAAGAAAAAAAATTAAACTTCCTGTGCTTTTCAGTGTCGCTTCTGGAGACAGTTGTGTGCCAAGGAGGATGAAGTGTGATCGCAGGAGTCAGGAAATAGTTGTGTGTAGGGAAGATAGGAGTAAGGGAACATTGTACAAATCAGAGGAGGAGAAGTCTGGCCTGGGAGTTAAAACAGTAGACAAAGTGTCTCTAGCTACCAAAGTACACCTCGTTTAGGACATCCAGAAGCTCACGCTTTCTGCAGACTCATGGACAAATGTCTGGTGTTTGACACTGGGGTGGGTGTTTGTCCTAGTCTCAGCTCTTGGACTGTTTGGGTAATAACCAAATGTCTGACAACTCCGGCAACAGGTAAGGTTTGAAACTCGTGACTGTCAGGATACTCATGGAGTTTACCGCACGCTTCAGCACACGATTCCAGGCGGATGTTAGTCCATCTGTAAAAGAATAACTTCACAATAAAGACATCAGGTTGTTTAGATTTAAATCTAATAGTTTTCATGAAAGCTGAAAATAACCCGCATGATGGATTTTTTTTATCTTTGGTTCCAGAATGCCTTTAAAAATACAGGAAGTTTCACTGTAAGGTTACAGAGCCAGTTTGTCACAGGTTGGAAGTCACAGCATTCTGACTGCCTGTTGAGCCTTACTAACACACACATGGAACGCTGCCCAGTTTAGACTTTGATCACAAACCATTTTACCCGAGTTCCCAAAGAAGTTTCCTTTTCATACTGCGCTTGTGAGAACTTTCTTTTGACATCTTCCACATCCTTCAGTAAAAAGAAAAGCTCAGAAAGAAATCCTAGATTTGCTGAATGTGACAGTCCTTTTTGCTATTGACTTTAGGAGTGCAAGGATACTGCCTAGAATTTTTTCAGTAATTTTAAACCCATCATGTTACTATCTAGTCAGTAAAAGCAAACCACAATCCTCTTCTGACTAAAAAACACAGTGCCAAATAATGTTATGCTATAAATTAGTATCATTCTGCAATGATCTGACCTATTGCATTACCTATTTTCTTTCTGTCCTCTCTACAGTGAGGTAATGTGGGGCAATTAAAAAAATGTGAAGGGCAGAAGAGCATTCTCATGTAATCTTTAAAAGAATGTTATTACTAAATGAAGAATGTAATTATGTATAGCCTGTGCTGGATGTACATGACATGGTATTTCACTTTCTAATACAGTAAATTCTGTCCTCAGCATTCATTTAGCTCTGCAGTATCACAGTGAAGAGAGCTAAAAGAGTACCTAGATAGAAATTCAGCCATAACACATTCAAAAAGGAAGATTCTGACGTATTTTGTTCCAGGAGCTTTTGAACAACCTGTGTGAGGGGACTAAAATGTCCCACTTTCACTGTAACATTACCCATTTGTTTGCACACACTGGATCTAACATATACTTAGTTGCACAGAGGTAATATTTACCATTAGAGAATCGCATTATTTTCATCTGTCTATCTCTTTGGTAGACTGATCCGTTGTGTTGATGATGTAAGTGTAAGCATTTACAATGTGTATTCCCTTTTACATAGGTGATAAATACAGACAAATCTGAGGAATGAGATCATTGCTCGTGTACTCAAAACCTTGCAACACTGGGCCCTTATGAAATGTTCTAACCACATGCGTTTATGAAACAGTTTTCTTAAAGAGTGTGCTCAGCTAATCCTTTGCATGACCTTTAAACAAAATAATGTCCTTGTGCTGGGTTCATTACAAAATGAAAACATGCAGCATGGTAGGAGTCTTTGAAAAGCTTTGAGAGGTTCTAATATAGACCGAGTGAATGTAACATGACAGATGCCCATTCTTCTGTGTTGGGGAGGTGAGAATTCGTGTTTTATTTTTGAGATGTTTGACATGCCAAAAAATCTCTGTCAGTCTGGGTAATCAACAGAGTAACAAATGATTTAGCTCATTCTCTCCTCCCTTTTTATTTATGTATCTTCATACTATAACAATTATGTGCTGTTCTATTTCTGTTTTTCAGAAACATAACTTGTTACATGATTAGTCTGTTAAATCTCTGCATGAATGTCCTCTATTGCTTGGTTTCTGTCTTCATAGGCCAGATTCATTCCAGATATACTCGGGTAAAGGCAGTGGAATGGAAAGAAATGAAATGAGCATTAACCGGCAAGTGGAGTGTTAGAAAGGTGTGCAAGGAGCCAGGTATATATCTTCTATTAGTCCAAAATAATGCCTGCTATCTGACTGGATGACTTGGCAGAAACAAGGTGATCATAGCTCTTACTTACCGAGCGCTTAGGACAAGCGGCTGTACTTTATGTACCTGTTCCCAGGTGTGGCAGGTTATCTGCTCTAAATCTGAATTTAGCTGAGTGTGTCAGTTTAACATATGAGACCTTAGAGGTAAGGTTGGGCTTAATGCTTCTGTACAGATGGCCTCACTCAAGGATGGAAGCTTAGCAGAGTTCTTGGCACTGAAACTGAAAATGCCAAGCCTTATCTATGTCTGTGATAACTCTTCCCCAGAACTCAGAAACTGTAGCTTTTATAATAGTGTTGAGAGTATATAAGATGCTTTCTTATCCTCTGCAGACATCCAACTAAACTCCTGACCAAATTTCTGGTATCACGTGGGACATATTTTCTTCTGTAGTACGAATGCGTAGTTTTTCAGCAGCACCTCTAAAAGTTCTCATGGACATTAATAGTCCTCAGTGGGTCTGCAGAAGCTTTTTACCATGAGCAAGGAATTGGGATTTTTTTAATACGCAGCAAGGAAGTGTTTCTTTTTCTTATTGTTTTCTTTCTTTCTATGAGCGAGCAAGTGTTGGTTGTGGTTGGTTTTTTTTTTTACCATGAGCTAGGAAATGTTTTTTTACCATGAAGTATGAAGTGAATCTTTTTTGACAGGGAACAGTTACAAACTTCTGCAAGTAGAATTTCCTCATCTTCTGTAGTGTTTTTCCATATAAGTTCGGAAAAGGTCCCAAAACCTGTGAAGTGCGTATTGGGTGCATTATGCCTTCAGGATATGCTCTGCATCAAAATTTCATTGATACTTTCCCATCATCTACATCGAATGGCATCTGTGTTGCGGAGACCACTAAGACTATAGCCACAGTACGCCAGTGCAACAACTCTCTCTGAGTCAGAGCCTAATGGCATTACAGGGTCTGCAACAGCTGCTGCAGAGATAGATCTGTGACTCATCTGAAATCCTACTATGAATAAAGCACTAATCCAGCATCATAGTCTATTTTGCTGGCCAAAGAAAAATGATAAATATAAATACATCTGTAACAGAATGCAAATATAGTGGAAGGTTGGTAAGATTTCAGAGAAGTCAAGAAGCTCTCTTGTCCCAGAAAAGGAAAATGGAAGGGGAAATGAAAAAAGCATTTTTCCTGTGTTCCATTTCCATTTCTCTTTTAGTTCTCTAGAGGCACCAACGTTTTTTTAGGCACTGTGAGGCCAATCTAATGTTTGTCTGAGAGAAAAAGATCATAAAATGTAGATTACCAAGTGAAATCAATTACTATTACATCAGATGTCTGGAAATTGAAGTAGATTATTCAGATTTTGAAATACAGAACACTATTTGCCGTGGGTGAAGTTTAACTAGTTCATCTCATGTCAGCTGCAAAAGCTCCATCTACTTCAGCAATGCCAGTTTTCATTCTGTATCTCTTACAAAGCTGATCTGATGCATGCTAGGGTATAAAGATTAGCTTCCTCTCAGCCAAAACAATATTGCTTCATACAGTCTTTTAATTCTCAAACTTTAGCCTGCTGAAAAGGAGACTATTCCTACTCAGGGAAATACTTGCTGTAAACTTAGGTCTGGAGAGATCACTTTGACTGTCACTTTTCCCTGCAGTACTCTGGAATAAACTGAATTCAGTGTTACTGAATGTAAAGATCAGAATTACTAGGACTGAATGAATGAATTTGGGCAATGTCTCAATTTTAATAAGCTTAGTTGTGGCTTTAAACCCCACTGAGATGGTAATCTATTTATATTTCAGCAATACCAGGCACAGCTGCAGTGTGCGTAGGACCCAGAGAACAGAGTAGTCTTGAGCCAAGTGGAACTCTGTGCAGATCTGATATAGGGGGAAAGTATAGTTTACCAAAGATAAATGCGAGAAAAACAGGAAAGAAAATGATTTTTTGCTAAACTGGATGCTTTTTTGGGAAGGGGGAGGGAGAAAAGTAAAGGCGCTGCACCCTCCGTTACGGAAGAGCAGCATGCGTCCCACTGACAGCGTCCCCTTTTTATTTACTTGTTTTCTTCACTAAGCTAGAAAGCAGACATGAATTTAGCTCCAGATAATGCCTCTCATTTCCTGCAGTGATTTACACAATTGTCTCTTTACCAGTAAAATGCAGCTGATAATAGCTTTTTTTAATAAAATTCTTAGTTTAGGACAAATGAATAGTATTGCTCAGTTTTCATTCTTCTCTAGTAAAAGGGGTAAATATAGAAAACTCACTAAAACAAGTTTTAAAAATAACAATTTATAAAGCTATGTATTATTTTCCAGTCATACTAAGCATTTCCTGTATATTTATGGAGAACCATTTCAGTTGTGGAGATGAGTTGACTGTAATGATTGGCGCTGTAGAATCATTACTCAACGTGCAGCGATCAAACACGAACTGCAACGGGCTCCTAAATCAAAGCAATGACTCCGCATTCAGCACACGACCTTTGCCTCACTTTCCTTTCCCAAAGCAAATGTGGCGATGAGGAGAAACTGATTCCTTTCTCCCATAGGGAAGGAGTGGAGAGGAAGAGAAACCTGCTCAGGTTCCCGCGGGCTCCGTTCCCGTGGCCAGCAGCTTCGCTCCCAGCATTTCTGCTCTTACTGCCTCCCTCTTCCTAATGGGAACTGCCAAGAAAACTGTAGGCTTTGCTACAATTGCCGTATTAGGGTGTCAATTCTATCCCGGTGGTATGATGACAGGCCACCTGTGGAAAGCAAAGGCAGATGCGGGCCCAGTCTAAAGGGGAAGCTGAAGGGTCATGGAAGTGCACTGCGTGGTACGACTGTATCTGCTGCGTCGGTCAGTGCAAAGCTCCACTGCTTCAAGGAACGTTTGCTTGCACAAGGCTGAGACAGAGGCTGCGAAAGCTGGATCCCTTTTTTTTTTTTGTTGTTTTGATGCTTGAAGAGTCAAGATAAAACCAAGGAGACGCATACACTAATTGGATTCTTGTTGGTTGCACAGGAGTGTTATCTTTACTGGCATTGTGATTAAATTGTTCTGGGGATGGGGATGCTGTCATTGAAAAAGCACCTGTTATAAACTGCTTTTGACAGGTAATAAAATTCATGCTATCAGTTGAAATCCCTACCTTTGCACACATAGCTGAGAGTAAAATAAGCGGTTGTGAGCTTATTCTTGCAATCTCTGACCCAAACAATAACTTTAGCATGCATTTTTCTGTAAAATGAGAGTCTGATTTTAGTCCTGTGCATGAAAATCCTGTTTCTGTGAAAGACAAATGGCCTATTGTAATGCTGCACCGTTTTTGCAAACAATATAAACCTCAACAGAAAAAGAAAAAAAAAAATCTTAGCTGGCAACAATTATCTTATTATGTGTGTTCCATACATGATGATGGCACAGAAGGAAAAAAAGCAATCGTGAGTGATCATTTATGAAACTGAAGTAGGACATTCATTCATAGCGTAAAGGGGAGTACTGGGAACCCCATGAGATGCTGGTAATCACTTTTACAAGAATTAGTATAGGAAACTCATTCATTCCCCATTTCAAAGCACTTATGAATTATTCAGTTAATCCTGTCTGGGGAGATAAATGTTGCATGCTATAGGAGTGCATGCTATGGTATTTATTAACCTAGCTCAATGTTTGACAGGCTTCAAATTTGCTTTTCCAGAATGCCAAATATTATTATTTTAGTTTCTGTATTTTGCTTCTTATCACTGAGTTTACAAGAACCACCCCCATCTGTGTTTCTACTTGACAAGTTTTCTGAAATGAATCAATTAAAAAAAATGTTTGATGTTTTAGAAGTCTATTGTAGACATTCTGTCTCAGATATTAACAGTATCTGTCAGCCACCAAATAGACACAGCTTATCTGGACTCTTTTCATGCCTTGGAATACTGTCATTGGGTTTTAAACTTTATTTTTAATCTAGGTCTTATATTGACAGTGATGTAAAGTTCAAACTGATATGCGTTTATGAACTGATAAAAATCAATACATTTGATGAACAGTCTGGCAAAGTACTGAACAAATCCTCATTATCCATTTGGGCAAAGAACGTTTGGCTGATTTTAAAGTGCTTATGGCACAGGTTACTGCTACCTTGTGCTTTGTCTCAGGGCTGCAGTCCTGAAAGCTCAATGCATTTGGCATTAGTTTTAAAACAGTCTGTATATTTTATAGACAACCCGTTTTGGGTCTTCTTTCACCATGAAATACTTAATATATTGGTTCAAAGCCACTATTTTTATAGAATCATAGAATGGTTTAGATTGGAAAGAACCTTGAAGATCATCTAGTCCAACCCCCCTGCCATAGGCAGGGACACCTCCCACCAGACCAGGTTGCCCAAGGCCACGTCCAGCCTGGCCTTGAACACCTCCAGGGATGGGGACTCAACAACCTCTCTGGGCAACCTGTTCCAGTGCCTCACCACCCTCAAAGTGAAAAACTTCTTCCTAATGTTTAATCTAAACCTGCCCTCTTCCAGTTTAAAGCCATTCCCCCTCATCCTATCACTACATACCCTAGTAAAAAGTGGTTAAAGTGAAGATGTCACTGCTCTTGTGAGTGCTTTCTTACCAAAATTGTTCCTTGATTACAGTGGGAGTGAAAGGGATCATAGAATCATGAAATGGTTTAGGTTGGAAGGGACCGTACAGATCATCGAGTTCCACCCCCCCTGCCATGGGCAAGGAAACCTTCCACTGGACCAGGTTGCTCAAAGCCCCATCCAGCCTGGCCTTGAACACCTCCAGGGATGGGGCAGCCATAGCTTCTCTGGGCAGCCTGTGCCAGTGTCTCACCACCCTCACAGTCAAGAATTTCTTCCTGAGATCTAATCTAAACCTGCCCTCTTCCAGTTTGAAGCCATTCCCCCTTGTCCTATCACTACATGCCCTTGGAAAAAGTCCCTCTCCAGCTTTCTTGTAGGCACCCTTCAGACACTGGAAGGCTGCTGTAAGGTCTCCCTGGAGCCTTCTCTTCTCCAGGCTGAACAGCCCCAACTCTTTCACCCTGTCCTCATAGGAGAGGTGCTCCATCCCTCTGATCATCTTCGTGGGCCTCCTCTGGACTTGCTCCAGCAGGTCCATGTCCTTCTTATGTTGGGGACTCCAGAGCTGGATGCAGTACTCCAGGTGGGGTCTCACTCAGGTGGAGTAGAGGGGCAGAATCACCTCCCTCAACCTACTGGCCATGCTGCTTTTGATGCAGCCCAGGATACAATGCAGTGATGCAGTGATACAGTGAAGAGCTTATATTACACAGTGGTATGGGACATGCCCTTTACCCGATGCAATTTTTCTTTTTGCAGTCCTTTACCCTACCCCTGCAGCAGACAGCTGAGTGGCCAAAGATCAACTTTTCTGTGTTGGGACCTCCTCTGTTTCGCTGCAGCATTGCAATCGCGCTGCCCGTGTGCCAGGCAATCACATTTGTCAGCTGCATGCTAGGATCAAGAGTCAGCACGCTGACAAAAAGACCAGTGGTTTTCCTAAGCACTTGCTTTCTAGGAAAAAACCTGGGCTTTTCTCCCCCCTAGAAACATCTCTCATTCTCAGCGTGTGCTTAATCCTGCGGCGTCCTCTTGTAAAAAGATCTGAGGATTGTTCGACCTGACACAAACCCTGTCTCTGGGACGGCGAGGCGAGTTGGCTGTCAAAAATATTTATCTGATGGCATTGCAATCTGAATGCACTTGATTATTCTGAAAATATATGGGAAGAGCATGTATATTGGGAAAGTGCTTGATAATTCTGCCCCAGAATTAACCATGTAAGAGTATCCAGTATCTAACTGACAATCCACCTGAAAATAAATTAACATAACTGAAAAAATAGGATATGTGCAAGAACCAGTTTTAGTGATCAGTGATGACTGTTGTATTAACAGAAGATCAACCCAGTTTCTCCACAGTCCTTGTGCTTGGGGCATGGGCACGGGCGTCCCCAGGGAGCGTTGCACACACGCCAGCCCGGTCCCTGCCCTGCCCGGCCTCCCTGGCCCCATTTCCATGCTCACATCTTCCTGAAAGCTTTTTCTCTCTCAGTACGAGAAAAAAAGGCAAAGTCTGAATCCTCAAAATAGAGTACAAAATGGCTTTCGTGTGTATGCGTATGTGCGTGCGTGTTTGGGGACACACACGAGGCATACGCTTATATTTCATTATGAAAACGAAGAAGGAAATAATTTCAGGTGACTTTGGGTGCCCAGGTCCCAGGTATGTTATTCATTAGAGGCAAAAGACAAAAAGAAATGCAGCTGCAAACAGAGTACTCTTTATCGGAGATATATTTTGTAAGAATTCTGAAGTAACCATACTCTGAGCTGTATATACATCTGTGACGCTATAATTATCTGTTATTCTCTGGAAATACTTATTTCTGTGGAGAAGAGGAAGGGAATGATGGATGCTTTAATACTGTGATAGTTTTTCCCCTCGTGTTTACAAGTACGCCTCGAATTCTCCTCCTGGGTTTTACATCATTATAATTCCACTTGACCTGGATCTTCCTTGCATACTTTGATTTTATGACACCATTAAGTTTATTTGGCAATGGAGTTATTTTCATCCTAATTACTTTTCTTGTCTGTGTTTGTTATTTTCACAAAGTGAGGCAGAGACTAGAAAGAAAGAAAAAAAAAGTAACCATAAAAGTCCTAATATTTGCCTAACGTTTTATTTTGCCACTCTCCACTGTGAAACACGCTGGTGATCGGTGTTGAACCTGGCTGGAAAAAGTCTGAGTTACCAGTTAGGTGACACATTAACCAAACTACTTTAAGAAAGCAAGACTGCATAGGATCCAGCTTCATTAAGCTTATAATTTAGGAATCTTGGGTCAAACTTTATTTTCTATAGAAGGACTGAAATATTCTTAGGTTTTTTCCTACTTGATTATTTTTTCCCCACCAGAACACCAACATCTTACTAAATGTGTGGTTTTTACAGACGTGCATTGCTTCAGTTACCTTTCTTTGTCTTTTCCTCCCATCCCTGAGCGATATTGTATGCATCCCCTATATTAAACATTTTTAACAAGATGTTAATCGTACGTTTTCTAACCTTGCCAAATTTTTATTTATCTGTGTTTTCTCCTTTTATCTGCTGTTGTTTGGTGGTTAAGTTTAATTAACTCACCTTATGGAATACTTCTCAAATTATTTCTGCTAGCAGGGGTAATAATTCATCCAGATAAGCTTTCTTTTGTAAATTAGAAGATACTAACGACATTTCTCACTTAATAGTAAAAGATATGTTGGTTTCTTCTTTTGTCACTCCAGGCCATGTGCTCCAACACAATGAATGAGGAACTCCTGTCTTCTTTTTTTAAGAAACCTTTTTTTTCACCCCTTCACGTCTGAATGTCCTAGAACACAGGAGAGAAGCTGGTCAAATTAGTCAGTTGTTTTGCTTGGGCTGTTGATTCTGCTTCTTTTTTGGAGGACATATTTAAAGTTCATATACTGCTGTATCTTTCTTTTCTCCTTTCCTATAGCCATTTTATATGGCAACTTTTCTTTCCTCTGAAAAATTATTTTACTTTTCATCAGTTGTTTCTTTCTTGAAATATAGTTACACACTATACCAAATGAGAAAGGAAAAAAAATAAAATTAGGAGACAATGCTAAGTGAAAAATGAAAGCCTCAGTCCAGAAGTTCGGGATCCACCTGAACTTCAAGTGATTTTGCCTTATCTCCTGGCTTTGCCTACATTGCACTCTTATGACCTGAGAAGCCAAGGCAATAGGATGACATTAGTCTGTCTCTCAAACATAATGGTAGTAGCTATAACGCTGAAATTCAGTTGTACTTTAAACCTTTTTTTTTTTTTTTAAGCTAAGTGACCTTAGAAAAGCAATGTCCAGAAAGGACTGGGAATCTGATTGCATCGAGATTAACTGACCAAACTCTGCCCTCAGCAGTTCCAGTTCAAAACATTTTTTCCTTCCCCTTCCTTCTCCACCCCCCTGCCCCCAATTTCTCTCTCCTGCTCTTGTCTTAGCATTTCAAAACCTTTGAGCATCCAACATAAACAATTATGGATAGAGATGGTAAAAACTAAATCTGAGATTTTCTCCTCCACTCCCTTTTTTAAAAAGAAATTCTGTTGCACTCCTGTTCTTTAAAGTGTCTAGCAGATGATTATTTCACTGCCTTGAATTTTGAAAGGGAATCGGGTATAATTTAAATTCTACTGTACATTGTTCTGTCAGGAGATATTCCAGTTTGTAGTTTAATTGGGCGATTGGCAGTGTAAAATAAGAAAAGATAAAACATTTTTAGATAAGCTTTAAAAATCCGATTAAATGGGTTTTGTAATTGCTTATATGCCATGAGAGGAGGTTAATATTAGACTTACTCTTCTATTTTTGGCTGCCTAGTTTCTAAAAATACAGTGAACTCTCCTGACACTATGACAAAGAATTGCAGTTATGTTTTAATGCCAAACCTGAAAATATGTGGGGTGTTTTTCTGTTTTTTTTTTTTTGTTTGTTTGTTTGTTTGTTTTTTTTTGTTTTGGGTTTTTTTTTGCATTAGGAAAGGTTTTGCTACAAAGCACTGCTTTCACAGGTAAATGGTAAGCATGTATGATGCAGAAGGTGTTCTGTCAGTATTGCAGATGCCCAGCAGAAGAGGAAGAAAGCAGAAGCAGACATTGCACATTGCTCAGGCTCCTCTGGGGTTAGAAAAGAAACATTTTCTCTCGACTGCCAGCAGTGTCACAGCAGCAGATTCCTAGTGCTTTATTACAGAAGTGTTGAGCCTTCTTCATTCTTTAGGGCTTATTTTGTTTTCTGGGGGTGTGGTGTAATTTGGCTTTGGTGTCCAAACTTCCCCCAGGCCCAGTGAATGGCACACAACACCGGAGGTGTCTCCACTGCGGAGTGAGTTTGGATGAGTTTGTTCTCTTGGGTTAAAGCAGCACAGGTGGGACTGTCCACATAGGAAAAAAAAGAACACTTGAGTGTATCCATCTTCCTGATGGAGTGACTACTACTGATGTTACAGGCTCTGGGGACCAACCCATGACTCTCCTCACTGCAGTCTGTTTCTCTGATGGGTCCTGCATAGGGAATAGGGGGAACATGAATTGAAACTTTTTTTGGCTGTGCTTTCATTCTCTCACTTCCTTTAAGTCTTTTATCTTCAGTATCCCCCATTCAGCAGCATGGCTAGGGATTTTTCTTTTTTTTTTCATTCAGAACAATTTTAGTAGTTCTGGTTTGTTGCAGTTGTTCCTTACATTTGAAAGATGGCAAATCTGCTTCAATGGGTTCTTGAAGGGATAATAAATCTCTGTAGCAATGATAACTAGAAAAACTGGAAGAGTTTTTGGTCTTGTGCCGCTCACTTTTTTTTGGAAGAGCCTTTTCCCTTGTTGTTTGCCTTCTGTTTTTGCTACAGGCTCTAATGAGAACAGAAACCAAGATGTGCTAGGAGCTCTCAGGCACTAAGAAATTTAGGATTATACAAATTGGGTCCATGGTGATACCACCCTATCTTCTGAGCCAGCAATAAGGTCTATCACACTCAATTCAACAGTTAACTTTCAAGACAGTAAATAAATCTGTATATTTTTTCCACTTTAGTCAATAAGCACAGTTGCTAGAAGTTCAGTCTTCTATACTGCTTTAACTTTCTAGATTAGCTGTTTCATTCTAACCATTCGTTCTTGGCATCACACTCACACTTCCTCCAGCTCCCCTTCCCCGAAGAGACTTATATTTAAATATTGAATTAGTGTTAAGTGAGGAATAATTTGAAATGTCTAGGAAATTAAATTTTAAACACTGATTTAAGCTATTCCTTTTATGTCAGATATTACCCACATTACTTGAAGCAATCCTGTGCCATCTTGCATCATGCTCCACCACAGATTACTGTGGTTGAATGCATGGTCATTAAAGACAGGATGGTGGGAGAGAGAATAATGCCCAGTAGTGGTTTTTCCATCTGTCAGCTCCCCAGCCACCATGACACAGGGCTTGTACTCCACACTGCAGAAGGACACAGACTGATACGGGTTTGTGGTCAACGTTGTGTTACTGTCTATGGTATTTTAGCTACCTCTTTTCTCACTATCCACAGTCAGCATACAACTTCAGGCCTAATATCTTTTTTTTTTTTAATGTACTTATTTTCCTTGTAGATAGTATGAAATCCACACCTGTAGACATAATTTCTGGAGAGAAGATCAAATATGAAACAAAGCTTCCCAGAACATGTAGTGGTGGAGGCTGACAAGAGGGACAGAACCTAGCAAGCCTTGTATCACTGCAAGGACTGGAAAAACTTGTGTTATAGAAATGTCATAGCCACACTACACTGCATTTCATTACTCAGATATGATTTTTTCCTGCTTAGGGTATTGCTGTTGGTCCTGCACCGTTTCATGTAAATATGGGAGTACTTTTCCAGAGCAGCTGCAGTTAAAGCCTCGACCTGTTCTACCCTGCTCGCTATGTATCGACAAGGTGACAGTAAAGATTTAGGGTACCCTCATGTTTCTCCTCCTGTTATCTCCTTGGGAGGAGAGTCTATGATTGCAGCGCTATGGCTGTGGGTGTGCTGTAGGGAGAGGGTTTGATCCAGCCAAAGGGCAGGGAAAAACACTGCCATTAACCTGACCCAGGTGTAAAGTGCGGCCCTTCATGCAACTTGGCAGGAACACCTGAGCAAAAGAGGCGGCATGCTTCCCTTAAGCTAGACTTTTATCTATCTTTATCTATTTTAGTTGTCTATTTTAGCTATTTAGGGTAGCTATTTTTCATTTGTTTGGCAGCACAAAGCTACAGCTGGGTTTTACCAGAGGAAAACAGAGAGCCCCGAGTAGCAAGTGGAAAGAAATTGCACCAGCGAATAAGCGTCACTGCGCAGGAACGTGCCACCTCGCCAAGATAACATGCAATAATATCCACCACTCCCGTTTGATAAGTTCCTTATTTCCAGGTTAATTCTCCGGGTTCGCACTCAAGGTCATCCCAGGCTGTCAAACAAAGATTTTAGACCTTTCAACATAGCCGTATCCTCCGTGTGCTCTGCTGTTTAGTTTACAAGTTAGAATTCAGCTTTTGCATCAAGTTATTGTCGTACCTCTGCTCTAATCACACTGTGGCAGCCTGTGCTTGCAGGGGCCCTCAATAACACCGGGATCTGGGCATTTTTGTCGCTGCGATGTATAAACTCCTTCAGATGTCTAAAGAAATTAGCCAGTGACAGAAGGCTGACTACTTTAAATCATTATGCTTTTTCTTTTTTCCTACATTTACTAGGTCAACAGAAGGAATCAAGAACTACTATGAGATGTAAAGATTTCCAAGACTTTCTAAAGAGTCAGCACAGGTCCACGTTTGCCATATACTCTGGAAAACTGATCTCAGTCAAACATTTTACTAGTTTGTAGCAGATTAAACAACTGCATTACTGTGAACTGATTCTGCTTCTCAACAATTCAGCTTTTGCAATTTCTCGCTGTAGTTATTTAAAGTAGAGGCTGTCCAGGGCAGGCTCCTTTTGCTCTGTAGGTGGTCAGAAACACGCACTGTGAGAGAAAGCTTTACCTCTTTACTTTCAGTTACACCCGTCTTTTAAGAAGCTGGTCATAAACTTTGGGGTTTTTTTCCTGATTCAGACTTTCAAACAAACTCTACACGTGCTTGGAAGCAGTTTACTTTCAAAATGTTGTGAAGAGCAGAACTTCCCCTCAGATTGCATCCTAAAGAAGCGGCCTTCAGCCTCAGGCACAGGCATCCGGGCACAGCTCAGAAGGAAAAGGGCACACTGGGAATTCTGCAAAACCCGCATCCCTAAGCACTGGGGGTTGCAAACTTCCCGATGGACAAAATATAAGAGTACTGTGATGTATTCAGTAAAAGCTTTATACCAAACAGTGGCAAGGATGAGGGCATGAAACTGCAATGTTACTCAAGTGTTAGCAAAAGTGGCAAACAAAGCCTTTATGATGGGGTAAATGTCAAAGGAGCTTTTATTTCCTCTCTAAACTTTTTTTTTTTTTTTTAACATGTGTACCAAAAAAAGGAGGGGCAGAGAAAGGCAAAATGCTGTGATTGATTATGTTATTCATTTTCAGCAGTTGTAGAGAAAAAATCTGGTCACTGACTTTCAAAGAAAATCTATGGTGTAAGCCACATATTAATATGGATATCTCTAACTCAGTACAGAGAAAGATTATTGATTGCATTATATAGAAAGAAGTTTTGAATTTTCAGAGCGTGGACTGCATTCAAAGAGACTGCACAACCTCTTCCATTTCCAGTCTCAAGGTAGTTGGTTTCCTCCTATTTGCAATTGAGAAATTGAGAACATCCCCTTGATAACCACAAGATATAATTAGGTACAATAACATTAGAAAAGAATGCGTGTGGGTTTTTAACACTTAAAAAAAAATATTACCCACTGTACTTCCACACACACATGCTTATTTAATTTCCTTCTCTCTTTTCCTTTGCTGTATGTTTTCCTCCCTTATGCTTAACAGCTAAAATTAAAAGGAATGAATACCTGACTAACCAGCTCCCTGCAGCTTGGAAATCTCTGTTGTAAGGAGCTTCAGGAAGAAAACAATATTTTATCTTTGCCTGTTAATCAGTGTACTGACTGTGCTTAGGAAACATCTAACGGCTGTTTTTGAAAGATTAACAGGTAGCTTCATTGTCCGCTTAAGTCATTAATTACATTCTGCTCGCTTAAATTGCAGCAGGTTCGTTTGGGCCGCTGGCCGTATATGTCATTTACATGGCTAATTCAAATGAGAGCTTTTTATGTTTCATTCCATGGTAAACCGCTTCTCCAGTTCTGCTAAGCGCGCAGTAGCACGCTTCAGAGCAGCACCTTGCTCCTGCTGCGCGTCCCTTCAGAGCGGGCTGTCTTTTCCTGGGAATTTTTGGCATCTGGAAAACCCTTGTGCACATCATGCAAAGAAAGTAACATTACATTGCTTTCTGCAAGAAGTATCTTTCCCAATTCACTTCTCCATTCCTTTCCAAGAGGTTTTTAGGTCAGATATTGCTATTTAAAAGTGAAATCTCTCTCTCTCTCACCCATGGCTCAAGCAAATGAGCTGTTTGCAGGGAATTTGCTGGAAATTGCAGCAGAGGAAGAAATCTTCCTATAAAACTACAAAACAACTGCAGTCCCAGAATAGCAATGAGCTCCGGGAAGCCCTTTCTTAGTTACCAGAATTGCTTGCTTTCCTGCACTAGTTTAGGGCAAGACCTGTGTACGCTGTGTGCCGTCTTGCACCCAGGAGATGCTCTCTGTGTAGTTAAAAAGAGCCCTTCCTTGACCGGGGAGAGGGCTGGCTAAGCTTCACCCCCAAATAATACAGTAAGGCAGAAGTTTTTAAAATGGCTATATTCCATTCATTGACTATCCATCATAAGGAGAGATCTGCGGAATCGTAGCAGCAGCTTATCACGGCTCTGTGGTTTCTGATGGGAAAACAAATACATCACGTAAAGGGAATAAAGTGCTTTGCTCTGGTTATCATTCCACTCCAGGCTTTTGTGTCGCAGATTGTCTGGCAGGCTCTCACAATTGTTTCCTCCTGCAGCTTCTGGAAATGATCTTCTCTTCTCTTCACTAAAGAGAAAAATGCCCACAGCAGAGAGGGGTTTTATTTGCGGTATTCCTTTGTATTTTTCCATTTTACCATTACCTGATTTTTAGCTCTCAATCTCTTTCATGTGTATGAACACCATTTCTGTCAAGACTTGTACGGTGCTCCAGGTAATTGCTGATATGCCTGAAATCTGTGTCCTATTAATGTATTCATATTGTTCTTGAGCCTTTGATAAGCACGCTAGACCTGAGTCACCCCACAGACTGCACTGAGCAAATGACAGTGCACTTCAATAGTGCAAATCTGGCTGCACACGAGGAGCTGAAGGAGTGCGTAGAGCAGGTCCCAAAGAGATGGGTCTGGTGCAAAGGTACCCGCACAGCTGATGCTAATACTTACTAAATGGACTTGCCTGTTTGATCTGTTAGAATTCATCTGTTCAGGCTGTCACGAAATCTACTATTTGGGGTGGGTTATGGCAGAAAAATAGCCAAGACAACCACTTTTGACTTTGAGTCTGATCATCTGTCTAATGAAAGGGAACAGCAGGCATTTGGATATGAACTAGCTGGCTAGTCCATGCTCAGAAAGTGCTTTTCCCCCCTCCCCCAGTCCTCCTCCTCGGTAGCTGAAGCAGTGGCAGCTCCTTCTCCTGAGGCTGCTCTCCTGCCGCCGGGCTGCAGCGGGGCCAGCTGGCTCCTTCCCCTTGCCCGGCTACGCTGCCACCTCGGAGACACACCGAGTCCCCACCTGCGCCAAGGCCCGAGGGTTGGACGCTGGCCTGTGAGTTGCAGGAACTTTGACTAGGATTCAAATGAACGCCACTAAAAATAAGTCTTTTTTTTTTTTTTTTTGGTCTTCCTAGCCAACGTGACAGCGAAGCACATTTCTGTGAGAGCTGGGGAAGAGCACACTGAGCCTGACACCTGATGAAGCGGCTAGTCTCTGCCTGGCATCCTTTATTTGATGAAAGGCATCGCATGTGGAAGGTAGCATTGCTGGCTCTTTTCCCCGTGACACCTGAAATACCTCAGAATGAACGGGTTGGGAAATGAGCATTTCCTGCCTCTCCATCACTTCCAACCCCACCGCAGAACATGTTTATTTTTTCAGTTACTTTCTTCAGTGATTTCAGTTGCTTCCTGTGTACGCAGCATTATGTCTGTGCTTGTGATTCATTACATCGCTTACGGGTGTTTAGAGTCTGGAAGCCTCCTGTAAAACGTGATTTGTAAATACATCCTCCATGTGAGATGGGGAGGAAGAGAGGACTCTTCACTGCCTGCTGCACTGATCAAGTATGAAGGTAGGAAATAAAAAAAATCTGTCCAAAGAAATCTGTTCTCTGGTGAAAGAGCTTAAAACGGAGGCTTAAAATTAAGAGGAATGTGAAATTATATATACACATACATTTAACAGTAAGGTTACCAACTGTTTGGTTTTAAATCATAGATGCAAAATCAATTCCCCCCTTACTTTAGAGAGAGAGTGAGAGCCAGAGGGACTGAGAATGCCTTACATTATGAGGAACGCCCAGGCTGTTCCCCTCAGCCCTTCTGCCCATTCTAGACCATCAGTTGATGTTTCTCGCTGCTCGAAGCATGTAAGCAGAATTTGGCAGCTAAATGCTGCGGGAAATGAAATGGAGCAGTCCCACATGAGATATGGTGGGAAATACAGAGTCAGTTTTAAATCTAGTTTTATATAACTTAGATGTCACTGACTTTGCAACTTATCTGTGTGGTTTTTTCCTGCATATTTCCTAGATTAAACCACTCCAAGAACTGACGATGCTGCCCTAGAAGAATCACATTGACTATAACATGGCAGGGTCAATCAACAGTATTGAACATTTTCGATCCAATACACAAATCTCTTGACTCTATCACTGGGTGAGATGGCAGCTTGTCACTCTGTTTGCAGAGCGGCCATATGATTAGAACAAGATGAGCTCCTGTTGACAGCTGAAGGATGGGGAGTCTGGTGATCCCCGGCTCCATCAGGGTCTGAAAGAGTGCTGCCTGGTGCAAGCCCAAGGCTGTGCTCCTCTTTTCCCCTTTGCCCTCTCCCTCCCTCAAGTGCAGATTCTTTCTGTCTCAGCCCAATACTCTCTCCTCCTTCTCTGCCTCGAGACATCAATTTCTCACAAAATAGCTTTTTTTTTTCTACCTGGGAATAATCTCCCTGAAACCAAGAGATCTGAACCTGAGCACTGCTACTCCGCTGCAACTTTCAGCATCCAGGTGGTTTTTTCCATAGTCACACAGATCCAGCCGCTTGATCAGCTGCAGGACCCCGCAAGGACTGGGAAAAACAGTGGCAAACAGATTCCTGCTTAGTTAATTGAGCCGCTTCAGTAATGTGGAAAAAGCAGTGCATTCCCTTCCTCCGCCAGCTCCGCTCTCTGACACAGCAGAGTGTTTCTTTCCCTGCAATGCTTCCAATAAAACTCAGCCCGAGGCGGAGAACCTGGCATAGAAAATTTTAGTCCAAATAGTTAGGCAGAGATCTAAACAACGAAAATAGGATCTGTCAAAGGAGACTGTCAGGCGACTGACAATAGGTGGTATTATCAGCTCTGTCTCCCACTGCGTATATCCAGCCTCCCTGGGCACACTGCGGCACGCTCCGAGGAAAGGAAGAGTGGAACAAGGGGCTTCGAGTCTCTCTCCTTAAGTTACCTACAGCTGTTCAGATGTTTTCCATTTTATCAGCATCCCTGGCAGAATGTGGCATAATGAATGCATGAATATTATTAAACAATTAGCCAGGTGACATTTTTGGATTTTATATTACCCTCTAGTGACTGTGTAACACTCCTACGTTAGCAAGTGATTAAGTATTCTGCTGGGTCTCAGACCATAAGTGATTATGTGCCAGTTTAAAGACAGCCAAAGGAGCAATGTAAAATGCTTAAATAGAAAAGGGAGAAAGTAGAGAAAGACAGACAATTCTCAAGAAGACAAGAAAAAACTCATACTCATGATCTGCACTAGCTTGTACTTTGAAGATACTGATGTAGCACAATGCACTTAAAATTACAGCTGCATCAGTACCCGATAGGAAAAAATAATTTTCATTTTAGCTCAAACCAAGAAAAAAATTCAGTTTTTACTGAAATAAGAATTCTTCTGAATGTCTTACACAAGTCTTTCAGAGCCTAATCACAAAAATAGCTCCTTGTCATGGCCAAGCCTTAAGTAAAAGTGGTCTTCTCTACAGACCAAGTGGCAAATAGCCTCTCCCACCTTCTAGTCAAACAAATACAATTTGTAATCTACTCCGTCCTACCAGCTCAGCCTTTCTCCCTTGTTAGAGGGGAGCTTTATCCCAGAACACCCCTTTGCCTCCCCCAGAGTACTCACGGTTAGGAAAATGATGCTTGCTGAGTTGGGACTGAAGCAGAACTGCCATCTCGCCCCCCACCAGCCATTTGAGTCCTTGCCATGTTAGAATAAGTAGACTAAGTGTACTACTACTAGTGGTAATACTAGATGACTAAGTAGTGCATTGCTCCAAGAGTGAGTGCTTTTTACCGTTCCCTGTTTGACAGTGGTGGAGAGAGATGGAAGCCAGTTCCATCATAAAATCCACGTGCAACTGGAAACAATAACACCACCACCAATAAGAAATACAGCTGGGCTTGTGTTCTACCACCTCCTCCACCGACTCATCTCTGTTCATCCGGTGGGTTGCGTGTTCATAAGAACATCCTGCAAAGTGATTGCGACTATCTAGAGATGATCTGGGACCCCAGCATCCTTTTCCAGTGACGTAAAGCTGGCTGTCCCCAAAATAGCTCTCAGAGATGCCAGGTGGCAACAGAAGCCTCAGGAACTTACCAATTTCATGCAATAGCTGGACTGATTCTGAAGTCCTAATGGGAGAATAAGAGCAAGGCTTCCCTCCTGGTGGAGACTGTGGGAGATACTCCTTTTCAGGTGTACCTCTTCACCCTTTCTGGGATGCCTGGCCTCTGATGGCTCTACCTTACACACCCGTACAAAGGGAGTGAAAGGTCCCAGGCCACCTCCAGCTAACGCAGAACAGGCTTAGCTGGAATAGGCTCAGATAAACTTCAAGGTGGAGGTTTTTTTAACCTTGGCTGCAGGAGGCTCTGTGTAATTGATCCGAACAATAGAATGAGTCCTGAGAACATTTTAATATGGGGACAATATTTGCTTGGAAATCTAATGTTATTGTTTCAATACTGCTGGTTGGAGGAAGATGGGAGTTTGCCTCGCTGTTCTTGCTATATGTGTCCCTTCCCACCTATGCACAGCTTAAAGTCATTTTTCAAGCAACACCAACCCAGACTCCTGGAAACTAACGCCTGATGGATGATGTAATTTGAATGATGAATTCCTGTGTCTCCTTCTAGAGTAGAGGCACCTTAGCTGTTCCACTGTCAGGTATTTTACAACCAGCAGTAGCAATAAAAGAAAGAAAGCAAAGACCTTGAAAACTATTCACATTTTTCCTATTGCTATGGAAACGATTTTTTTTTCCACACATCAGTACATGCCATTATGCTTTATTATGAAACTCTGGTAATGCTTGTCTGCTTATAATGGAGGGCTTTATGTAACTTACGTAACCTCCCTTGAGTTGTTGCAGAAGTGGTAAGTCTAGACTATGATGTAATGCTTTGCAGTACGATTTTAACTTGAGATATTTTGCATACCAGCCTCTGCGGTCACAACGACAGGGGCTTCTCTGCCTGCCTGAGAGAAACTTGGGTGGGTTATTTGAAGGCATCAGAAAAGTGATGTCTCCAGGCAGACATTGAAGCTACAAGAAAGAGATCTGAAAGACATCTCACACTATTCAGTGAAGCTACAGATAACTCCTTAGATGTAGACATCCCTTTGGAGATCCCGTTACATCTTGTTAATCTCACTCCTGTGATCTACCATGGAGACTTCTTTTATACTGTGCTGGGGGGATCTTTTAATTTGTTCCCCAAGACTCTCTGCCTCTGCTCTTCTCAATATCCATACCTAGATCAGCTGTGGAAGCAAAACACCTTTTTCCTTAGAGTATTAATTAGGCATTATGTCCTGTCACATATTCTGTGAAGAGTCAGATATTTTGGAAAAGCCGAAAATTAATTAATCCGTGCCTTTTACATGCTGAGTTTGTTGCAGTCCTACAGAGAACATTGTTTTAACAAATACTTCCTACGTGAGGCAGCTCTGACTGTGTCTAATGCCATCTCATAAACTGGTCAAGCCCAGGTGTATTGGGTGTTGGTGAGAAGGTGTTGGGGTGTTGGTAGTGGGTGGGCAGCAGGGTGGCCTCTGAGGAGACTGGGGGCTGCCCCGTGCTGGCCACGCCCCAGGACACAGCTGAGCCCACCATCCAAGCTGGTGGGGCCTTGATGAAAACATACTTAAGAAACAGCTTATTTTCTGTCAGGGCAGAAAACTACAAACCAAACGATGAGGCCTCCTTTTTCCCTGTACAATAATCAGGAGAAGAGACACAAGTGACAACCTCTATTAACCCCAGCCCCTCCAGGACAGTTTAGGAATATGCCTTGAGGACCTTCCTTGGGTGCCCAAGGTGGACTACTGGCTGGTGTATTGGATTTGCATGGCAAGGTTTTGGTAGCAGGGGGGGGCTACAGGGGTGGCCTCTGAGAGAAGCTGCTAGAAGCTTCCCCCATGTCCAATTGAGCCAATGCCAGTGATGGTGGTAGCACCTCTGGGATAACATAGTTAAGAAGGGAAACCCCCCGCCCCACGCCCTACCTCCTGCACAACTGCAGCTGAAGAGAGGAGACTATGTGAGAGGAACAACTCTGCAGGCACCAAGGTCAGTGAAGAAGGAGGGAGGAGGTGCTCCAGGTGGCAGAGCAGAGATTCCCCTACAGCCCATGGAGAAGACCATGGTGAGGCAGGCTGTCCCCCTGCACTCCTTGGAGGTCCACAGTGGAGCAGAAATCCACCTGCAGCCCGTGGAGGACTCTATGCCAAAACAGGTGGATGCCCAAAGTAGGCTGCGACCCCGTGGAGACCCTGCTCTGTAGCAGGTTTGCTGGCAGGACTTGTGACCCCACAGGGGACCCACTCTGGAGCCATCTCTTCCTGAAGGACTGCACCCCATGGAAGGTACCCACGCTGGAGCAGTTCATGATAAACTGCAGCCTGAGGGAAGGATTCATGTTGGAGAAGTTTGTGGAGAACTGTCTCCCGTGGAGGGACCCTACGCTGGAGCAGGGAAAGTGTGAGGAGTGGCAGAAACAGCGAGTGGCTTTGATGAGCACCTGGCATCCAGCCAGGGTCAACCCGTGACAGCTGGATGCTCAGCTGAATCCTGCTCACTCATCTGCCCAGGAGGAGTTTCCAACCTCATGCTCAGCACTTCTCGGGAGCCTGAAAGCTGAGGGACCAGCCGCAGAGGTCACTCCAGCCCCACTTCCCCCTGAGTCAGCTAGGTTCTCCCAGGACTTCTGTCATCATACAGCTTGCACTTTAAATGGCAAAGAGTAAAGGAAGGTTCAGGATCAGAGCGAATGGTCCTGTGCTTGCAGCTGCTGTCAATCCAGCTCTCTCTTGGGGCTCATAAACTAGACACTACTGTTGCAGGCTGGCTGCTGAGGAAGAACTCTTCTGTCTTCTGGCTCTAGATTCATCTAATCTCTCTGCCACTAGTGCCAGTCATGCTGAGTCAGCTCCCTTCTCTGCTGGACCAGCGTCTATATTTCCTGACTTTGCAATTCCTGCATTATTCATTTATCAATTTTCCAGCACCTTTGAGCACGCAGTAGAGAAAGTGGGGTCAAAACCAGAGACAATACCTTTGTATTGCATATCTGGAGGTCTTTTTGTACAAATGAGAAAAAAAACCCAAGACACCAGCACACCACTGCTTCCTGGACTTTATACAGAGACTGCCATGCAACCCATCCAGCTACTGTCAACTGATGCAGGTGCAAGCTAACGGCTGTTTTTTGGGGTTTTTTTTTTTGCTTAAACAGTGAATATACTAGCTGGAGTGGTGTTTACTGATCATATCAACTATCACTGAAGTCTTTTTTCACAGGCACCGCGGCCTCTTGGGATCCATGCAGGAGCATGCAGCAAGGAGGTTGCATTCCTTTTTCTGCCATGGACAACTTGAGGTCTCCAGAACCTTGTCTTCCACAGGGCTCAGCCTGCTCATGGCGGAGATGTTTTGCTGATCTGTCTCTATCATCCCCCCTGTGGGGATAAATCATCTTGGAATCTAGCTACCTGCAATCCTGCTTGGGAGTGGACTGTCTGTGGGTTTTTAGACACTGGGAAGAAGCCATGACTATCTGTGTCTGTCATCTGGTCTAGTGTCGGTGCTGGGACCATTATTCTGACTTGGAGACAGCATTAGAAGAGAGAAACAATAGGGTAGATTTGCCTATATCCAGACAATCATAGGAATAAACACCTAAGATAGTTCATATTTGGGGTGGAATTGCCAAATGCCGGCTAGTTCTGAGGTAGGATGGGAAAGAGAGGGATATAGTGCCACAGAGGTAAAAGTGTGGCCAGGAGATCTACTGGGGAGGGCTCAATCCAGGCCAGTATTCATCAGCATCAGGCTGAAATTTTAGAGGAGAAGTTTAATGGAAAATAAACATACAGTAAGGGTTTTAAAGAGTTGCCTGTATGATGTAAATTGCTGTTTAAATTTCTCTCTTTTTTTTTAATGGGGACAAGACCAGGCCATTAAAACCACTGAATGATTTCTAATAATACTTGGTGGCTAATTTTAACATATTAGAAATCTTTGGTGCGATTGAAGTAGAAAACTTTGAACACTAACCATTTTGCTTTGTCAAAATATTGTAATTTCACTGTCTTTGATTTAAATGTAGTTCCTTAAATCTCAGCTACACATAAGAAGTGAGTCATGAATTTAAATGGCCCAGATTAAAGTCTAACCAAAAATATTCATCATTTTCACAGGAGATATTGATCTTGTCTGTTCTTTATATTGTAGCTAAAGGTAATACAACGTGGCTTTTATTGTATGTATTTTATAGGGTATGTTCACATGAAAGGGAAGAGATTCCAGTAAAAATACTGTGCTTCTCATTGAATGCCCATGTACCTGCAGAGCGTGTATTCTTTTAAAAATATCTGTGACTGCAGCCCCCATGTTTTCTGTTCTCATTTCTAGAAGGGAGACACTTTGCATTCTTTGCCTGGTACACATACCCTGCCCATTTCTGAAAGATGCATTAAGGTAAAACATAATAGGTACGTGTTAGGTAGGAGCACAGAAGCAAAAAAAAAAAAATATTATTTTTTCTAAGTGGGAAAATGATAAAGTTGCAAACTCTAACTCTAAACCTAATTGCCTGAAATGACATACTTATCTGGACACACATATTTCCTACAAATCTTCCTCTTCCATCCAATGTACTGTAAGGAGCTCTTTGTACAGACCTTCCAGTGCCTTCAAATTCATCAAGGTCTCCGCTACCTGGGTAGCTATGTGCTTAATGGTTTTGTTCAGTAATGGCAATAGTTTACAATATATCTAAATATATGTATGTTCCTAGTGTATATATGTAAATATGTGTGTGTGTATCTATATATATGTGTGTGTATATATATGTTGCAGAATCCTGCCTTGTGAAGATTTCAGGAATACGCTGCCAGGATACTGGCTGTGGGGAAGAGAGATTGGAGAGGGTTGTAGGGATCCTTCCCAGCAGTCTCATCCCTGCATTTTCTCTTACGTGGTGCAGCGTGTCTCCTTCTAAGAGGTAGTCTCCAGGCCCCGCATGCGTCCTGGGCAGGTTGAGGTGCAATAGGTAGGGTTTCAGTTACACCAGGATATTAAGTAGACCTTGCAACACAGAAAGAAGTTACTTGCATATCCATTCCTACACTTCCTTTTTTTTTTAAAATGCTTGTAATATTGCAGAAATGCTTATGTATAATTCATTCTCTATCTTCTTCCCTCAGGTCTGCTTTTGCATTTGTTGGCATAGTGCTTCTGGACATAAGATTTAATGTCAAGCTCTGACCCATCGCTTCCGCATGTCATACAGTGAATCACAAGCTTTGTTTCTCTGAATAAACAGGGATTATCTCACTTGATTTTCTGGGACTTGTTGTCACCCCATGTGCAAATTATCGTTATGGTTTTGCCACTGACCTGCTGCCATCTTAAGATCTTTATATTGTAAAATATTTTTCTCACACAACTTCTGTGCTGTTCCCAGAAGAGTCATGTTAGCATATGTGTGGGAGCTTTTGGAAATTTAAGTTGACTCTCATAATCTTTTTTAACTTCAGTGTTGGGGTTGAGGTTTTGTTTGTTTGTTTTCTCTTTACTCATTTTTTTTTTTTCTTTTCCTTCATCTGGGCCTTTTTCTCCTTAATTTGCCGTATTTCCACTCATAATTTTTGTAGTCTTAGTTGAATTTTCTCACACTGATCCTCTTCTCTTTGCTGGACCCATTTCACCCTTGACCAGTCTTTTCTATTAGGCGGTTCGTCTCTCCTTGGCCTGAGATGCTGTCTGCTAACACGGGAGTCTAAGACAATAAAGAATGATTATCATAAAATGGCATAGTGCAATGGAAAAAAACGCAGTGGTGAGGAAAGAGGAGATAAGTATCTGAACACATGGCAAGACAGAGAAGACTCACTGCTTCTGAAACTACCAAAACAATGTTGTAACAGGAGATGAAATCATCTGGAAAACGGCTATAATTCTCACTCTAAAACAATCTCCTACTAGGTAAAGATATCAAGATGAGCAACTAAAAAACATATGAGAGAAACCTGCTGCGTTTTTCACTTCAAGACACAAAACACATTCTTGTAGAATATCCAACTGTTTGGTGTTTTTTTTTTTTTAATTATAAATCCTTTCCTCTTGCTCTTTTATGGCTCGTCTCTCATGCAATAGATATGTTTGTACAGTTTTCTCCCACCGCTTTTGTAAACAGTGAAGAAGGACAAGTGATAATATCAAAACTAGCCTTGAGATCCAATAGAAGGTGACATTGGATGACCTCATGCTAAGCTGCAAGGAGAGCGTCAGGAAGCCACTGACACAAGGTAGTTAGCAAAGTGTTCTAAGAAGGGGGAAATACTGAACATTGGAAGAGTGACATGCATAACGCTTATTTGACCTGAAGCAAGGTTGATATTTTGTGGTGATGACATTTTATTGTTTTTAATAAAAGGAGAGGGAGAGCAGGAGCTTTCAGTGAGACAGGTAATTCGGTGAAGGAAAAGTAGCTGACCGTAATGCAGAGATGCTCTGTGGAATGAATGTAAGGTGAAAACTGGAACTGGAAAGAGATCTGGTGAAGTGGGTCACTTAGTTAAAACATCAGCTTAACACTTGTTTAACAGAGAACAGAAGAATTGATGAAGTGGTGAAAGGTCATTGACGGCAAGAGCAAACCTGAGTGGCTGTCAGTCCTGTGGTACATTTAGAATGTTATTCTCTTATTCTCCAGAAAACATTAAGGTCCAAATCACTGTCCAAAATAAGAAAGCAGCAGTCATTTTCAGACCACCTACCCTGGTACATGAAATGATCTGCTGTGGCATTTAAGCTTGAAGGATGAATGAGCTTACTCAGTTAGGTCTGATGGACCTTTGGTCCTTGCACAGTCTTTAGAAGAATAGTACCATATCGGTGCTATTTTCAGGTTTCGTATGAGAGAAATTGAAGCACCTTTAATAGCATGGCAATTGTTGGGTGATATGACCTTACAAAGCCTGCCTTGTCCTAAGGCATGTCCCCATCCACCTCTATGTTGCCCATGCTGCATGCTATAAAGTACTTTCTCTTTTCTTGTGTATGTGCATTCTTGTGAAAAAAAGCGTGCCTTCACGGGAGATACGTCCTGGCACACTTATGGGCATAACAGCCATGCTTTAAATGCAAAGCTATAAGCAGTATCTCTGGTATTATTCACTGCTCCAGGACACTTACCTTAGTGAGCAAAAGTTGTCTGAGATGCTTTCCAGTGTACCCACCATGTTCATGTGGTCTCATTTTCATGTGTTGCATGAGACCCGTGCTTCTGGTTTGCCTTTGATAGCCTGAAAACCAAGATCTTGAGAGCCAGGAGACAACTGAAAACCCAAGGATAGGTTTTCCTCTTGTTTAGGTAGGACCTCAGCCCTCGTTTAGCAGGTGTCTGTCATTCCAGAAGGGCATGAAGGGCAAGGTGAACAAGTGTATGCAAACCTTGTGTGCCTCCTTGCCAAAGTGTGGTATGGACACAACTGAGGCCTCTCCGGTGAAGATGGAACTGGGGTGAGTGGAAGAGCACCACTGAGTCTGGGATACTGGTAGAAAATTGCATGATCCTGCCAAAGGGCAATATATACACAGCCTATGGCCAGTTCTGGTGCCTTAATAGGTAATCGTCTCCAAATGAGTTGATCTTTAATATGGCACTAGCCCTTGAGCTTCTAACAGGAGGCTGAACACAGTGCTCAAGTGAAAAATAAGTGATAAAGCTGTTGGCCAAAAAAACCAAAGCCAGCCTAAAAGTGCTATTAATCTTTCATGCACTACCTGATACAAAAAAAGATGAAATTTACATATTAGCTGCAAGAGGATATTGTTACTGCAGTGTTGTAATGTGTCCCACTGTAAACCGAAGAACTTATATTTACCTTTAGAAAACAAGTTCTTGTAGGTCAATGCCTAGAGGAAGAGCAGCAGCAAAGTCAGTAATTCAGATGCCTAGGAGATTTTCTTGGATGAAAATCTTGTAGATCCATCTTCATGGTGCTCACTGGGGGAAGCAGTAGTTAGAGAACTGGTGGGTTATTGTTATAGAAGTCATCTTCTATCTAAATTTGGGACTTTGAATCATCCTTGCCTTCTTTGATTATTATCATAAAAGGCTGTCATTAATTTGGTGGCAGGCAGAAGCTTTGTACATCCAGCTTTACATCATGGACTTGAAAGAAAGATCACTGCCACAATTATTTTTGAACTCAGTATTCATCTCCAGAGCATCGTCCAAACAGTAACAGAAGAACAAGATCAAATAACTTTGCTCTTCACCATCTAAGTAGTCCAGATGGAAAACTGTCTTTCACCTTGAGGTTCTCTGTGGAACATCCACTTTTATTGTGAGGAGCTGCTTTCAAATTTCTGGTAGCTGAACAGGCACACATCACTTACCTCTTCACCAGATTTATAATACTGTTTTCCCCTAAGACATACACAGTGATTTCTGTCTCCCAGGCCTCACTACAAGAATGAAAGCAGATGAGATATTCCAGAGATCACAACTTTGAAATCAAATCGGAGTTCAGATTCTGTTCAAGGTGGCTGTGCAAGCATTGTTTGTAACTACATTTGCAAACCTAGTATTACATACCAAGCAATGGTATAGCAATCACTGGTTCTGTGTGGACATGACCAAGTGACTTTGATATCAAACTTCAGTTTGTTCTGTTGCACTGTTATTGTGCTTTCATTTTCATAGTGGCTAATGCAACAACCTTAGGAAAAAACACCCAGCTGGGAGATGTACAGAATGTCTTAATGCTATCATTGCCAGGTGCTCCAGGCTGCTATTGTTTCTTATGTCCTCATCTTATTCTCAGGAGAAGCCAAATTTATCAGTTTTGAAGAAATGAAAGTATTTTACTTAGAACTCTACTTTGACTTTGAAAAATAAAACCCAACTTTCGCTTTTGCCACTTTTCTGAAAACAGACTGCCTGCTGCCCTGTTAGGCAACTTAGAGTATTATCTTATTGTCAAGTGTCAGTTTTGTAATGAAATTTTAGCTAGAGGTATGCAAGAAATATTTAAGTTAGACATATACAGAAATCCTATTATGTATATGAGAAGCGCGCATCTGCATTGTGTCAAAAGTGTCAGACCTGCGATTTCTGTGAACCGTTTTCATGGACATTAAATGTCACTTTGTACTGTAAGGCAAAAGTATTCCATGTACACCCCATACATTTGGTCTCTTATAATGGGTTTGGTTTTGGTTTTGGTTTTTTTTTTTTTTTTAATGAGAAAAACAGTGATGTAGTAAGAGAATAACTCAGATTGCTTTACACTAATTGTATTCCAAAACATTTTGCATTTTTAGATAACATCATTGATGGGGAGTATTTAGCATAATTTCTTTATATCATATAAAGCTTTCATGTTTTATAATGTGTTAAGTCTTCAGAAAGAAGATCTGAAATCTGCATCAAAAATATGCAAAGATGTGACCATATTTGTACCACAGTTTCAGGTCTCATGTGCCATTTCACACTTGGGTGTAATTTCATGCTCAGGTGATTGATTATCTGCCTGTTTAGTTAGACACTTTTACTTGCAATTATACTAACTTGCACAGAATCTCAGTAAAGGAATGGATGATTCACACAAACTTTTGTATAATAATAGTTTACAACTTTACATTTATATCTGTTTAAGGCACTGATGTAGTTAGCCATAACAGTAAGGAAATACAGTGAAATAAATTCTTAATCCTGAAATAATTTTTTTCTATTTCTTTTGAGATTTTATGGAAATTGCAAAGGTAAAGAAGAACATCCCTAGGCCTCCATTCTTGGTTATTGCTTGAGTTTGAATATGAGTTTAGAAGGACTTTTGGTCCTGTGACTTGATGCAGCCCTTTATATGTTTGTAAAGAAGCAGTTTCCAAAAAAATGGATTTTTTTCTCTATAATGAAATACTAAATCAATTTCACTTTGCAAGAAAGGAGCCACTCTATCAATATAGAAATACTTGGGAGGTATAATAGTGCTCCAGTATAAAGAAGAGTGAGTTATAAACTTGTGTTGTAAAGTACCTGGGTTCATTTTATAGAGTGTCTTTTTGCTCTTGTACAATAAAGATAATGGACCCTATATTCTCAGTGCATCTGAAATACATTCATTTTCCAACTTATGTGTTGAAGAGCTACTCTATTATTGCCCTGTAAATTTGATTGCAAAAGGACTGAACCATTTTCTCATGTCTCCTGGATTTTTCTCCTGATTGTAACAATCCTGAAACATTCTTCTAATCTCCGGAGGAGTTAAAAGATTAAAGTAAAGCAATCATGCATCATGTGCCTGAAAACTTGGTTAAGCAAAAATAGCATTGATTTGTTTGTTTTTTACAGTGTTGTTGATGTATTGGCTGTACTAGGATTTACAACAAATAGACTACTTCTGCAGTTTGAATTAAATGTGACTGGCTTAAAATGTGAAACTGGTAAACAGGAATTACAAATTGTTGTTTTCTTGAGGATGGGATTTTGTGTTTGTATCTTAGAAACACATTTTTGACCTGAAAGTAACATTTAGATTGGCTGTTTTAATGCATAGAATACAAATTAAACCCAGAAAAGATACTCAGTCGTTTATGAACTCACAGAGCAGAACAAATATTGAAGGACATAGTAAAAAATTCTGGTAAACATTATAACCCTATAGTCTATAAAGGTGCTGCTCGTAAAACCAGAGGTGGCCTCTGTACACCAGTTTCCATTCTGCAGTCTGCCGGCCCTGCCAGTGGAACATCACCTATCACACTAATATTCTGAAACAGAAAGGTCTACGTGAGAAATGATTACATACTTCATATAAACTCCATGGTAATGGGGTTTACTTGCAAGAAACAGACATTCACCTGATTGTTAAAACGAGAGGGAGACTTTGTGCCACGGCTGGCGTGCTGCTCAGCATTATGGCAGATTCCATCTTCATTAGCTCATTCGTTAAACACCTTATTTTTGTCATTGAAGATATGTGGAAGTTTTAATTCGTTTGTCTGCTGAACCTTCCTCTGTGCCTCCTTCAGCAATAGGAGTTGTACTCTTGAGAGGGTCTGCCCAGCGTGCCCTCAGGAAGCCCTAGTGTACTTTGGACTATGCGTGGGATTTTTGTGTTCCTTTTACGCCATTTATCAGACATCTGGTGATGAGAGAAAGGCTTTTTACGGACTGCCAGGTAGACTGCAGCTCACTTGGCTTTCATCAGTAGGGGACTCTTCATGGCCAGGTGACAAGAGTATGATCTGACTGAAACGCCACAGGGCACACGCAGCCACTTCGGCTCTGTCACAGTGACATTATTCTCCCTTCACTTAATGGAGACATTTTAAAAAAACCCTACAGTGTAATCTCTCAAGGGAAAAATCATACATTTCAGACAGTAAACTGATATCAAGAGAACTAAACTAGGATTAATCTGGGTCGTATTGAAGATGATGGAATTCCATATTAATTGAATATTGAATGTAATATTCAATACACTGTAATAATATTTATTGAATCAGTGAGATGTTTTCTATTGACTGCCGTGGATTTGGCTCAGAACTTGGTTATCTCTTTTTTGCTGGATCGTTCCACTTGGGCTCAAAACAGGTAAAACTCTTTTTGTCAAGTAAATCAGAGAAAAGAGTTATCCATTTTCCATGGACTTCTTTCCTTCCTCTTAAGAAACAGATTGTTTTTCAGTTTAAGTAATTGTTATTGAGGAATACAGGCAGTTTGATATTTCTATTCATATTACTAAAAACATGTCACTATTGCTATTTTTTTTGGTGTCAAGATGAAGGAAAATAAGAGAGTTCCACCTTGAGCTGTGCCCAGGTATTGCAGATAACTGATATCCTCCTTAATGCTGGGTGAGCACATTTGAAAATTAAAAAAACTATCTCCAAGTTTGTGATGGTGTATGACTACAGATGGCAAAGTATATTCTCAGTAAAAGAGAAGGAAAGAAAGGTACAGTGTTTATTGCAATTTCATGCCAGAAAAGTGTGCTGTATGGTTTATCATTTCTTGCAGCTGCCTTATATATCTTTTTTCGTCCACATCAATGGCAACTTTCAGCCTTGATTCTGCAAAGACAGATGCAAATGTCATTTGCTTTCCCGCAGTCGGTGGGATTCCCCATAATGACCAGCACTATGGTTGTACTTAGAGGTCTGAGCAAGTAGGCACTTGCGTGCTATGGAGGTTTTTTATTTTCTGCTTCAAATAAAAAGATGTGTTTCTGACAATACATACAATTAACAGTAATGAAAAGATATAACTTTGGGGTGTTTGGTGCCTCCTATGGCAGTGGCTACTGCAGTGCTGTGAAAGTACAAAATAGGCAAATAACCCGTTGGAGGAATATTGTCATAAACTCCGAGACTTTTGTTTACAGGTTTGCTTTTTTTTTTTTCATTTTATTTGTGTTGCCATTTTTAAAGCTCTGGCTTCTTCATAGGCTCTATTCAGATTCCCATATTTTTAATTATTGCTATCATCAAAAATTGAAAACTCATTAAGAATAGGAAAATTGTTGAGAAAATACTTCTATAGTTGCCTTACCACCTTCATATATTTTTTTCTTTATGGTTGTTGATTTTACATGTGGTTTTTTTCCACAGACTTGCAATTTAAATTCCTTTGAATCATCTTTAATGTTCTTGATGCATTTTTTTTTAAATTGCTTCTTACGTTTGCTGCTATTGCCTTTTGTAATTATGATTTTTCTCAAAGAAGTATATTATATAGTCTGACTTATACTTCCTCCATTTTATTCACCCTGGATGTAATGGTGAAAGCCTTCTTTTATTATCTCATATCCCAAGCACATTAAGACCTGGTTCCTTAATTGAATTCTAAACATCTAAGCGACTGCAAAAGTTGCCGTCTCTCATGGCTTTATATAGAGTCTCTTTACTTGGAGACTCAGTAAAGCTTTCCTCTTGAGTTAGATTATGGGACTCTTTCTGGAAAAAAGAAGTAAAATTGAGACTATGAAAACAATGGAATTCACAATTCAAAGACAAAAACTTCACCAGCATTTTAACCCATAAATT
The DNA here is from genome assembly GCA_008711295.1 of Anarhynchus alexandrinus. Lineage (NCBI taxonomy): Eukaryota > Metazoa > Chordata > Aves > Charadriiformes > Charadriidae > Anarhynchus > Anarhynchus alexandrinus. The sequence goes on along the minus strand of VUYV01000009.1, from coordinate 1,012,194 downwards.
TTAAGCCAGCCTGTCTAAAGGCTCAGCGTTTAACAAAGAGGTAGTGGTGCTGCCACTGCTTCTCTGTGTGTTATCTCCTTGCCTGGAATGTTGCCGGAATTCTTTGTGTGCTCTGCTTCCCTCTGTTGTGCAAGGTGTGAGCACTTGGGTCTAGGGAGAACTTTGTCCAGTTGACATAGATAGTGGGGAAATAGATAGAGATATATATATGTATATATTCAGGCTTTGAGTTAACAGGAATTCTATGTTAATATTTATAGTTTCTTGGTTCTATACGTAATCACAACCATATTTATTACACTGATTTTGCCATTAGTTTTCAAATATGCATAATTTTTTTTCAGAATTTACCAAAAGAACCTGAACAACTCAGAGTTATCTGATCCCAGAATTAAGCAAAACATGAGACCTTATAAATCCAGAAGTTTGAATTATGTGCAGCAGGTGTGATGACAGTCCACAGAACATAACACTCTCCAAAAATGAGCTTTCTGTGTCTATTATCTTTGGCTCAGCACTTTCTAGAAAAATTTTCCTCATCGCTTTTCTTAATGGAGAAAGCCAACGACATTCTGTCTATAGCCCATCTTTTTTCTTCTTTTCCTTATTTTTCCTGCTGTTGTACTTACTACTTCACTCCTATTTTTCAAATAATGCTGCAGTAGGAATGAGTCATTGGCCAAGGACAACTACCGCCTAATATTGCAAGAGCAAATGAGGAAAACAAAGGCAGAGAGGAAATTTTCCAATTTGTTTCCTAGCAGTGACACAAATCTTTAATAATGTTTTCATTGATTACACTCTCTTGCTCAGCATTTACGCTAACAGAAAAATTATTACAGTCTGTAATGTGCAGGACTCAAGCACTGATGAATGATTTACTGTGTCTATCAGCTACTTAATTAGAATTAATTATTCATAGACTTCCCTGATGAAAGACCTCATTATTACAATAATCATATAATGTAGGTTGTCAGTGTTTTCTGCCATACCTTGCCTAATGGGGTTATGGAAATTGCTTGTGATTTTAGTCTAGCAAAAACAAAGATTAGAAAGAAGCCCCGAAATGTGGTCCGACAGAATTTTCTCACTGCTCTACATCAAAGCAACCCAGCAGATTGCACAGCCGGTGCCTGGCCCAGACCAAGCCCTCCACAGGAGCACGGGGTGAGGACATGCCGTTGTCCAAGTAGGCTGTGAGAGATGTGATACGTTCCTAGGGAGGCTGTGGCAGGACCTCAGCAAGCACGATGCGGGACTGACATCTGGGGAGGACAGGAGCAGGTGAGTGGCTGTTCCGTCTGCAGGCAGACTTCTGCAGACTGCTGAGATGCTGGGCTGAAACCTCTCAAGAAGTTGGTGCTTCTCTAGAGAACGTCAGCTATTGCTAACTGGCATTAACTAATGCTAGTGGATGTTAACTTGTGGGAGGCAGGAGGAGGAGAGCAAGGGCAGCAGGTTCTCTGAGGGAGCTGGAGAGCCAAGGCTGATTCGTGGAGCATGAGAGTCCTCAGGATGAATGCCATGAAAATTCCCGGCACTGCACACTTTCCTTGCAGATCCAGATGAGATGATGTCTTTGTTAGAACACCTCTGCCTTTATCATCCCTGAACATTTTCCCTTTTTGAGGTGTTCCTTAGAGTTTCCAGTTAACTTCAAAGAGCGCCCACTTGTTTCAGGGTGGAGTTCCTTCTATTTCAGATGAGAAGAAATGGCAGAAACATGGTAGGACAAAGTTAAGCTCACTTGAAAGGAGTATTTTCTCTGCCATGTGCTGCCTTTGTCTTCACCACCTACACCGTAGCATGGCAGCAGCCCCTGAGGAGAGGTCAGTGATTAGCAAACGAAATGCATGGCATGGAGAAAACCAAGTTGTAACAGCTACATGGCTGCACATATCGTAGGAATTCCAGGGGCATTACTTTTAATAAGTTAATTTATTAAAAAGATATTGCTCACATAACATATTCAAGCCTTTACTCTCCAATTACTGGGAGGACATTGAATTAGCAAAGACTGTATAAATCAGGCTTGAGGGCTCTCACTCTGGCAGTGTGCTTGAACCCAAACTAGAGAGAAAATGACCTGTTTATAACCAGAAATGGAACTATTGATATGTCATTGCTTTCTTGCTCATGGTGTAAGCTGTAGTTCCTTATATTTACTTTGTGACTAACAAAAAGCTTTCAGCTTTTGCATTTTTAGATAGCATTTCCCAATGGCGCTCGCTATGGCGTCTCATGTGGCAAAGGTGAAAGAAGCAAACAGGATTAGTTTGTTAGTCAGTGTTTTATCTAGACCAAAAAGAGACAGTGAGAATGAAAACAGCCTCAGAAGGTGGCATCTTCTTACAAATGTGAATTTATGCCTTGAAGCATGAGGTCTAACTCCTTATTTTGCCTTGATGGTCTTTGTTGGGAGATTTCCCAACAAAATTGGACCTGAACTTTTAGATATTCCAGATCTATTTTTAAGCTGCCTGGAAAAAGCCAGGGCGAGCAGCATCTATCCATCTATTCTTGGAAATGAGGCTAAGTTTACCTACCTTAGATCTCAAAAGGAAGATCTCAACCTGTCTAAGCAGTAAATGATCTGAACTACTTTCTGTACTGTGATTGATGATGGCTGTCAAGTCGAGCTGCTGAAGCATCTCGCTTAGGCTTATTAGTAGGGGTGAGAGCCATTGACTTGTTCAGCCTGGGTTTCCTCTGGAACAAACTTTTAGTGTTCAGCACATACCCATAAATGCCTAGTAAGGAGCAAGCCCCAGCTGGGGCTGTGGTGGTCGCTAGATCGCTGGCTATTAGCTTAGTGCTGTGGAGGTCGTGAAGGTAAGAGTTACTTCTCACATGAAAATGTGCGTCGCAGAAATGTGGGGAAGGAGGAAGGAAAGGAGTGGGGTTGGGAAAGAAGGGGAAAGGAAGGGGAGTGGAGCAATCCCCTTCCCTCCTTCTGCAAAGAACATGAGAGACTGTGCAGTTAGTATTGCTCATCTGACAAAAAGCATTTAAACAATTTTGAACTTTCTGCGAAGTTAGTATAAAATAGCAGTGCTTAGAATAGCACACCATTATTAAATCTGAAATTGTTTCAAAGTCCCCCTTTTCCTCCCACTCCACGCGTTACATAGACACAGTTACTGTTATTTTTATGCTTAACTCCCAGTAGATCTGAAAATGAACAATGAAGTATGCTCATATCACGGAATTAGGAAAAAAATACATACAGCATTGAATTCTGCTTCAATTATACATTTCTGTAGCATGTACGGGGAAGCCTGTTCCTCAGCTCTGGGCTGAAACTGGTCCAACTGAAGCTAATAGTAGCCCTCTAGCTTTTTCGGTATTTGAAAATATAGAAATAATTTTAACAAATTTCTATTGACTTGCTTGCATGAAATTATTGCACTACCATCTTCTTTTCACAGAAGTAGATGTAAAGCTATAGATTTTTGTCCGAGCCTGTCAAATAATTGTGGTCATCTTGTAAATGATAAAAAGTTGTTTTTGCCCACGAGTTCTGGCTGTGATGTTGCTGCTGACACAGAGCTGTTGGGAGCGAGGTATTGCTGCCCTCAGAAAATACCCCAAGCCTGTAGTGCCACCCAGTGCAGTCTGGTCGGGGGAAGGTGTAAATGATGAAGTGGCCACTTCGGTGTGTTTATTTACTGGGATGCAAACCCTCGTGTGGCAGACCGCGTGTATTGCATCGACACGGCAAAGGAGAGCCTTGGAAAGCTTCAAAAGACCTTTTTTTTTACCACTGCTGTGGCAAAATTCGACATAAGTGGATGTTATGACAGATATTGAAAGGAAGGGTCGGCTGCCGGGGAAAGGGAAGAAATTGCTCCATCACTTTCCTGTTCCTTTCTGTGAGCTTGAATGGGGATGAGTTCAGCAGAATTAGGCATTGTGGGTTTTTGATTTTCCCCAGATATTTGGGAATGTTCATCTGGGACGGTGATAATAACGAGTCAAAACAACTCTTAGCTTCCTACAGGAAAAAGTGTTCACACTTATACCAGTGACTCAAATTAATTTCACTTACCATATGAGTCAAATATGAATCATGACAGATAGAAGCATAATTCCTGATCGTCTTGTGATTATTTGCTCTTTCTGAAAGCCCTGTGTATATGTTTGGCTAAATTTTTTTTTGGTGGTATATCAATATATTTTAACCTGCCATTACATTTTTGAACCACAAATATTTTTCTTTACTGTTTATCATAGTATCTTCAATATCTTTGTTCTACAGCTGTTCCTAACTCACCGTTTATACTGCCATAAAAGCATGCTAGGTCTACTGTGGGGGACAGAGGCACAGTTTAGGCCTAAGCTAGCATGGGGCTGGGCATTGTAACAACAAGGTTATAAAATATTTCAGTCACCACTTTGAATACATGTGTGTTTACTCGCACTGGATTTCATAATGCACATTCCTTCTTAGGGAGCTGGGAAAACAATGCACTCATATTTGCATTAGGAAAAAAAGGTGGGTCAAAACTACCATGACTGACAGGCCTGGGGAGAAGATAAGAGAAGTATAAACATGATGTTTTGTGCCAGTGTTTTACGAAATGAATATGGTTGTCACTAAGGAGAGATTTGTCTTGGAATTCTTATAGCCAATGGCGCTCTTATTTAACTCTCACTAAATAATGTTGTGTTGGATAAATTTCACTTTTTCCCCATACAAATTTCAGAATTCAGTTTGCCATTACTAAGGAATCCTGGTTTTGCTGGAGCTGACAAATACCTGATTTTAAAACATGTCTGACTAATTAAATTCAGGCTTAACAAAACCACAATATTTACAAATTTTGTACTGTTCCAGGACTGGATGATCACACTGCTGTTTTTCCACAGTGTGACAGTGTAGTGGTGGCAATCACAGACTGGGAATGGGGTGACTGTATATTTTTATTAAACCGTAGGACCGTCTGCACTGATTGGGGCCTTGGATCATTTCTTTTAAGATACTCTACGTATCACAAGCCATTATATTTCTTCCTGGATGGAGCCCAGTCCCGTGGGTACTCCTAAAAGGTATCCAACTTGATTTTAGGACATTCATGTGCATTTGGCTTCAGTTTCTCATATTCCATGGTGTCTGAATGGAGTTGGACAGAAACTCAGCAGGGTATTGTCGTGTGTAAATAACATGATGCTGTGCCTGGTTAGAGATCCCTGGGCTAGTTTTGAGCAAGCTGGCTCACGATGTAGGGCAGCCTTATGCAGAGGTACTAGCACAAATTCTGGAAGCACTCGAGGAGGAGATGACACAGGGAACAACCAACCCTTGTCTCTCACTGCACTGCTGCGTCGGCACGACTTTCCACCGCTAGCTTGACAAATGCTGGCTAGTAACCTGGCCAGTGCTGCAGCATGTCCACAGTTTTCTGTTCTAGAGTATTTTGTCCAGTTGTGAATCATTTCTTTCGCTCTTGCCGGCACTGCATGCAAGCGTACACGCGAGCTTTATTACCCTACGCTAACACTGGGTTCATCAATACCAAATCCACTAGCTTATATTCATTTTCCAACAATCTAGATGAGTTCTGAATCTGAGTATTACTCAGAGATATTTTCCAGATTCACTACTTTTCTGATTCATTTGGTTTTGGCTGTTTAGTCTGTATTCATTGTTTCTAGATGTAAAAACCTACATTTTGCCGAGTTGAACTGTGATTTTGGGGTTTTCCCCATCCCCCACCCCCCCAGCCCCAGACTCGTTAGCCATTTCTTAATCTTTTTAACATGCGCTTTATTGATACCGTGTAATACTGTGTTGTAGTCATATTTTGTGATGTTGCCGTACATCAAATACATTACAGAGCTGTGCGGATTGCATCTGCTGAGTTATTTTACATCAACAAAACTTATGCTCTTAAAAACGCAATTAGATTTGTTTGACCAAACTAATCTATTTCCTATAAAACCATGTTGACTAACATTAGTTAGATTCCTGCTATTCTTAATCAAGTGAATCATGTACCAGCTTCTTCTTGATTTTATGCAGGATTGATGTCATGCAAAATTATACTCTTTTTGAATCCTTTTCTTTTTCTGTTTTGCAAACACTTCTTACCAAGAAACCCATAATAGACAGTGCATTTGTATACAGCAGCTGGGCAGTTGAGAATGCATTAATTAGTATATTACAGCAGTGGCACTTATTATTTATTATGCCATCATCAGAGAACACAATTAAGTTATTGTAGAGTTGCTATGGTTTCCAAAGGAGGTACAGTGCAGACTAATTACCTCAAGATGCCAGATGGTGCTGAATAATTCCTGAGCAAATGCCCCATCACCTCTGCCTCTCCGACGTTTGCATAGTAAACACAACATTGATAAAATGGAGGCTGAGAATGCAGTGATTTCCCTTTATAGGTCTCCACAGGTTTCTGTTTGCCCTGAGCATATTTACATTCTTCAGACTTTATTGTTTAATTTTCTCCCATCTGTGCAAAGATCCTAATGAATGAACTGCAAACAAGCATGTAAGAAAGCTCTGCTGCTGGACATCTTGACTGCAAATGCTTCATCTGCACTATACCAGCAATTTTTGTGTCATCTGCCATGCTTATCCCAAGGATATGTTGGATAGAAAGGTGCCTGATCCTGGCCACAGGGCAAGTACACTGTAAGAGACAGTTTAAGCACCATCTACACCCACGATTTACCTTTAGCCTAAAAACTCACCACTTTGTGGATCATGGGGACATCCTACAGTGCAGCAGTGTAGATGAACATCTATTTGGACTTTCATGGAATCATAGAAGCATTTTGGGCGGAAGAGGCCTTTAAGATCACTAAGTCCAACCATTAACCTAACACAGACTTTAGGCCTGACCTATAGGATGCTTGACATAGCAGTGCACGTGCAATCATCGGGATTTAACAAAATTGCAAAGCTTAAAGACAGTGAAGTTTGAGGCCACTCAGTCTTAGAGAGAAGGCTTTCTTGTAGATCTGTGCCTGATCACGTGGCTGCTTTCTCTTTCTTCTCTTTTGGTGGTCAATTTGTTAGTTGGGTGTCTGCAAAATCTTCTATTATCCAGCCTGAGAGGCAAATAAATAGATGAACTCCAGGTCTGCACATTTAGTAAGTGCCAAACTGTAACTTTACCATCAGGGGATACCACAAAATATGAGGCCACAAAGAAAAGTCTTTGGGATAGTGTGTCGCAGAGATGCATGCCATAGTCCAAAAATTCTGGCTGTCCTGAGTATCAGTCCACAACCAGACAACCTGCAGCCTCAGATCAGTACAACTAGTAGGTCAGCCTTTGGGCAAGGGCTTTTGTGCCCTACTTCTGTTACCGGTATCATAGGATTGCCAACGCACTGCCCTAAGAAACAGCCTTTTAATTTGGTTTTTCCTCCATTCAGAGTTTAAATTCAGATTTGCAGTGTGGTTGGTCTAGGAAAACAACCGTGAAAAAAAACCCCAGCAAGTGTTTCCCCTCCAAATTCAGAGCTTGCCTATACTGAGCTTTCTTAGGCTTTCCTTGGTATTTGGGGTTATCTAATTGATCTCTCACTTCTACACAGCTTCATGGGGCTTGCTTGTCTCTCAGCTGGTCCAGGCTGGTGGGGCTCTATTCTCTGTGGGGTTTCAGTGATTCCTGTTACAGGGACTCTCACGAGCACAGCTAACAGGGGCAGCCACAGATGCAGCAGTTTGTGTGTTCTGGGTTCTGCTTCAGGACCTTCTGGGGACAAGGTCCAGAACCACTGGTGAATGCCAGGAAAACCTTTGAGAAACTTAAGGGTGCCTGCTAGTGCTGGGTAAGGATGAGGTAAGGAGAGATACAAGGGTACGATCCCAAGGAAGCTCTAGCAACTTCTAACAAGCATGATCAGCTACCCTTGACCCAGAGTGACTGAAGCCTTTGCTGCAGTTGCCACCAGTTAGGGAGGATCAAGCACCCTTTTATCTGGTGCTTGGGACAGGCTATATAAGAGCGTGGTGCTTAGGTGTGGTGGTCACCCATGACAGAGCAGTTTTCCCAGGAGCTGTCTGGGCAGTTGTCCCTGCTACAGCAGAGGTTTTGGCACAGACTGTGCTTCAGATTGCAGATGTAGTCCTACAACTTCCAGGCTGCAGAAGTTCCTGGGGCCTCTCTCTGATGCCAGGAGAGAGAGCCTTCTGTCCTGCAGGAGCTGTGTCACCTTGGAGGAGCTGTGCCAGCAAATGGAAGAGCTACAAAAGGAAGAGAGCAGGCTGTGCAGCATTGGAGAAGGTGGGATCTTTTCTGAGGTGCAGCAGTTTGAATAGCCCTGGACCTTAACTGCAGGAAAGAAGCAGGCAGTGTCTACACCTAGTGGTGAGAAGAGGAAGGATGGAAGCTGGTGGCTTTGAGCACCAAGAGGAAGGATCCTGCCCCATCTAAGGGCTTGCAAGTACAAAATAGGTCCACTACACTCAAAGGTGAAGAGGAGATGGATGCGGCTTCAAGCAGAGGATCTGGTCTATAAGGAACAGTTTGGTCAGGGGAAAGGAGGTGCAAAAATGGCAAAACGGTGGCTCTGGAAATAGAGTAAATTGGGAATAAGGTATAAAATCAGGTAAGGAACACAGGAGGGAGTGAATTTCCCAATGCTGGGAGCATAGATGACTACAAACACTAATGAAGCTGACCGGTGGACTGGGATACTGGCCCATCTTCTGAGGTGCTGGAGGGAGCTCTCTTAGACAGCCCACTGGACTTTCCATCAGCTCTACGTCTGAGAGACTTGGTGTGGGGTACGGTAAAGACAGATAGATGGACTTGCAGCCAAGTGCTAAGTGGTGGGGGGAGGAAAGGGTGATAGAGCTGTAATTCAATACTGGTTGTGTGTGTTTCATAATACTTGAGTGATAATAGCTTTATAATAGTATGCAATAATTAGGCAAAATGATATAACTAAATCAGCAGTAGTGATATGCTTATTATTTAATTATATTATTAGGCAATTACTTTCTTAGTAGTGTGTTGCTTAATTGGTAAATGCTTAATCACTGTAGTCTCTTACATCAGTAATATTTCAAGCCTGTAGATTAAAGGGTGTGAGTTAGACCCATGAAGCAACCATGTCCAAAGGAAAACATACTTAAACCAACAAAGATGTAAATATCAACTCTTATTTTGCAGTGTTGGACCCGAGGTACAAAAATGGCTGTCTGCCTTGTCAGACTGTTTAAATACTTAAACAAGAAATTAGTTTAATCAATGGGATTCGCAGTCATTGCCTCAGTTCAAGCTCCATTTGAAAAGATCTTTTAATTTCTTATTCCTGCATAAATTTTGGGGTCTTTTTTTGTTGTTTCCAGCAAAGGAAATAATTGAAATGCCCAGATCAAATGAAATACTACGCTTTCTGCCTTAAAGTACTAGCTGCTTAGAAATGCTGAAGACAAATTGCTTTCTCAGGTCAACAAGTTGGGGGGAAAAAAAGCATCAGCTAGTTTGCTTTAGGAATATGTATGTTTCCCGAGATAACACATTCAGCTGTACAGTTAGTTTGAGGATAATACATATAATTCTGGTATAATAAAATTATTTCATTACAGGAGCCAGAGAGGTATGAAATCACTTCTTGCATTACACCATCTATTGATCATGAAACAGGAGATTGCATGGCTTGATAATTTGTTGGGAAATGACTTGGCTGTAATCTATCTTGTTTCAGTCAAAGGAACTATGTATTTCTCGTATATAGCTAATAAACTGGGACTTCACTGAACACAAATACTTATATTGCTGAAAGTTTACAAGCTAGACATTCTAAATAATTCTGTATTACTCTAAAAAGTAGTGTAGAGATTCAACTCCTCCAAGGAAGGATCCAAGAAGGAGGTGAGACACAGAAGGCAGGCGAAGTGTCGAGGCTGAGGGGTGGGGGAAGCAGACTGAGCAGGGGATCAGAGAGAATAAAAACCAGGGCTGTGGAATCTTCGCTCGATATGCAAACATTTCTGCTATGATTACTCTATTTGCCATGAGTTTTGAATTTGATTAAAAGGCTTTCAGAAAATTGTTTGTAATGAAATATTTGCTCCTAATGTAATCATTACGTATGAAACTAAAGGAAATAATTATGCAAATTAATCTTTCTCACTCTGCTTTATTTTCTAGTTAATGGTGCCTGAAAGAGGAAAAATTTTCAAGTTGGGAGAGGTGTGGACAGAGAAAAAAGGGTGCAAAGACAACAAATATGGCACTGTACAGGAGCACTAACATATATAAAATAGTTTGTCAAATTGAACAGCAAATGCTGAAGAAGTTGTGATATACACATGAAATTCATCAATATGTGTTTTTTTAAAAAAGAAAGATCACCAGCATTTTTAATTTACTCTGAGGTAAAGTGAGACTCTCCCGACTCTAGCTGATGACACCAAATTCAATTACTGTGCACAAAGGAAACCTGCCAGCTCTTGAAATCAGTCAGCTCATGCATGCCGGCTGCTGCAGCCTTATGAAATGCACCGGCACAGAGGAAACAATTTTCATTCTCTTTCAAAAAGGAACACATCTAACAAGACACGTCTAGGCATTTCACTCCAGTGAGTGTGCATGTGTGGACGTCTACTCCAGCTGAAGTCACAGACAACCCAAACTGGGACTTCATGTTTGTTCCAGTCAAGTATTTATCAGTATGAGGCAGTATTTTTACAGTACATGTGTATTTTCAGTAATACAATCATGGTATTCTTGTAAGGTATATCATCACACTACATGCCTACTTTTATACCACAATGAACACTTTTTCAGACCTGTGAACTGTATTACATAAGTAATGATCAAAGTAACAGAAATATAAATAATCAAATGTGTACAAACTTCTAATTTTTTTTTTTCAGCTACAGTGTTTGCTTAAAGTATTCGCTGTATAATTGTGGGCATCTTCTACACTAAAGTTGACATCCTTGGGTCTCGTAAAAATAATCAATCTGTATTACATGGACAAATAATGGTAATACAGAGCTTGTAAAATAAAAAAAAAAACAAACAAAAAAACATGGAAAGGTATTCTGTGAGAATTTCTTCATTTTTGCTCCAAATTCAACAAATTAATGTGTTTTTTAAAAGCAATTTTTTAATGTTAACTCTAAGCGAACACAGTGTTAAAGCTGTAGCTGAGTTTCCAAAGCCAAATACCTCTGCCCTTAGTGTTCCTGACGTGAATGTTATCCTATTTGCTCATTTGAATGATAACTCAGTTCTCCGCTGCACCCTGTGTTGCCCTCCGCTGTGCAGCTGCCTGAGGGAGAGGGCAGGAAAAGCCCTCACTTTACCCCTTGACCCTCTCTCGGCTCAGTGTGGCTTTAACCTTGTGGCTTACTGTGTGCTTCTGGTATTTTTAAAGGAAAGAAGGACAGAAACAACAAGAATAAAATTTGATAGGTGGTGTAGAGTTCAAGTTTTTTCATCAAGAAAGACTGGGACAGCCATCTGAGCGCCAACAGTGGGCCAGTTGAGGTGAGAGGTGTACATGGGCACACTTGCTGTGTAGTCTGTCTTTGAGCTGCTCAGAAACTCCAGCTCCTATCATGAGACTTGGGTCTGTCCAGTAGGAGTAAAGTGCCTAAATATTATTGAGGGTCTGGGTAATTGCATAACATATGTGGTTACTTTGAAGGTCAGAGTGCTCCTGCCATTAGCTGCTGGCATCCCTGTTGTGTTTACACCAACCTCCACACGTCCAGTCTGTCCTTGTAGCAGGCAACATGGACATCCCTCTAAAGAAGGTCTCTGTTGACCTGGTCTGTAATAAAATATCAAAATGCTATCACTAAAATGCCAGATAGGACAATTAGGGTCATGTGAATTATAGATGGTGCTGTATCCAGCATCTGTAAAGAACTTCACGTCTGAGGTCACTTCAAACTGCAAGTCCTCCCACAGCAAGGGGTGACAACTTGCTTCCCAGCTGTTCCCAGGTTAAGCAACGTGGATGACTGATGAACACTTTTGCACCTCCTTGTGATAGTATTCCACAAAACAATTAGGTGCTTACACACTGCACCAATAGGGATCTGGTAAGAACTGCTGGTGGAAATCCATGTAAGCGGGTGGTTGATGGCTTAGCAGATGCCAGGTTTGGGGGTCTCTTCTCACTGAAGACAATAACTTTTCACGTGTGGCTTTGTGACTACATCTTCTACTAGCCTGCAGCTTACACAATAGACTGTGCTGAGGATGTTCAAGAGAGGTGCAAGGTGCTGTATGCACCTTGTTGCACTTCACCCCCAGAGATTTTATTTAGCAGTCCTTGCAATTTTGCTGTGAGTATCACGATAACTGGGGATCTTCAGCAAAAGAGTGACAAATGTGTCCTGACTGCACATGGTACTGGGCAAACACACAGCTACTGAAATAAAAGGATTGCGTGAAAATCTCAGCTTCTGTGAAAAATGAGATTGCTTTCTGTGCTGTTGTGGGGAAAGGTTTGAAAATATCAAAGGGGTGCAATAACAGGATCAAGATCAAAGGAAAAGAAATACACACATTTTAAAATAGTACAATATTATTTTAGGGGGCCTGACTCATGATTTTTGAACGTTTTGAAAATATCATTGGTGACTAAGGTTCATTTGGGTCACTTGCTGGGACATCCTTAAATAATCTGATATCTGTGCTAGAGCTAAACCACCAGTTCACTTATTTAAAAGGAATCTTCACCTGCCCAGCTGATTTAGCTTTCATCTGGGGTTTTGTTGCTGAAAGCAAACAAAGCCTGCTGCAGAGAAGATGAGAATCTGCGCCAGAAGATGTAAGACGCAGAATAATTTGTGAGGGAAACCTCACAAATTATTTGTCCTGGAACAGAAGTGCCAGTAGAATGGCAGAAGAGAGATTTTGATTGAAATAAATGCAAGTCTTTGGAGACCACAGTAAAACGGGATTCTAGTGACAGTGCATGTCTATGAAAATTCACTGCAGTATCAGACATCCCAGGTGCCTATTTTATCAGGAATCGTTATGCCGCTCAGTGTTCCAGGAACAGTTCTGGACAATGAAATAGCTTTTGTGTTCAAAGAGGTGACATTTAGTCATCAGGCATTTAGCTGCCGAGCATAAAGGCCACTGCTTGTGAAAGGGGTTTGTTTGAAAGAAGAGAGTGCATGTGTGTGTTATTCACCGGAGACTAAGGGTAGACTTTTAAATTAAATACGCTGCAGCTCAGTCAATATCTTGGGCTCAGCATCATTGATGGGGGGTGATGGGGAGCTCCGAGCTCCTGCTGAGCTCGCTTAGCGTTAGGACTGCCACGGAACCTCGCCAAAGATGAGGTTTGAAGTCTTGCCTTTGTGAATACATATTTCAAATGTAAGAATCTAATAAAATGAGAGTGTGCATTTGAATTTGCCTCTGATGAATACGGGCCACAGAGGAAATAGTCATTTATATACAGCTGAAGGCTGCATCCTGTGGGAACTGATGTAATTCAGCAGTCTCCTCAGCTCCAGGGAGCAAAGAAACAAGAAATAGTAATCAGACAGTTACAGTAAAGCTAATCAAACCGAAACAAATCAATACAAAACAAAAAGCCCCCCCAAAAGGTATTCTGACCAGAAACAATATTTTATAAATTAAGGAATTTCACATTCATGGGAAGAATCTTATAACTAAAAGGTGGAGCTACCGGGTGGTCAGTAATAACGTTATGGGGCTGGGTGCACTGCAAAGCTGTGAGGGCAGACTCGGTACACAGCCCTCAGACGCGCCGGCTGGAAACTCAGTGTTGACCACTGTGGCTGTTGCTCAGCTGTGACAAATAGAGGTAGAGCTAGAAAGAGAGAGGTACAGAGAGAGAAAGAAATACTTCTTTTGGTTTGCAAAGACTTTAAGATGAATCAGGAAAAAATGTGATTTAGCATGAAAGCCTGTTGGCAAGTCAGTCATTATATGTAAAGATGTGACCAGGAAGCCTAGAGAGAAGTTCACATGCAATTTCATATTTACTGGAGAAAAAAAACATTACAATATTCCTTTCAGTTTCTTTGCCACTTTCTTTATGGGGCTCTGAGCAACCTGATCTGGTTGAAGATGTCCCTGCTCATTGCTGAGGAGGTTGGACTAAATGACCTTTAACGGTCCCTTCCAACCCAAACTATTCTATGATTCTATGATGCTGTTTTGGATCGCAGGTATGAGAAAACAGACCGATGCTGCACCAGGAGCTGCTGAGGTTTTAAAACCCAGGGACCGCTCTGACATTGAGGATTCCTGTGGAGACACACTGTCTTCCCCTTTCATTTGCAGCCTGGTTAATGAGCCTGTAAATTGAATTAGCTCAGTCTAAGTGCTCAAAATCCAAGCTGAAATGAAGAGAAAACAAGATTAGAATAGTGTATGGAGCCTATACTCGTTTTGCTGCCTTTGGTTTCCTGAGGAATGCAATAAAACTGAAATAATAATAACAAAAGAATATGCAACTGGTGACATATGATTCATTATAATGTACAAACCAACCTATTAAACAGTGTTCAAATATCAGAGTGCTGGGTACTCAGCTGGCAAGCCAGTGTTTCCCAGCCTAAAGGGATTAAAGGTAGCTAAAGAAGGCGGCAACTTATTTTTCTTTTTTTTCCCCCTGTGCTACAGTATGTGCAAATCCTTTTGGACAATGTTTGGCATCTCTTTTTTTAAATAGCAAATGAGCGGCCCAGGGAAGTGACACCAAATGAGAGTTGTGAATAACTGGATTTATGATAACAACAGCGCACTAAAGTGTGGGAAAAAAAGCTGGACAGCACTGCAGCATTTGTTCCCAATGATTTTGAAGCAATCAGTGCTAAAAGAAGGAAGCATAATCTGTCCTCCAAAGCTTTTCCTCCCTCTACAGATCAAAAAGTACATGTTTTCCTCTTAGCAAACAGAAAAGGAAGGCCTTTCTCCTGTGTTGGTGGTGCCTCTCTGGCCCCCTCTGCCCCTGCCCGGGGCTGCTCTGTGCCGACCTCACCCAGAGACCGGCTCCGACAGTACCTCACATCCCTGCGCCGATGGGCGAATCACCAGTCCAGGCTCCGCCGTTTGCACTAGTTAAGCTCTGAATTTGTGCTGGTAGAAGGCCAGAGGTTTCATCCAACGTGAGCGTGGATTCATCAGCTGGTCCAGACAAGCATTTACTGACATTATTTCCCTGATCATCCTAAGGGTTAGCCTGGACCAGAGCAGGTGAGGTGATTCCCAGTTTGGGGGCTGAGATCCACAGAGCCTAGATGACTTAATGATTCATCCCTCTTGCAATTAGCTCAACCATTAAGCAGACCAATACCCTAATCCTCTGCCTGTTCTTTCTCTGTTCACCTCTAGACTTGGTTATGGGTTACCGTCATGTGGAAAAGTCAAACTGGTCTCATCACTTCTGTGCCCATGGATGCTTATTCTGCCTCCAGGTCCCATAAAGATTTACCTTTGGGAAATCATGGCTATTAAACTCTCCTCAGGAGCACACAAGGCAAAGTTGATACGTTTCAGTTGTCCTGAAGGCTGTATGAAGTGCTATCCTTTCCTTTCCATCTAGGATTTAATACATTTGTATATACATAAATATTTCCTTTGCCAAAACTGATATCCACCCTATCATAAATTAAAAATAGCACAGCGATCCAGGTATTGGATGACTTTTCTTATCAGCTAGTGGCCATACGGGAAATCACAGCGTATGCAGATCATTTTCCTTATACAGGAGTCCGTCTGCTGTTACATACATGAACAGCAGCTGGAAAAAAACCCCAACTTCACAAGATTTTGGAGTCTTTCTTTTTTCAGCAATGATCCGAAGACACGATGAACAAGCAACATATAAAGATTTATCAAGTTTTGAACAAAAGAAACCCACAGAAAGAATACTAGCGGTAACATTAGCTAATAATAATGGAACTAAATGAAAGTCCTTTATCTTATTTTCATCACTCTTATTCCCGCATGTGAAGTGAGAGCTAAGCTGCATTGTTATATGTTATTATCTCTAGAGTATCTACTGTCTACAATCACAATAATGATGTGGTTTTCTAAGGGGAACAAAAAAATGATAGGAAGAAAACACTGAATATGATTTTCTCCTGTGAAAGCCAGAGATGCAAGAAAATATTCTAAGTCACTAGTAGCGTATTTTTAGCTCAAAAATATATGTCAAAACTACTACATAGTGGAACGTTTGAGAGAGGCACGCAAGATCTCTGCTTCAAGTCAGTTATAGGGTTTTGGTAGACATTTGCATGTTCAGCAGCAGAATTTCCATACAGTCTGCAAGCAGTGACTTGTACATACACCCACAGAAGAATAAATCTAACCAAAAAAGCACAACTGCCATGTTGTTGGCATTGATTCCCTCAGAGGTAAAGTCCTAAAATAAATATTACACATCCAAAAAACCCAGGTTGGATATAAACCTACCTGAAAAACATTTTCATAATCTAAGAATAAAATTTTAAGAACATAAGCCTACTCACAGTATTTATAAATCCTTTTCGTTTCTTCATGAGATTCTCAGAGTAATTCTAGTAAAACTATATAATTAAATCTTTCTTGTCTCCAAGAACATTTAAGAGATGTGTTTAAATAAGGCTAAGGAAATGTTGACAGCTCAGCAGTAGGACTCAGCAGCTCTTTAACAGAACATCACAATACGAGGGGAAGACCACCACGTTCCGAAATTTAACAATGCAGCATTCAACAATCTAGTAGGAATTTGACCAAAATATTGAAAGCAACATGTAGGCCTCCAATACCTACCTTATAAAAAGGGCTATAAGGATTTTGCTTCTGGTATACATATGAATATATGTATTTATGAGTCAAAAGACGACAGAAGTTTGATAGAATTTGTTTTAAATGTTATTTAGCTAATATTGCCCATTTTCAAGAAAATGGCTGTGGATTTCAAGTTAAAGATAGTCATTGCCTACCTTTCCAGATGCAATATAGGGCATTTCTCCCTAAAAAGTTTGGAAATGGAGGCTTTCTGCTACCCCTGGCAAAAAGGATAGCAGGAAGATCCCATATGTCCTCTTAACTCCTTGTGCACTCGCGTGCATGGCCAAGATACACGTGTTGATGTCCTCATTCATTTAACTCATTCATTATATAAATTGAAGAACCGACACACCCAACTCACTAATGTAAACAGAAATATAGACGCAGAAGCCTGCCATTCTGCCTAACAGTTGTTTCGCAGAAGTTTAATGAAACCTACAAATAAAATGAAATAGCAGGGTAAAGCACTTGTCATATGACTAATTAGCCGCTATAATAGCAACAGTATGCTCGGTCTGTTCTCATCTGTAGTATTTCTGTTTAGCAGCTGCTACGCCTGACAAACAACTGCCAGACGCAAGAGTTCCCTGGTGGGTACCTGAACACGCTCTGTGTGTCCTCCTGAACTTTGCTGCAGTTCAAATGTTATTCTGGACCTGCAGGAAAGTAGACAGATGTTTAGAGATCTTAGCAAATGGGAATATTCCTTCCCTGAGCAAGTGGGAAATGCACTAAATCTGTCTCAGCTAGAAACCTGTTTAGCGTTCACTGTTCAAATCACCTGTTCTTGTAATCTCTAAAGCATAGAGCATCTTGTTCACAAACTTTATTTACTTGCAACAGAATAAACAAACTTAACTGTCCACACGTGCTTTTACAAACCAAAATACCTGCTTCCCAACAAGAGATGGGAAATCTAGGGCTCTTAAATACCTGGCTCCTGATGAATGCTCTGTCAATTGTGCATAAACAATTAGAAATTAGAGAATATATTTCTGATTACTACCAGCGTAATAAAGTTAGAGGCGGCTGCAAAGAGACTTTGGAGAGTGAAGAAAAATTAGTATCACAAGACAAGTCACCATGAATTCATGCCATCTGTCTAATGATGAATGACACCAGTGTGAATGGTATCAAGTCAGCCTACAGATTTGCTATATATACTTAGTAACCTGCAAATACATAAGACAGAATGGCCCCACTTACACTGTGCATCAAAACAGAGAGTATAACGCTTTGGAAGAGGGTAAACCGCTCTATTAAAATGATGATATGCTCAGAAATGAAGAAGGGATTTGTTGATTTCAACCCAGTTTATGTCTTTTTTGGACATCTGTTTTCTTCCAAAAGTCTCATTTTCATCATTTGGGTTTCATTTCGCTGCTATTTTAATACTACCAATTCTAACAGGCACTTTATACCTTGGCTTTTTATTCTCTTATCAATGGGAATGTCATGAGGTCCATTTTTGCAGTGGTTCCAAATAGTACACTCTACATTTCTTCAGCAAAATGCAGAGAATCTCTGCTGCTTAATACACATGGCTAGATACTCTTTCAAGCATTTTGCTACAGTTGAATGTTATTAATTTGTGGTCTTTGAAGTATATATATGTATACACATATGATGAACTCTGCTAGCTGGATGTCACCTACATATTAAAGAAATTATGTCAGGGTTGTAAATGAGACTAGAGTTTCCTTTTATTCTCTTCTGCTCTTTTTTTCCTTCTGGATACAGTTATAAGGGTCTCACCTGGCACGCTGTGATTGCTCCTTTAGCTTAGTTCAAAGATTTCACCTTAGAAGTATTAAAGAATTTGGCTCACCTGAGCTAATTTCAGTCATCTAAAAGGTAAGTATTCAGACTAAGCTTACTAGTTAGACTTTCTCTACTTTCTCTGTCATGGAAGAAAGATGTGATGAATCGCCCTCTGCAGGCATCTTCCTGCATGGAGTCTGGAAGATTCTCAGATGTCTATCTCAGAGCAGGTGTTTGTCTTTCAGGCTGCGTTGTACAGCGTCTGTCCCCTGGGCTTCATCCACTACTGTTATCTTGACTCTGTGTCAAGAAGAAGCGTCAGAACTCAACAACTAGCTGAAGCATCATCATCATCTTTGTTCCTTTCAAGTGAGTGATAAATATGAACATGATAAAATGTGAGTAATTTGCTGGAAACCACATTATTTAGCAGCAACATCAAGGTAATGGGTTGGTCCAGTTCCTTGTGAGATGGGACAGAGTCAAAGAAGAGGCAATGGGTGTAATATCTTCTTTCCAGGTGTTTTTTTTTTTACAGGGTGCTCCTCTATTCAGAAGGAATCTCCATAGTGACAACTTTTTTCTCTGTGTGCTTCAATTTTGTGCTTGCTGGACCTCGTGACCTCGAATTAATCAATGACAGAACATTAGGACCAAACTAAGCAGAAACAAAAGCTAACAATAGCCAAATGATTCAGAAAGAGCCATAATTATGGGTAAGAAATATCTCATTACTGCAAACCCCCGCCACATTAGTTTTTAATGGATACCGCTCATTAAATGAAATAACCCTTTGAATTAAAAGAATTTTGTCTAGAGAACCTAGAAAATGATAAACAGAAATATAACAGCTGGCAGGGTGCAGCATCAAACTGGGTACGTGGAGTTAGTGTCAGCATTTAGTACGAATTTTATTCTACGGGAGGGACAGAGACGGCTTAGTCAAGGCCTATCCTTTCTGCCTTTGTTGAGAACATGCACCCAGAGATGGTACAAATATGTGCATTTCAGGTCTTTGAACTCTCAAATGTCTTATGACATGAATGAAAGCAGTTTAGAGTCTGTTATCTGTTTCCTGCTGGCACCATGCACTTACCCCCAAAGTCGTGTTTGCTGAGAGGAGGCCCACAGCTGGAACATCAAGATGAAATCTTATGTGTGTAAACGCCTCTGTCAAGGGGCACTCTCCACTGTGCTAAACTAATTTTCTGCAGAGAAAACTCTGCATACCGTTTCTCATTTCTCACAACCAGACATAAAAATATTTCCCAATGAGTAACGGAATTGCCATGGAACTAAACGATGAGCTAATTTCCTACTAACAAGATGCTAACAGTATTTGGAGTGTTTTTAAAATGTGGCACTGGTTAATTCTGCATTTATTCAGTGCTACATTAAATTTTTAAATAACTCAGGTAGCATCAAATCCTTTGCACAACAGACAATATAAACTCTCCCATTGCCTGCAACAGGAGTAAAATGGTTTCTGTGTTAAAGAATATACAGCATCAATTGGAGGAGATAAAAATATTATAAAAGGTTTGTGCAAAATATTTCTGTTATAGAAGCTCAGATTTCTTAATCTGTGGCAATTGATTGCAAAGCATTTGGGTTTTATTATTGAATTAAAAAAAAAAAGAACATTAAAAAGGTTCATTGCTGCAGGTTTTGAAGTCAGTTTTTAGTAACAACGAACCGTATTTATTGTCAAAACTCCTGTGGCCAAAGAGCTATATTACAGTGGGATTCCACCCACCAAATGAATTTCACAAGATGCTTATAGTTGTATTTAATATTAGTACACACTTTGATACAAACTGTTTTTCTTCTCTGAAAGATGAGTAGCAATACATTTTAACTCTTGTAACATTGTTTTTACCTGATTTTTTTCTGTGTGAATAATAGTAGTTGATAACAGAGTGAATCACCTCATTTTAGAAACAAGCGTGGCAACCATGAACGCTATGAAATGCCACTAATCATTTGTGTTTCTATTTTGTAGATGGAAAATAAGGAATTTTAGAGTTTAGTCAGAAAAAATGTGATTTTCCTTGGGCTGAAGAGCAGCATTTTCATGCCTCTTGCTCAAAAGAAAGTGACAATAACCCCCACCTAATTGCTGAAAGATATGAGCCTGTGTTTCCAAAATCTTGGCCAGAAAGCCTCCTCAGATGCTTGAAGCTCTGCAGCTGCTCATGACCAGAGGCGTTACCATTCTGGGCTGGCTGAGCACCGGGGGACTCGTTTCATGCCTACAGCTGTGGGGGGGTCACAGGCTTCAGGAAGCAATTCAGTATTCATGAGCCTGGAGAGAAAATGGTGCTGTAGAGCGTATGTAGGGAATGTTTGCCAGGAAAGCGAGAAGGGGATGGAGTTCTCGATGCCGCTCTAAGGAATGTTTTGCATTCTATTTTAAGTGGAGAAAATGCAGAAATAGCACTGTAAGTAAGGATTATCATGGAAACTCAGAACCAGCTTGGGGGTCTAAGGCACTATTATGTGGTATTGAGTAGATGTAGCCAGAAACCTCAAGTGTGGGTTTGTTATTTTTACGTCCGGAGGTGGGTGCCCAACACTGCGCCAACCTCTGCTTGTGATTTGTTGGGATAGAGGAATTTGCTTCCCCTGCGGTTAAATCCACATTACCCTACTTTTCTTTGTTTGATCCTTGTTGCCCCAATTAATTAGCTTTCTCCTATTCCTTTGTTCAGATTCCCTTGGCCCAGTCGCTTGAATAATTGACAAAACCGAACAGAGGCTGCGGTTACTGTGTGGTACTATAGCTGCGGCTCGGTTTTATTTAATAACACTGTGTTACTCTGTGCAACAAATTGTGACTAATTGCTTCTCCACTGCTCTGCCAGTCTGTGAAAAGACCAGCATCAAAAACCACCAAGTCAGAGCTCCTCTGTAAGCTTATATAAAAAGCAAACTTTGGTGAATGAGGTCTGACTGGTAGGGGAATTAAGTGTTTTGGTGAAAGAAATGCACCCGTCATTGACTCCAGTGCTGAATTTTGCAATTTTCCCCTCAGGTATAATGTATATAAACAGTTTTGACACTGCAGATCTTGTGAAAAACTCTTCCTCTTTGCCTTTCTCGGCAAACAAAAACTGCATTCGTATAAACTCATGTAATTTCTGTTATTGAGCTTATCGTGTGTGGGTTTCAATTTTTCTTTTAATCAAGGAATATAATTTCTCCTTTCCATGCTTTCTTCCTTGGTGCTAAAAAGTACACAATGGCTTTTTAATATTTAATTGACGAGGTCGTTTTACAGGTTTTAGTTTAAAGGTAACCATAGCACAAACGCATCCATTATTAACAGCCGAGCGGCAGTGTAGCTTCTTGGGAACCCTCTTTAGTTTAATATGAGAACCCCTGTCAACAGAAAACAGCGCTGATATTGTTGTTAAGTGTGACAAACTGGCAAATGCGATGGGCACCACGCTGGAACAATGCAAACTGCTTATGTCAATGGAAGAGGCGATGTTTAAAAGTGAGATGAAGGCGGAGAGCGAGAGGCTGTCGAGGAAGGTTCGATTCCGTGTCGCGTCCTCGCACAGCGGGAGGGTGCTGAAGGAGGTCTACGCCGACGGGGAGGCCGCCGACTCTCTGGACTCCGAGTACGCCAGCAGCTCGGAGACCGACCAAACCAGCCGGCTGAGCGAAGTGGACGGGCAGCAGAATGGACACGTAGGGTCCGAGTGCGATGAAAACGAGAACGAGCAGGACGACTTGCTCATCTTAGTCAGAGCCACTAAAGAGAGGGGGTTTGGTACAAAGCGAGTCAACATCCTCAGCAAAAATGGCACAGTCAGGGGAGTCAAGCATAAAGTCAGCGCCGGTCAAGCCCTCTTTGACAATTTGGCAAAAGTATTCCAGGTAGGTGATGTGGTCCTGCTGGCTGTAAGCCCCGTGTGTGTCCCTTTTAACTCCCCATGTTATTCTTTCCCTTTGTCCGAACCTCTCATTTATGATTTCTCAATATTCTGCCTCATTCCCATTGCTGTCCGCTTGCTGCTGTTGCCCAGGAGGGGCTCATTGCTCTTTCTGGTATATTCCGGCTCCCCACTCCAAATTAACTGCGAAATTTTTCTTTCAAAATTGACCTAAAATTTGCTGACTAGAAATGAGTATGTTGTGCTGTCTATGTATGGACCAGGAAGGAAACGTAAGAGAAGAATTAACTGGGGCTTTGTTGGAGATCTATATGGATCCACTGTAGAGGGAAGTGCCATGTTTCCACTTCTATTATATCAGTTCTAATGAGTTTACGATGTTATCTACTGTCCCCTACGTGTAAATATGCGTACTTGCAAATTCCATTGTGTTTAATCTGCAAAGTATATCAAATTAGATGCAGGATGGCAGCAATGACGGTTTTCCCACATGAAAATTTCAGAGGAATGAAATCTTAGTCAGCGGTCTCTTTTATTCATGTCTGTTTTCCATTTATTTTGTAGAAGGAGCAGAATATCTGCATTTGAAACAGTACGTGCCACATTGTTATCTTAGGCAGAGAAATACGGGCCTCAGAAAAATCAAGATAAAATTTCTAAAAAAATTAGTGAATGTATATATAATTTGTCCAGATACGCTATTCAAGTCTTTGAATTATTAATATTCAAACAAAATAGCAACATGTATGCAACCAAACTCTTTCTAAAGTTTGTTATAATCCAGAATTATGATGGTCACTTAAATTAACCTATAATTGGCTTCAGAGCATTGTTTGGAAAGCCTTTATGCAGTTATAAAGCATGGGGAATCTGATATTAATAGCAACTGTTGTTGTGTATTAATGAAATCTTCTAAAAGTGCTTTCTTACTTTGAAGCTGTTTCATGATATGTTTAGAAATAGCAAAAGATTAACATTCTCTCGCTTCTGAATATGAACTTTTCCTCTATGTTGTACCTAAATTATAACAGTCTTTTTGTTAATATGGGTGTTCCTGTGGAAGATGGATATTTCAAAGCTTAATTGTCTGTTCATTTTTGTTCTTTACATCACATACCACTCAAGTAGCTTGCGTTCTTTCAAGCCACTCACTGAAGAGTTTGTCGTTGAGTTCCCTACTCTGATAAAATTTCTAACAAACTCACTTTTTCTAAGTAGATAGGAAGTGTTAACTTAGGAAGCTATTAGGAATATAAAATTAGGAAGTGTTAACTGGGGCTTGTCTGGATTATTCTCCAACCTTTATTCCAAATACTGTTCCGCGTTGTTTCACTACATGGAGTACGCCATTTCACCTCTCTAGCCTCATTCCCTCCTAAAACCTTCCTTCTACTGCATCAGTGACACCGGGCTAAGAAATCTGAATCACCTAAATAAATGAGCCCATCTGAAGACCTTAATTAGTGGCCCCGTCATCTTGCTGTTTTTACCTTCAGTTTTAGGCTGGAAGTTCTTTAGGAAAGGTTCATGGACTGAAATAAATGTACTTTGATTGCAATGAAGTTTCTTTTATCCCTAGCAGTTACATCTAGGACCAGCACTATTTCCATGAGGTGTTTTGCTGGAAGAAAGGAAGGCTTGAGAGGAGGCATATCCATCTGATAAATTCAGAAAATGATATGTAGCCAAGTCTACCACAGAAGTCCATAATTAAAACCTGTACAATAATTAATGGTTTAAAAGCAATAAGAATCATGTATTTTACAACAGAAGAAAGTGGAAAATTCAAATTATCAGATGACAACAAGCTTAAAAGTTTTTCATACAGCACATAATTAAATTTAAGCACTCTGCTGCAGGAATTGCAAAGGCCAAAAGGATAGGCAGGTTTTGAAAATGGATGAGGAAAATATATGGGAAACCGAGAAGCTTCTGCTAGGCAGGTTGGGATGACTGATTTCCAGAAATAACTGTATATTCTTACCTTAAGCATCTACTGGATCATAGACAGATATTCAATAATACAGAGAACATCACGATTTGACGTTTGTACACAAACAAGTTCCTGTTTCCCCAGAGATAAAGGCTTGAAGTCTAGTGAAGAAGAATGATGGTTTGCATATCTGTAATGTCATACTGTGAGCCAATTTTCTGTGCCACATGGTGAACACAGAGGAGAGCAAAGCACGAAGGTCGGCTTTGAGAATGATTGGGAACTGCTCTATCCCAATGTGAAATATGATCGAAATCTGTCCAATTACAAATGAAGTAATGACCTTCAAGGTAAGATTAGAGGATGATTTCTAGTTTTCTGTAACTATGTTCCAGACAATTAGCTGCACAGTAATACAACTTAGAGAACAATAGTTCTGTATTCAAAGATACGATAAGATAGAAATATATCTCTATGAGAAGATATAACTCAAAATCCTTGATCTGGGCATTTTTGTAAGTTCTCCCCTTGATTAGCGGTTGAGTCACCATCCCTGGAGGTATTTAAAAGAAGTGTAGATGTGGCACTTAGGGCAATGGTTTAGTGGTGGACTTGGCAGTGTTAGGTTAATGGTTGGACTTGATCTTAAACTTTTTTTCTGATCTAAATGATTCTATGGGAGGTCACGTAGGTCTATGTGCAGTTACATGTTTTGCTTCTCTTAGGTAAGCAACAGCAGATGTATAACAACAGTTAAGATGTACACAAAGTCCCTTATCCCATGTGAGAGCCCATCTCTGCCCCTTTGATGATTCAGCAGTAGATGACCTCATTATACATTTCTCAGAGTCAGTGTCGAAGCAGGCATTTCTAATTTCAGACTATGCACATGAACTCTTGACAATCCTAAATCCTGAGCAGTGTCAGTATTCTCATTCTTCAAACTATATCTGCAAACTCCTCTGCTATCCTATGACCCAAAATCCCTAGGTGCTGCCTGTGGTAGAGGAAAGATCATTTAAAACAAATACTTTTCCTCAAATATTCTAGGGATAAGCAGGGATTCATTAACTCGGCTTTGTTGAGTCATGCGGTCAAGACCTTTGATGTTTTCTGCTCAGATACCTATGCTAAAAGCACTTCTATGTATTTTAATGTTCCATGGAATATTTGGGGTTTTGAATATTTTTTCCACATTTTCTAAATACAGTCTTTCTACCGAATTGGTTCAGACAGTTCCTTCCCACAACAGACTCATCGGAAAAAACTCACACCTTCTGGAGTTTTTGGGAATGTGAATAGAGTAATGCAATACAGGAAGTCTTTCCAGAGGAAAAGATGGCTTTGGTTGTTGTTGTATGATACAAGGCTGGCCTGAGAATCATAGAACCATAGAACGGTTTAGGTTGGAAGGTACCTTAAAGATCATCTAGTTCCAACCCCCCTGCCATGGGCAGGGACACCTCCCACTAGACCAGGTTGCTCAAAGCCCCATCCAACTGAGTAAGACTGAAGAAAGTATATCTACTGCCAAAGAGACATGCATCCTCTGCTACATCTTCCAATATCCATGCACCGAGCAATTCCAACACCAGCACAACCGGCGACTTCCCATTTCCACCCTTCCTTGAGAACAGAAACTAGGTCCCTTGCACTAGTCTGTCCAATGACTGTCTGTGTCCCCGGATGTAAGCTGCAGCGCTGTGACAGTAGAAGGTCTCCTACCAGGCTGGCCCTGCACGGCTGGTGAAGCTGCTGCGAGCCGGGTAAGAACTGAGGCTGGGGTGGGACAGAGCTTCATGGCAGGACATTTTGGGGGCAGAGAGGCAGGGAAGAGACCAGCCCTGTTGATGCTTCAGGGGAGCATGGTTTCCATGACAACCGCTCCATCCTTTCACTCTCAGAGGTGGATGCCACAGGGAGAGCGTTGACATAGCAACTGCATCCTGGCAGGGAAGGCAGGAGACCAGCCAGTGGCCATCAGCGGAGGGCAGGGATGGTCACAGGTGTCCACCTGGCCTCCGCGTGCATCTAACCTGGGACTGGAGGGGTGGCCTCCTACGGGGCTGGCAGTACAGCCGTCAAACAGTCGGGATATTTTATTCCTGAGAAACATGCACTACTCAAAAGCCTGAATAACAGAGAGGCTCTGGAGCTCCCAGTTTCCCTGTTTGTGCACCTCCTCAGTATAAGTGAAGTTGTCTCCTGTNTTTCCCTGTTTGTGCACCTCCTCAGTATAAATGGTCTCCTGCTGAAACACTAAAACTGACAGTGTCGGCAGCTCTGAAGCTGGGGACATGACCTGCTAATTGCTTCAGGAACATAAGGCCCTTCTCTGCATATGCAAAGTAATTGTGCTCTTATTTCAGTACATTACCAACATTTTTGTTTTCTAACCTAATACTGTTAAAATGTAAACGAGTATGAATATTTCCTATATTTTCCCATAGAAAGTAGTAGAGAAATGGTTCTTGTTTTCTTGAAATAAATGTAATTCTCTTCATGACCAATTTCTATGACTAGGCCATCCCTATGATGACTTCCAGCCATGGGTTGTCTGGTATATTGCTAAGTAGTGCAACGATCATTTCATGCCAGACCGGGTTTCCATCCCAACGTGCAACGTAATGGAGCTCAGCCAAAGGTTTTACACAGGTCTCTCCTCATTTCCACTGTTTTAGCGTGGGTCCTTTCCTCCATTTCCACACTTACATGCTCCACTGGGCTTCAGGCCTGCTCTGAAAGGTCACCTTCTGCTAAATTAGCTCCAGATCTCATTCTCAGGCAGGGCCCGCTGACGTCTATTACGAAAGGGCAGGCCCGGTTAACAAACCTGATTAATGCCTTTGTGAACATTGCATCAGAAGGGATATGGGTGAAGAGTCAGACATTATGTACTTGGTCTTTACGATATTTTCCAGCACAGTGTCTCAGGCAGAGCTAACTTTTGAGGTTGCAAAGTGCAAATCAATATTCAGCTGGATAAAGAAGTAGCTTATTAATGTTTAGAGAGATAGAAAAGAGTTAAGAATCGGGTGGAAGTTTGTTAAGAGAAGGAGAGCTTCTGGGGTGGTTAGGTTCACTTTCATCTTCCTTTACTTGTAGGTGACCTGGAAAAGTGAGTACACAGCAGGACACATAGAGCTTACACACCAGAAGGGCTAGCTAATACCTTAGCAAAAATAAAATGAAAGAGAGCAGCAAAAACAACTGTCTTCCAAAGAAGGCAGATGTTGCAATGTGCTGTTAAGAAAAGTTTCTGGTGCAACAGTACAATCAAAGGTTTTAGGGTGTGTGGCACGTTGTATACCACTTCAGCCCCTGGAGCATATATCACTACAACCCCCCAAAACTCTCTCTGAGGAGAGACAGGGGTCTGCACTTTCACTGGAGGAGTCACGGTGTTGTCCTCCTCACTTCTTTGGCAGATGATCAGTGCTGACACTCCGGCGTTATTGGACTCTCTGAACCCAAAGACCGCTTCTAGGACTGCGCTAACATTGTGAAAGGTTTCCTGAACTTTCCCCTCCTGTTCTTATCTGTAAACACTGCCCTGTGAGTCCCAAATGGGCATAGCTTGCAAAAGGAAAAGGCATGCTGGATTGCTTGTACCTACTAATAGCAATGTTAGGGAAACCTGCTGCTAACCTAAAGCCACAGCATTTGCTGTGGTAATGCTACTTATAAGATAAATAGCAGTGAGCTGTAGGTACCTCCTTTGACGTATAAAGTTCCAGTTTCTGTTCCTAGTGTTAGCAAGTCTGGAAAACTAATTATTAACCAGCGTCGCACTGAAATCCACTGAAGAACAGGAAAAATTGTAATGACACAGAGGATCAAGTGATTATGAAAAGTAGGTTTCTGTTTGTTACAGAAAATTCACTGTTAGGAGGAGGACTGGATCACCACTGGAATGGGCATACTGTCCCTTCACCACTTCCATTGTACCTTCCTAAGTGCTCTGATCTGTGATCACAGTGCATGCGACAGTGATTCAGCTGATTCAGCAGATTAGGTGAGAGTTAAAACAGGTCGTTTCCAGAGCTGGTGGCTGAATAGCCACACTGATTCAAAAAGATGTTCAGGACTGTGTGCTTTTAACTGGAGCTTGGGGTTGGTCAGTACTTACGATACTGGTATTTATTGTTCTCATGTTCTCATATAAATCAGCTGTAGAGCACTGAGCTCAGGCAAGTCTATTATTAGGCTGTTCAAGATATTTTAGGGTTTGCTGCTATTGGACTTGAAATACATATTTGACATAGACTTGAAATGATCAGTCAACAGACTTTAAACTATCTAAACCTCTGTGAGTGATATACAGGCTTTGAGTTCAAAAAGACTTAGCTGTCTCATTTTTGTAGGTAAGGGATATCTTGACTTTTCAATACACTCAGCATTGGGAAGCTTAGCAACAAAACCATGGTTACATTTATCACTTCTTCAGGACTGAATCAATAATTGAAGAAAAAAAATAATTGCTAGACTTTTATGCTGACTGTCAGATCAGCACGTACTGGACATCTGTTCAACCTCCAGAGCACCACATGGCCTCAAAATTATCCTTGCTCTGATGTGTCCTGATGCTTGTAAAGGATCCATAAATGTGGACACTGTTCTTGAGACACTCGGGTGCCCTGTATGGGGCTAAGCAGAGGCAAGCCCTGGGACAATAAACATTTCTGTTCTGTGTTTACATATGTTTCTGCCTCAGAGGACAGAATAAGCAGGTACTCTGAGTGCTTCTTGAATCACACCTACATCTGCAGGTGAGTGAAAACTGTTATGACACCGAATTAATATTTCCCCACTGAGGCCAGAGAGACCATAGACTGGTTGCAATATTTTTATCTGTTTAGCATAGGTGGAAATGACTACATAAAATGGAAGACAGCTGAGAAACAGTTTTTACGCATTTTGCAGTCAGGCATTGGTGGTCTGAACCGTGCGGTTTTGAACATTGACAGGGTAATCTGTGCACACCAGCCTTCCCTGAGACAGGGGCTGAATGGATGCACTTCCTAGCAAGGACCTGCGAAACACACCGCAGTCTCAAGTATTGCCAAACTCTGGGAGGTGCAAGATGGAAGCAGCAGCGAGGAAAAGATCATTTTGCACTTCATTAGCACCTCCTCTCTTCTGTTGATAGAAGACAACTTCTGGCAAATGACTGGTACTGAATAGAGCTGTCTCAGGCTTACCCCAGCTCGGGTGGAAGTGCCCGTGGTCCAAGGAGATTGTGCAGCCTGTAGGAGAAAGCAGAGCTGCTGCCCTGGGCCGCGAGGGAGAACAGAATTACGTTGTTCCCTCTGTGAAGTCTACAGAATGTGTCTACTTTCCCAAACAGAGTGATTTATTAATGACCCTCATCCCCTGGCCTTATCTGTTGCATGACAAAGGGCACAGCAAAAAAGCTACGCTTACACTGCAGTGAATGTGCATATAGAGGGTATGTAGTACTAGGGTGAATCCAGACTTTAGGTACAGATTCAAAAAACCCACAGGCTTCTGAAGATGGACTTAGACACTAAGCTCCAAAACTGTGATCCTCCAAACCTCTCTTTGGTGCCACCCTGTCTCAAAGGCAGCAAAAGCCTTTTATTAATGAAAATTTGACTAACGATCTGCCTTGGCCATGTGCCTCAGCATCTCAGTATTGACAGGACGTGACAGTTACCTCCTACTCATGTCCTGTGGGAACCACAAAAAAGGCGTTCCTTTGCCTGTCTCACCTGCAGGGCTCGATGCAGTAGGTGTCCTCTGAGCATGCCTACTGGATCAGATCCTACACAAACTGTACATAAGCAGATGCTGCTTTGTTACAAATCGTGTCTGCAGGAGGCAGTGGTGGGAGTTGTACTTTGAATTAGACAGTCACAAGACAGCATGAATAAGTTGCTGGAGCGGGAGTGGAACACAGGCTTGCTGATTCTCAACTTGCCATCCCAAATACTACGCTTCAGCGTCGTGCTTCACTTCCATTTCTTTCTTTCTCGCTCTTAAGCATTATAGTGATGGCATTGCTTCACCATGGAGGTATCCTAGAAAAACTTGTAGCCTGAGATTTGCTTGTTGGAGACGAGAGACAGAGAGAAGACTGAATCCAGGTAGCCAAGCCATGAAAGACAGCAAATAACCATGTTCTACTGCCTTGTTTCATGCTCTACCTTTAAATCTAAAAATACATTTGCTTTCTTTTTGACAGAAAGAACGAGTGTACTTGTTCTCAGGCAATGAATGTGAATGCCAAATGGAAAAAGATGCCTCCTGGTTTTACTAAGTGGGATTCCTAAATCACATCAGCCTCAGGGAATTCTCTGAGCTGAAAATGGTCATAAAATGAGAGAGTATCAGGAGGAAATACCTTGTACGCTTGCCATCCTCTTACTTTTAACAATGTGTCTGGTAGATAACCTGGAATACTAGATGACCACTGGGTCTGAGCCCATGTACTGCTCTGGGACTCTTACATAATGTCCCTTTGTGGAACTGCTCAATAAGGTGCTCAGCCTTTGAATTAACATGGAAAATGCTTCATCTTGCTTCAAACTGACTTGAAAAAAAGTGATGTTATGTAAACAGCCTATAAAAAATATCTTAGGATGCTAGTGCAGAATTTTTTTCTACTTCTTCTAACAGTAGGAAATCTTTTTCTTCTAAATTGGCCTCTTACAACAGAGATGAAAAAGATGAACTGATTAGTCTTAATCATTAATTAATAGCAATAACCCTTCAGGTTTTTTTTTTTTTGCTGTGGAGCTCAACTCAGTAACTCAGCAGGAGAATTGTGAGAAAATATCTTTTGAAATACTCTTAAAACTAGGACCATCAAGGAAACTTGGGGCTATTCCCCTTTCTTTGACATGGTATATGAGGCTGCCTGCTAACTCTTTTGCTGTGTCTTCTTGCCCCTGAATATCTGCATGCCTTTGACACAGCATACACAAAGGTTGTGGAACACCTAAAGGTGAAATAAATTGCCTTCAAATATGAACCATCCTATATGCTTAATTACTAGAATCATTCTTGGTCATTGTCCTCTAATTTTTGTGTACAAATAAATTACTTTGCAACCAAATATATAAGGGTCCTCGTTGCACCCAAGTGTCTTGGGTGAAGTATGTTTTAGTTACATTTACAAACATGGGAGCAAATATTTGTCTATGGTGGGCCAATTTGTCACCAGATTGCACAGCTGTGCAGTTGTGCTGCTGCAAAAATATGGTAATAATGAGGATGAAACACAGCTCCTTTATAAACATAAAAAAAGTTCAAAAGAGTGAGAAATTATCTTTACCTTCGTGGTATGATTCTCCAGGCACATACTAATGCTTTTGATTTCATGCCATAGAAGGCATTAGCAAAAATACTTCCTAACAAGTTAATTACGTTACAATTCCATTTAGTTTACAGATCTCGGAACTGTTTCAGTTCTGAGCGAGGATTTGCAAATGTTTACACTAGTATTTGCAAACACAAGCTAGAGAAATATAAATGTACACATGCCATACCGCAATTGTGTTACAATGACCCAGGAAAACTGCATTTTAGCAGTTGACCAAAACCACGTTTCAGGACTCACCTGCTGCCAATTTAATCAGTGTGTAGGTGTCATTGAGGACTATTTCCTTCCCGGAGAGAGAAGAAATGAAGTCATGTTTTGTTTGGAGATAACCCTCACTAGACTGCTCTGGTCTGTCAGCAGCCTGCTCTGACATTTGTCTACTAGTGTTGACAGTTTGTTACCCACTACACCAACTCAAGGAACGTGATTAACAGCTTGAAAGAAAGAAATGGTCAAAGAGATACTGCTCTTCTTGGCTGGAGCTTTAACCTGTGACTGCAGTGTTCAGCAGCATCATAAGTTTGGAGCTCAAGTGCAATAAAATAGGCTTCAGAAGGGAATTTGCAGCCAGAGAGAAAAGGGTTATGACTTTCATGCATGAAAACCCTCCTCATTGCTGCAACATCAAGCACGAGGCAGTACAAGGCACGAAACTCAAATCTCACTGAATTTTTCCAAAACTTGTAGGATAAATAGTAATTAGGACAGCATTCCCAGCCTGTTGATTTTGGAAAGGAGTTGGAAAAGCATAGCTTCCCATCCAAGCAGGCGATCTCGTGGTTTTGCTTGACACAGTAGTTATGTTGCGGAGAGGCCACCACAGCACAACTCTTCACTGCCTCTGTCAACAAGCAACAGAACTGGTCACAGGCGAGCAGCTGGACTCAGTGAGGCAGAGACTCATTTCACACATGGCAAGAAAGGAGACAGAAAAAACATCATTCATTGCTAGTATGTATTGTGGAAAGCATTTCCTTAGTACAATTTTATTTTGGAACTATATCTAGAGACACCATCCATCAATGATATCAGAGGAGTATGTCTTCTACACCACAGGCACTCATTCTTTCTGCACTCCCAGGAAATATGGGAAAGCTTACTAGCCAATATTTGCACAAGTTTATAACAAGATGCAATGTTATATCCTGCATTGACAACTCAGTCAATGCCGGTGCAAAGGCAAAGGAATTTTGCTTTACTCCTGGTACCCTTGTTTGGAACGTTACCTATTGCTAATCATCTAACAATTTTTAAAAATAGTAAGAATTGACAGCGGTCATACACTATTATTTAAGAAAAATCTGTTTCCCCTTGCAACTTGTGTAAGACAGAAAGCAGCCGGTTTCTAAACCTGCAACTGAAGTTACATTTTTTTAAACAAAATGTGGTCTTTTCCTGCCCAGTTGCTCATGTCCTGCTCTTGGTTTACTACATCTAAAAGTAAAGGACCCCCAGCCCCACAGGCAATTGTGAAGCATTCCATTGTTGTCCAAGTGGAGAATGTCAAAATAGACAGACCAATAGACACAGTGAAAAATGAGACCTTTAAGCATTATTGCTGGAGTTCCTTCCACTTATCTCAGGTCTTAATCTGCATCTTGAGAACTTCCCTTTCCAGGTGTTGGCTGATGCTTTCAATCAGACTCCCAAACATGCAGTGGCTCAGTCCATGTGTTCTTCCAAATCCCACCATGATCCAAAGATATAACCCCTTACTCAGTCCCTCCATGTTCAAACTTAAGCTGTCAGGAAGATTTAAGAGAGACAGCAGTTTCTAAATGACTTGTTCAGGAAGTAGACTCTGTTCATTTAAATCTGTCTGCAAAATTTTGCCATGGCAGCTCTGTTTTTTGTATCTGCTGAGTGGTCAGACCTTTTGAAAACCTATCTGCTCGGTCCGTGATGTTCTCATGTATCCTCAAGTGAGAGACTGTGGGATGGAAGGGCACTTTTACAGGCCTCCATTTGCAGCTGGATACAGGTGACTAACACTGTCTTTTTTTTCTGCTGCCGCTGCCGGGGAGTAGGCTTGAACCATGTAGTTCCTTCAGCTGTGTAGTTTTGTCCTCAGCTGCTCCAGCAATTCTCTTTTGAAGTCACAACAGATAAGAGCAAGAGTTGTCAAAAAAGGAGAGATGTCTAGTGAACTTTCTGACCTGTCTTTCATGCTGTCTTAATTCTCATTTTGGCAGAAGGTTATGCCACTGGCAGGATTGTAAGCAGTATGGAGTTTCAGCGTTGTTTGAAGACATGATATGATATTAGAATAAATTTTGTTATTGAATTTTTTTTTTGCTGCAGGGGATTAAATGATATTTATGCAAAGGAGCCACTGAAATGTTGTTCCAAAAGAAAAGCAGATAACAAATTTAATCATCTCAGCATTTGTATTTGCAGTCATATTTCTTGACCAGAACATGTTTAACTCTATGATACAGATTTTGGCTCTATTATGAGAACATTATTATAAAAAACATCCAATTATAAGAATAGCAATTTCTGCTTTATTTAAAAAATACACCTCTGGGCTAAATCCTGAATCAGACTACGGCGTAAAGCTGCTCACACTGACCTTTCTAAAAAATTACTCCAACTGCAGATGTGATATATATGTAATAACTACCTTGGCAGTTATTTCGACTAACAGGTTTAGGAGCTGATATAAAGCATACAACTTCCTGCATTCTGATTTTCAGACATTTTACCAGTTTGGTTAAAAAATCCAAAAAAAGAGCTTACACCTTACATTTTTTTTTCAGCAACAAAGTCTATAACTCTGCTCCACAGAGATGGATCCTATTTTGCTCACACAGAAATGGTGGGTGATTCATCTGCCCCTGTTGTACATCAAGGCTATCAATCAGCCGTGGTATAGGCTATTCGAGGGCAGAGCTGCTTGATGCATGCTTTCTAGGAGCTGCATCCTCTATGTCTGCATACAGATCTCAAGCTCTCTGCCTTCGGTTTTGGAATCTATTGCATAAAAAAAGGAGTGAAGCACGCTATGTGTGCAATGCAGATGGATCTTTAATCTAAAGAAATGGAAATGGAGTGTATAGCTAGTAATCAACTACTTAGGGTTTGAAAAAGAAGGTACCAAAGTTCTAGGTATTATTAAGTAATGAGATAGCTGAGAGTGTAGTTCCAATTAGGTTAAGTAATGCATCAGGGAAACAAGGTCCTTCATCACTCAGTGCTAATACAGAACAAAGTAGTGCTATAACTTCAAGAGATCCTTTTCATCACTTCCGTGTATTGAGTGATAAGGCTCTCTCTCATTGAGGAGTAAGGACTGAATCAGCACTTCATCAGCACTTTGTTGCACTAAGCATAGCTCCACTTTGCTCTTTGCCTCATTCAAAGACTTGTGCAAAATTCATTACCGGTTGCAGAGTGCTTTGTGACCCTATGCGAGAGAATGCTCTGTGTCCACCTCAAAAATGGTTGGAGTTTTCCTTAAGTGTGCGGTACAAATGGCAACTTCAACTTCTTACGGAATAGCCTGTTTTCACCTTGGCCCAGATGAGTAACATTTTCAGGTAGAATTCAAATTGTATAGAGCAGCAGGAAAGAAAAAGTACATCATTTGCCAGGTGTTTGGAAATGAAAACTAAGCATACTGGGAGGGTGCTGGTTTCCCAGTTTTGTTCAACTGTCCTTGGGAGTTTCAGGATCTCAGTGCATCCCATTCCAGCTTCCATTCACAGGAATACAGGAAAAGATAAATAACTTTTGACAGAAAGTTTGTTATTAGCCAAACATGAAAACTCCAGGGTATATCCTGAAACAAAACCAGACTTCTTTTAACTCTTTTCTCTGATTTTATTGCTTAGGAAGGTAAATTGTGAAGAAAGTATAATAATTTTGAATTTTGTCTGCTCCTGATTGCTGTTCAGAGTGCCACCTTATCCCATTCATGCTATTACCTTCCTTAGCTGTTTTCGGAATAAGCAGAGGCAGTTCTGTTGTATAAGACAGGCTGACCCTAGGGTGTAATTAATCCATGATGAAAGGCTGAACCACCTGCCAATGACAATGCAGTAAATTTTCAACTGAGCTAAGTCTAACTGACAAGAGCTTTCATGAATACCGGTTTTTACTTGCTGATTGTCTTTAACACTAGGAAAATCACCAGTTGCAGCACTGGTGCAAATAAGAAAGAAGTTACGGATTATTGTGCTGGTTCCTATGATATTCCGGTATATTGAAGGTAAGTCTTAGGAAACAGATCCATTCACTACGCAAAGCACAGCCCAGCAAAGAAAGAAGAGCCATGCAACATCACGAGCAGGACCTCGCTGCCTAACCATTTTATTCTCCAGTAGAAATACGATGAATCACGTTTGTAAAAAGCTCAGCAGACTAGAATTCATTTTCATCGACCACTAATGCCTTTTAATTAACCAAACAGTTATTGACATTTGGGAACTATAAAGGGGATCACTGCATGAGTAAACTGCACCTGGCTACGTTTAAATGTAAAAAGACTGAGTCAGAGGTCCATGTATGTATGTATTGTTATTATGATGATGTTATTAGTATCTATCAGTCTCTCTAGCAGTCTAAGAATCCAGAGGGAATATTTTAGAAAGGATGAGTAAGGGACTGGTGAAAGAGAGGAGAAAAGAGAAAGAGGGAAGGGATAGAAACCTTTTTTTTTTTTTTTTAAACCTCATCTGCCTGCCAGAGAACAGTAAACAGGGTTTTCCAAAGCTGCTGCCAAGTTAAAAAGAAATGGGCCAGAGTAGACATAGTAACTTTCATGACAGCCATTTGCTGCTGATCAACACAACTCTCTTTTTCTGCAGTATGAGATGTTCTATTGAGTGGAGCAGCAGTGATTAGAGACAGATGGGGCCAGCATGCTCATACCGGGACCCACTTGGAGCCATGCTGGTTGCTAACTTTTCCACATGATCTGCAATATCAAACACCTTCATCTTTGTCTGCCAGCCCTCAGCAAGTCCTGCTCTAGTTCACTTCTGGCTAAAGCCATCCTTACTTACAGAATATTCTCAAATAGGACACAAGCTGCCCAATGATCCGCCCTGGACAGGCAACTCAAGACTCAAACATCTTGAACAGTGTGATAAATAAAAAGCAAAAGAAAATGCTGCTTACGACAAGAGAAAATAGGATTTGGGCCCAACAACTAAGGGTGCTGTTTAAGACAAAGGTATTGTGGGTTTTTTTTAATAATTCAGCGTGACATCATGGGAAATGGTACATAAATAAATAGTAGAATTACCACCAAAGTCTGAGTAAGTAGCAGGACAAAAAATTCCCACTCAAGACAATTAAACATATGTGAAAAATCCTACTCATATTATTAAAAAGCAAGTCCCAAAGTACCTTAAAATGTGAACTGACAGTAAAAAAAGTAACTATGCAAGAAAAATAACGACTCATTTATCCAAGTATTTCATATATACAACCAAATACAGGCAAGTCTAGATATGTTTAAAAGTCCTTTTTGGGCAAATGACCAAACACTAAGTGCCAGTCAGAACTCTTTCAAGTTGACCTACATGCTCTTTTCTTTTATCTCCAGCCCTTCTTCTCGTTTTAACTAACACCAGAAAGCAGAAAGGCCCAGAAAAAAATGAGTGAAAAAATTGAGAATTTCCATCTTATTGAGGTACAATTCTCATTTTAGTCAGTCTTTTTCTCTCTGTTGCTAGTGATAAAGAGATAGAGGTGAAATAAACACTGAACAAATGTTGAATAATAATTATTTTCCATACTCCTACATATAACTTTTATCACCAAGTAGTAACTCATAACTGTCAATCAAGGAAATTAAATGGTGTAATCTAGGACAAATCTTCTTCTAAGTATAGAGGCTTATTCTCAGATTTCCAGGGCTTGCACATTGCTTAGATTTGTGTAATTAATATTAACGTTCTTTTCATGACCCATCTGTGATCCATTGTTTCAGTTCTCTGGTCTTCCACACTATTTACAGACGTAGCTTTAGGCAGGCAGATGCTATGCAGCTCAAGCCATACATTTTTAATTTACTGATGGCAGCATTTCTTTAGGTGACATACAGTAGACTTTTTTTTTCTCTCTCTTACATTAATTAGTTTCTGTTTGCGAGGTACTTCGGAGTAGTAACAGTGACCTGCCAATTTACCTGTTCTCTAACTTCATGTTGTGTTAGTAGACACAGAAAATTGATAGGAATGATAAGTTGTGAATCTACCATTTTTATTTTCACATTTTGTTTGACTTCCCAATTTTCCAGACTTTTAAAAATAACTGTATCTTTCTCATGTCAAAGGCATATTGCATAAACTGTTATGCTTACAGTTCTGTGAGCAGAGTCTTCAGAAAACTCTCTCCAGGTAAACAACTGCAAACAGCAGACAGCCCCTTTCCTTTCCTTTCCTTTCCTTTCCTTTCCTTTCCTTTCCTTTCCTTTCCTTTCCTTTCCTTTCCTTTCCTTTCCTTTCCTTTCCTTTCCTTTCCTTTCCTTTCCTTTCCTTTCCTTTCCTTTCTCATTGATGTAATACACTCATAAACCTTTACTGGGATAATTTAAAATCTATGTCCACTTAGTTTTGCATAGATCAGACATTCTACTGGAGCCCAAATGAGTCTAATATGCAACGAAATTTCAGGCCAAAATCTAGACATAAATTAAAAGACCGACAAATGGTCACATGATTCACACAACAGCATGATGTTGTATGTTTTTGTAGACATCACAACTGTATTCAGACCTGTCACAACACAAGCCACATCTGCCAGAAATAATATTCTTCTTGCAGAAGTGGGGATTTTCAGTCTGACCACTGCTATGCCACCACACTTCACAGCTAGCATGTGGTCTGTGGACTGGGTGTGAATTTTAGTGCAAATTATCTACACATAGTCAAATACCTCAATACTTTAGGAAATACTTTGTATCTGATGATTTTTAAAGGAGTTCAACTTACATCAAGCAGTGCAGTAGGTGAGACAAAACTATGATGAGTGGATACTGTGATTAAATGGGTAAAACACAAGAGGTTATTGGTGGGGGAAGCAAAAGTCCTCCCCTTTTCTGAGATGGTGAAAATAGCTGAAGTGTCTTTGGAGAAACGTCTCTGAGTAAATTTGATAGGATGAAATTATGTAGCATCCTTGCCAAGTTATTCTGTAGAGGTATTTGAAAAGATGAAGAGAGCCAGAAGAACTAGGGGAAGCCAAGATCATGGCAAATGAGACTGGCTGGGTTGTAGATACTGAGATAAAGCAAATAGTTTGCAGAAAATCTCAAGTGATAGTTACACAGGGTCTGTGACTATGTGGGATAGGCTGGAGAAGAATAAAATAGGAACACTGGTATTGTAGAGGGAATTCAGGAGGTAAAACAAATGCTTGTGGAGAAAAGTTATCACTGAGTTTATCCATGTGATGCTGGAGAAGGCTTCCTGCTCTCTGGATTCACAGACACATCTTGGAGGGAAATGAAAGAGCTGTGATTGTGAGAGTTTGGAATGTTGTTTTGGAGCCTGAAAAGCTGGTGTGATGGCTGGGGAGATCCTCTGCAATTTTAAGTACCCTGTATTTTAATTGTTTATTGAGATGATTAGATAAATGTGTTCACTTGGATTCACAGAATTCCTCAACAAACTTACTAGAGAGGGAAGTGATACTTTTCATTCACCACATTTCAGGCATAAACTGCAACAAATACACAGTTGTGGAGGTTTGGGCTCTGTCTCTTCCTGGCTTATGGCACGAGTTTGAACCAGAAAAGCAGAGTTCATTTGAAATTGTGGCATTACGTGTGCCCCAGGGCAATGCATGGCAGTGGTCTTCTTACAGGATAAGGTATACGTGACATTTTCAGCGAGTAAGACATGTCCAGAAACCTGGGAACTATGTTCACCGCAAATGCTCCTAGGTTTGATTTGGGGAGGTCTATCTGCTTAGTGGTGTGAGTCCTCTGGTGGGCTTCTGTCCCATTTTGGCTGATTCGTTATACACTCAGCCCTACTGAAAGGTACTAAGGAGGCACCGGCTACTTCTGAGCTGGCACCATGGAAATCTTCTAGCTCCCAGCCATTCTTGCAGCACAGGCTTGTAATTTTGACCTTACGTAAATCTTATGAAAAGATAAGGGCTGCACTTAAATCAGTCCTTCAGTAGCTGCCAGAAATGTCAAGTGTGGCAGTGAAGCACTCTGTCTTGAGAGAAGAAAGCAGAAAGCGAGAGGCAGGAGAAGAAAGGGTTCCGCACGCTGGCAGTGTTGGTGGAAGCACAAATCTCTCCTGGAGGCCTGGGGAAAAATGGCTGTTAAAGTCCCGAGAGATTACTTTGACCTGGAAGAGAGATGAAGAGCAATTGGGCTCACTGGAGGGGAAGGGAAGCTTAGTCTCCAATCTGGTCAGTTCTCTGAAGTAAAGAGAAATTAAAAAGGACTAGGGAAATGGGAGTTTTCAATTATAGCTTGAATTCAGAAGGTTTGGCAAGGCCAGATGAATGCGAGGAAATGGTTATTTTTACATTGTACTACAACAACACAAACTGGTGATCAACATTAAGAATAATCTTTTTGTTCATTCTTTTGATTGCAACTTAAAAATACCTGTATTTTAGCCAAATTTACGGACAATTTTCTTCCTAACTTTGTTTTAGCCAGAAGAACAAACTCTAGAATAGTTTTCCACCAGAACTTCCATCCTGACCACAAGGAAATCTAAAGTTTTGCAAAATTTTTACAGTTTTTACCATTGAATATTCCTGAATTTAGCTCCTCATCTATATCTGACTGGCACAGCCTACTTCTTAAGATGTGGTATCAAAATTTAATGAGGGTTTCTAATTAGCATTTGTTTTATACAGTCAAAGTCCTGAGGAGCAAATCAGAGAGCTTATGTCTCCTTAACACTGTAACACAATTTTGCAGAAGTATAGGTTTGAATTTCCTGACCCAGCGATCACATCAAACAAAGAGAAA
Organism: Anarhynchus alexandrinus; assembly: GCA_008711295.1. Classification (NCBI taxonomy): domain Eukaryota; kingdom Metazoa; phylum Chordata; class Aves; order Charadriiformes; family Charadriidae; genus Anarhynchus; species Anarhynchus alexandrinus. The sequence goes on along the minus strand of VUYV01000009.1, from coordinate 971,543 downwards.
TTGTTTATATCCCCGCTCAGATTGTTCAGCCGGAAGCCATTTATCAAACACAGCAGATAATCAAACATTAGTAAAACTAGCTTATAACTCTCCTACTAACACCGTACCTGTAGAAAACAATTGTTTCCCAGGTTGGATGCCGGGTTACAGCACACTACAGTTAGTCCTTCAACACAGAGTAGGCGCAGAGGGGAAATACAGAATAACCCATTGCTAAAGAAAAATCATTGTTAGGTGCTGACTGAAGTCTGCACGTCGTATCCTGTATAGGTTAAGGCAGGTATTAAGCATGTTCGTATTAAATGTACTGTAAAACAGCTATGAAAAGTAAAAACTGCTTATCAGAAACAGCAGCATTTCCCCTCCGAAAAACTGAGTTTGTTGTGCTGGAATGAAAAAGTCTTACAGGTTGGTGGTGTTCGTTGTCTCAAAAGAGCCATTTTGCAAATACCGTGTTTATCAGTAAAGTGATCCCAGCACCTTTCCTCTTGTATTGGGAGTCTCGTTACTCTAAAATGAATTGATAAAGGAAGAGGAGGGTAACAGATGAACAGGCTGTTTGATGGGCAACATCAGAGCAATTTTAAACTTTCTTTACTCTCCCCTTTCCTGATCAGTTCGTTTCAGAGCTGACATTACAGTTATCGAACTAACAGACGAAAGAACAAGACTGGATTGTGCCGTGGCCCTGCCACTGAAGGATGAGAAGCGATCAAGCTCTCGGTGAAGATGAAGATGGATATCAGAAAAAGCAAGTGTACTTCCCATGTGGTTTGAGGCCACTTTGCTCACCCGACAAGCAAACACTGTATTTGGTAAAATGCATACACTGGGAAACTCCCACGGAACTTTACTCAAGTGAATCTTCACTGATGTGTGCTCAAGAAATTGTGGACCAGAAGATATAAAATCGCTCTGTGAAATTTATTTCCAGTCAACCTTCTTAGTGAAAAATATTTTCCTTTTACATAGCGTATTCTAGGAAATATTACAGTTTCATTCACTTTATATAGTGAACGCCTTGTGAATAGCAGAGCATTCTCTCCTTCGTGTTTACTTTTGCAGGGCTGAATCGTGGTTATTGATTTGGACTGGCTAAAAAACTCCAAATGTATCTGTGTCATTAGTCAAACTAATTGATATAAAATAATCATCCTAGAATAATGCTTTCTGTAGCTTACAATGGTTGATATAGTCAAAGAAACTAAAGCAATGGGAAAACACCCAAATCCTGATTTTAGGTGTCCTTAGTCGAGAAAACATTTGGCTCCAAAGTCATATTTTGTAGGTGAGATCATAATAATGCTGAAAGATGGTACATCAGGTTTCAACTCTTTGTTTTGGTGTAAGATCCCACAGCACTCTTTGCAAGTGAAGTGGAAAGTTATCGTGTGCCTTGCTGAAACTTGGTTTAGGTATTTCTTCACTGCTGCCTTAAAATTGCACTGGGAGTTTCCTGCTGTAAATGGCAAAGAACTAAATCTGTCTGTCCTGACAAATAATTGCATACTATTTCTGCATGGTGATTGTGTTGGCTGATGAAAATTTCCTGAAATCAGGTTCTCTGGCTTGTGCTGTTAAGAAAACTGCACCGTCCTGAATTATGTGTCAGATTTTTCTGATATGGATGGAGTCATAAAGGTTTTATTTGTACTGGTAGTGGAAGTTTCAAAGTTATTGGCAGTCCAAATTCATATAGGCCAACTGTGAAAAGATTACCCATGGGATGATTTCTTTGGCTATAATATTTTATTGCTATTTGCCTTGTGCTTCCTACCATTGTACTTTTATTGGTGCCCTTACAAGTCTGATGAGAGAGGAAGAAGATGATAGCAAGTGTGGTTACAGAGATCTCTGTGATAATGAAGGGTTTTTAAATAATGAAAAAAAATGCAGTAAAGCCAATTAAGTTAGAGATATCCATGAATTGATTCTTATGACCATCACTGGATTATCTGAAGAACAATTTTTAACTGCATTTAAGGATGGTGTAACAAAGTTTTCTCGATTAACACTGTAATTATATTTCACTCATAAGCAACATTTTAGGCAGTTACATTAATAGATACAGAAACAGTATTTAATTGGGAGTGTGTTATTTGAAGGTTTTTCACAACACACCAGGATTATGTTTGAGGGCTTTGCATGGAAATTGAAAAATGAAAAATCACATTTTGGCAATTTTGCAATGTCTGTTGTTTCCAGGACAATATTTTGGCCATTATTACTCCTTGCTGTAATAATTTCTTCCATTACTCTCCATGAATAGATGCAATTGGCTGTTCCAATAAAAGGGATGTGAGATATAATACTTTTCTGAGATGTGATTTGATCCTCTAAATGCTTACATTTTATCATCTATAAAATACATTATTGTGCTGGCTATGCAGCGTGAGATACTTCAGGGATCACAAATACCCTACCATTTCTGTTAAGTCACTGTGTTTTCTTTGGAATGAAAGAAATGAAAGATGAGATCTACTTATTTGATTATGACGGTAAGGTATAGAAGATAGAAACACTCAACTTGTGTAAACAGCTCAGCTATCACCTATCTTAACCTACCCCCCATATGCCGGGCTACCAAAAGTAGCTTCAACGATGTTATAGGACAGTCTTGGTGCAACTTGTCTGGCTTCAGGGCTCTTCTGCTGAATACAGGAGTAGTTCAAAGAACTGCATGATGTGAGAGGAGATTGTTGGACACTCTTTTTTCAAGCAAATTCTACTGTCTCATGTAAACCACTGAGGACAAAACTATTTTTGGTAGCTCTTGCTTCTTCCCTTTCAGGCTTTGTGGGCAGTGTCCTTGTGCAACAAAGAAATGCCTCTCCTTTCTTAAAAACCTATTTAACATTGCCGAGGGTCTTCCCAGAGACTCTCTTTTTCTCTGGGAAGAGTTTCTTGGAGACGCGGAATTGGTAAATATGAAGAGAGAGAACTAAGGAGGGAGCAAGCAAAAGAAAGAAACAAACATTATATCACCGTGTTGTTTCTTCCTGGGAGAACTGCAGGTCAGAATTATTCACAGGATTATCTTTTGCTTCTGATTTTCAAAGGTTTCATTTATACTTATCATATACAGAATGGCGTAAATAAACTGATAAGAGAATACTGATAGACCTTCCGAAGCTTGATAAAAAAAATCCAGTTAGGCATGGACAGATGTGGGTCTTTTTTTCTACTAATTTGAACACCGTAATAAACGCTGCCCTGGCCGACTCCCACAGCAGTGCTCTGCTGTGTTTAACAGGAGCCTCTTTTTTCCCCCCGAGTCAGTGCCCCAGCTGTAGCAGGCACTTTGACTTTGGAAAATCTACACAAGCAGAGGCGTCAGGGTCTAGCAGAGACCACGAACCCTGGGGAGATAACCTGTTCTCTTATCTGAGCTCGGGTCACCCGAGAGCAGGCTGTAGCCTGGCGGTATGGGTGTGCGCTGGAGGAACGGTAATAAGGACGTCGGGAGGTGAGCTCCGCTGTAGTCTTTGTACCTTCTGAACCCGCCGATAGCTGAAGCATTACAAAGAGCAGGGAGAGGCAGGGTCATGCCCTGCGCTCTTTTGCTGTGGTATTGCAAGTATTTTTTCTGCTTTGAAATGAAAACACTTTGACATCCCTCGAACAGCAGTCTGTGCCAGAAGATTTGTGGGAAAGCCTCCAGGGGCAGGAAAAAAAAAGGTATGGTGTTGTATTGTATTTATTAAGGAACAGAAAGGGTCACAACACCCATATACATAGTGTTAGAGGATGGAGAGCCCTCCTTTTATTTTTTTTTAGTATTTAGTCAAGTGATTTTAGGATGAAAGGAACAGTATAAATATCACATACAATATTATTATTATTATTACTTCTGTCATTTTCACTGACATCCCCAAAATTGATATATGGCCTGAAAAGTACAAATGAATTGCAGACATATATAAATATACTATACCAATATCTTAGGTATAATATCTATTTTACGCAGCAGTTGTTGAACAATTTTGAGGATGCCAAACTTAAGGAGGTAAAACTGTGGTATTTTACAATCAGCAACATGTGGTGGGTGCGTAGATAAGACAGGCGACAGTTGCCCAGCAGTTAGAAGATCAAAGAATTCAGGTTCTTGCCGGATCACAGCCTTTCTGTGACCAGGTCCTCAGAGTTGAAACTGAAACTGGAAAAAATGAGATGCTTCATGCCCTGTGTTGGGATGCTCAATCAGGCAGAGGAGCCTGCACTCCTGTACGGCTTTTGGAAATGAATGTGTTCCTAGGGCTGCTGTTTGTGGGGGAGGCGAGTGCCAGAATACAGGCAGACAGAAGGCACACGGGTATTTGTGCTATTTTAAAAGCTGAGAGAAACAGTGACCTGACCACTTTCTTGGGGAAAGGAAAACTAGTATTTATATTTGGGAGTGTCCCAGACTCTCTGGCTACCTCGTTTAGGAGAGCAGCTCTTGATGCCCTCACTTGTAAATTGGTATCGATGGACCTTCCCAGCTTGCTGATGGCTATGATGATGGTAACTGGTGATACCATTTCACTGTCCCAACAACACAGGGTCACAGACTCTCAGTCTTACAGTTATGGTTCCTGTAATTACCAAAATTAGGTAAGAAAAAGTGTAGTGTCCTCGAAGCGCTCTATTTAAGAGCAGGTCAGTGCATGCTTTGACTTGAGTATATGACTTGCACTATTGCAGAAATTTAGTCTTTATTCTACTGAGCTCTACTAAAAACCACAGTTTTTTGAATTTAATAAAGTTCAAGTTCTAAATTTTCCTGAATATTGATATAGTGCCAGGTCCTTGAAGACAATGCAAACAGGACTACAGCCTTAACGTAATAAAGCACTTAAGAGAGTGCTTAAATTTAAATTTAAGTGTGCACTGTACTTTGCTGTGTAAGAGCCCGTGGAGGGTTGGAACTGCAAACAGTGAAGTGGAAGGGAATGTGATTTCATACCAAGAGAGGATGCTGCAACAGGGGACCACTTGCAATTCCTCTTGTACATGTAACCAGAACTTACCTGCTGAAGAAAAACTTTACTTTCGTCAACGAGGTCTATTGGTTGGAAAAGGTCTTCTGGCCAGCGAATCAATTCTTTCAGAAAACCCTTTAATTTAAAGCAGGCAACCAACAATGACAGACAGAAAGGACTGGTTCACAAGTCCATTAGCACTGTACTATATTGTTGTGATGGCAAATATAGTTTTCACTAGGACACAGACCTTCAATCTCCAGCCATCCCATTCAAAGACTGTTACTCATTTTTACCTAAATAGTGACATGATGAAAAAAAAGCTATACATGGAAAACATGTATATTCTGATGAAATGTCATGTAGAAAAAAACCTGAAACATTTTGGTGATAGCCTTTTACTTTAAAATAAGGTTTTCAGAAAGAATACATTACATTTAGTATATGTTCTTTTAAAACTCAAAAGCTAGTGAAAGCTTTTCAACCTTGTAGAAGTGAAATGTCTCCAAAAAAGAGATTGCGGTCAGAAAATCAGTGTTAGACCATAATTCTTCTTGCCACTCAGTTCTTGATACTAATTCAAGCTATAAGCTATATAATACCAATTATGAACTGAGCAGTTTAATTTAAAACTTATAGGTATGCAAGCATACATAAGTGTATATATATGCCCATATATGCATACATATTTATATATACACTAACTTTCTCTCGCTCAACATATTCTTTACATCATGAATGTTGCATTTACTCACTGAAGCATCTCTGGCACAGGGTTTGTAACGCGCTCGAGGTTCCTGCCTCAGCCGACTTAGCGGACAGCAGATACTTCTGCCAGTCGGACGGTTTCTAATTACAAAGCCAAGAGGTGCATATTTCAGTAGCACACTCTGAGATGTTGAAAGACGATATTCTGAGACAGAGAAGGGCATATCAGCAATTGATTTAGGTCACAGAAGCAATTCACTACCGCATGAATAACATTAGTTGAGTGTTATATCCAAACACAGTAAAAACCTTTAAAAATCTCATATGTGATAAAGGTTGGCATTAACATTTCAGCTTTTGCCAAAGTACTATAGCAGCCCATTAATCGTAGCAGAAAAATATTCTGCTTTTGCTAGAACACAGTCCCTCATATAATGCATATAATGCAAGCATAGAGTGGGTTTGGTATGGGTTTTTGTTGTTAATTTTTTTTTTTTTTTGCATTTGTTACTTTGTACTTTAAAAGAACCAGCTATAAATTTGTGGGTGATGCCACCACTGAAATAAATTATATATGGATATGAATGTAAATAGCTATTCTTTTCACACCAATGAGGTTAAAACACATCTTTATGCCTTCTATCCAGAGAGAGGATAAAAAAAAAATAAAATCCCATGACTACTTTCATAGTGTTGCTGTCATGGTTTTCATTTGCAACCAAATAAAAATGAGGTTAACACCATGAATATTCCTCTTACTGCCGGGCTTACCTGTTCACTTGCTTGCAGACGCAGTCATATACAAAGGTTTTCAGAAAGCAAATGTTACCACTCTTTTAGGAACAATTGCTTTGTGCCCCAAGGCCCAGCAGTGGTCCTTACACCACAGGTAGAAATGCATTGGCTTGGACTGCTTCCTCTGCTCTGAATTTGGGCAGCTCTTAGCTGTGCTGCAAACAAATCCACATTATGAGTTTTGTTCCAAAGATAAAGAGCCACTCAAAGTCAGCAAGGCGGGCATAAAGATGTCATAAAAGGTATTAAAGAAAATCTATAGCCTTGGGAAAGCAATTCATGACAAATATGCTGAGGAAATAATCTAGTATTATTATTCAATAATTCATTTCTATAAATTCCCCTCACAAATAGGAGTGTGAGTGGTATCTGCTCAGACTGGGGGCGCTGGTCAGGGCCAGGGTAGCTATGGGACCAGTAGAGAAACACGGACTCTTTTTGCTGCTCCTTCAGCTGTAGCTGGATCCAGAAGCCAGGGATAAGATACAGTGGGGAAGGTCTGGACCCAGAGATGTCCGTGGGAGTTTTATGGCTTACACATTTCACTGGCTTTCAGAAGCACCATGGAAACACCTGACTGTTATACAATATTTTCAGAGCTACTGAGAAGTCTTACTATTGTCATAGTAGCTGCTATACAGAAATAGTAAATTCTTAAACACATATTTTAGGAGTATGTTTCCCAAATATTTCCTATTTCCACAGTTCCAGTAATATACTTTTTTTTTTTTTTTAAAATACCCCAAAATAATGAAACAACTTGGACATTCACATGTTCTGTAATATATTGGTTGTTGTACACTTTCACTGGCTACCAGGATTTCTATTAAAAAAAGTTCAAGATGTCATATTTTAGTGACCTTCTGTCTGTTTTCCCATTTATTTTGTTTTGTTTCACTCTCTGTCTCTTTTTTGTCATATTTTTTTCATGTTTTTATTTCTACATTTAGTTTGTACTACTTTTCCTTTGTCAGTATCCTGACATTTTGGTGTTTGGTTTATTATCTATTTTTGGTTATTTCTGTCTTTTCAGCCCTTTTGCTGTTCTGTGCATCCCTCCATTTTGTTGCTCATCTGCTTGCTCTCTTAAGCCTTCCCTCTTTCATCAGCAATTTCTTCCTCTGTTCTGTGGTCTCTCTTGATACTAAGATCATGTCTTTAGCCTCATGGGATGACATCCCTCGTGCTGTTTGCAGAAGACTTGCTCAGTTAATGATTACATTTAGTTTCAAACACGTCAGATGGATGCCGGTGGGATGGCAAAAGGAGAGGTTTCCCCTAGTTGTACACCAAAGTGTAACTAACTCCTCATTTCGTAAAGCCCTGATCCACCTGGTGGAGAAGTCTGGGAAAAGACTGATTTGTTCAGGACAGGTGCAAAATAAGAAAGATCTTTTGGTTTTCTCAACTTCAACAATAAACAGGATTGCATCGGTGCAAAAACTCCTTTTTCTCTCTAGACTGAGAAAAAAAGGGCAGCTGTTCCCGAGCCACCGGGAGCAGTGTCTGTGCCATGAAGTGGTGCAGGTCACGCTACGCCTGGTGCTGCCCACTTGAAGTTCCCAAGCAAAATGGAAGCTCTTCAGGCTGATGCAGTAAAACAGATACTGCCTTTGGACCCTTTGGGAGATGATAGCACTCCCCTATTAAGCTAAAACCTGTAAATGATGCACAAGATCATTACTAAAGCAAATTTATTTCCCTCTGAAACCTTAAGTCCCTTTCTTGGCAGTCTTTCCACATGGACACCTTCTTTGAAGCACATTCTTGGCCCATGTGCATGGGGTTTTCTGAATCTGACAGAAAAGTTGCCACCTCAGGCCAAATGATTTCACTGAGCTTCAGGTTTCAATGAGAATCCCGCTTACAGGAAGGGCGAGAAAGTGATCAATGTAAGTTGTTCCAAATCTTTTGGTTTGTCCATCTGACCAGCTTCCACAGCCCAAGTAGTTTTTTCATGCCCATTAACCAGAGAATTACCTTCTTTTTATCTTCAGCTAAAATTTTATGTGCATTTGCGAGTTTTATACGAGACGATTCTAATTTGAAATTTGTTTTGCAAAATTGTAAAAGTTCATTTTCTAAAATGTCTTTCTATTCATTTGTTGACGTTGCTTGTCATTCGTTATGTTTTTGCCACAGTTCCAACCCAGGAAGGAAAAGCACAGTGTTCAAACATTATTCTGCTGATTTACTTCAAGAGCGTATTCTAGTCACTAAATATTGCAGGCTGTAGTCATTGAACTGGGTAGCCAAATAGGAATTAGCATAGATTGCCATCAAGAAAAAACATGTAAATCTCTAACTGTCTTTACTCCTATTTTTAATTACCAGTGTGGTTCAAGACAGGTGACAGCGAGGATTTTCCCTGGTGTGATAAAGTCCTGCCAAGGACACGTTCTGTGTGTTTGTAGTGCAGAAAACGAGGTGTTTACAAAAATTTCCCCAAAACCAAATTCAGTCAATGCCCTTGATACTTCTGTGTGGGGCAAACGAGGGTATATCTGCACTACCACATTAGGAAAAAACAAAGGAATAAACATAAAAGTGACTCTGCGTGCACACCTTCCACTTGATATCTTTCCAGATCACTTTACAACTTTCCATTTTTCCGTCTCTTCAGCTGCTTATTTGTATGCTGTAGGGACACCACAGTCCTGATGCTTCACTAGATAATGACTGTCTGTATCTGTGCTGCCAGCCGCTGGTGTCTGGGAACAAAGAGCATTAAAGATTAGAGCTATGAAGGAACAAGAATTTCCATCTTGGAGAATAGTTTTCCACTTCAAAATGTATTTTCACTCCAAAGAGGAGAAAACAATGAGTATGCGAAATCGTCTTTTGAAGAAATATTTTAAGAACTCCGTTTGGTTACTTCTGAAAAGGATGAACTCCTCTTCCTTCCAGCAACCCATGCACGGTTACTAAAATATTTGGCAGTGTTTATGTGGAGTACTTGTCTTATAAGTAGAGGAAAAGCTAATCCTCTCACTCGGAATGTGCGAAAATGTGCTGGAGAAGAGTCAATGCTGCAGTAGCGGTTTAACAGATTTTCAACCGAGAAAACAGGCTGGAGGAAAGTAGTCCACTTTTTATAACATTTGTTCCTAAAATTGAATTTCTGACATCCATTCAAAGAGAAATAAATACAGACCTATTGCAACATGTTTCCTTCCCAGAACGGGAGACAGACAATTGATAAATGACAAATGTTTGCAATTACACTTCCGATGATCTAGAAGTGATCTGTAAAATGCAAGTGTTTTTCTTGAGAACTCTTCACTGTACGTTGAACCCTGTAAGCACCTTTCTAAGCAGAATATGCTTTTCACAATGACTATTTTTTTGGCATTTACAAGTAAGATAAATCATGACTTCATTATTTGGCAAAATCTGCAACGGCATCTACCCAACTTTACAATTTTGCCTTTATAGCTATTACATGACATAGTTCAAACATTATCGATTTGCCCATTGAAATCAATTTTCCATAGATTACTACAGCGCGTTACAGGTGGTTTTGCCTATTTTTTTCTAACTTGTGGTTTTACTCCTGGAACACACTGAAGTGATTACATATCATTTGCTGAATATAATGGATAATTCAAAAAGCTTGGAAATGCCTTAGCACCCTTCAAAAAAGCTAGGATTTTAGCTGTTTATCTGAACATAATATCTCTTTTAAAGCAATGATTCTCAGGCTTTTTGAAAATGTACCACTCTCTGGGACAAACTAATCCCTGTAGTATTTACCCTCCCTAATTGTTTTCACCCCAGAAAGGAAAGGTGTTGCATAAATGTTTACATATGAGGAAGTGGGGTAAAAAGTAAAATCTGGATTGTGGTATGAAACTTATTACAGCCAAGGGAACTGCCTCCGCTAGCTGCAGTGGGCTTTGAATTGGACACTGAATACACACAAAATGTACTTTTCTATTGTTGGTTGGATGTCAGAGCAATTTGACGTGGATCCCCACTAAAAATTAGGGAGTCATCTGTCCCCTCTGCACTCATAATCTAGTTCGTCATGGACACACCTAAAGTACTCTAAGATAGTGTTGGCTCATGGACATGATGGAGTTTGGCTTAGGCTCTCGTCCTTGCTTAAGGGGGGCTGTCAACAACACCTGAGCTAGCAAGTTTAGACTTAGTCTGGGCACTACCAGACCGTGTTTGTGCAAAAAACACAAGTCACTGTTATAACAGAATCAGACATCTCTAAAAACAGCTGGGTCAGGGCAGTCCTGCATTCACATTGCTTCTGCAGCTTTGAAGAAGTTTAATAGATGAGAGGGGATTAATCCATGACATTTTGTTTTACTGCTTGGGGAAGGAGCGGTGGCTCTGTGTACAGGACAACGGCAAAAGGGTGATGACTTACTCACATTCCGAAGCTCACCAGGATCTAAAATATATCTGTTTCTTGAAAATGTTGGGCTTGATTCACCATCTCCAAAGCTTTCCAAAAAAGTAGAGTAGCACCTTACTTAGATAAACAGCTTAAATTGCCTTAAACTGATGATTGCAAGAACTTGATTCCTCCTTTTCCATCTTTACATTTGAAGAAAGTACAGTGTTGGATTGTGTTTTCAAGATGCATATTTTTGCTTAAATAATATTTTTAATGAAATTGCTCAATACTTGGAATCTATTAACACTTTATTTAATGTAATTGGAATTTTTTTTTCAGGTATCAACAGTGCCAGAATTTGGCCGCATAATAATTTATACCACCAGCCTTCGTGTGGTGAGAACCACTTTTGAAAGATGCGAACTGGTTAGAAAGATCTTTCAAAATCACAGAGTCAAATTTGAAGAAAAAAACATTGCTCTGAACAGTGATTACGGAAAAGAACTAGAAGAAAGATGCAGGAGGGTCTGTGAAGTTCCCTCACTCCCTGTTGTGTTTATCGATGGCCATTATCTTGGGGTAAGTGAAGCCTGAGCCTATCTTTTATTCTTCAGTCTGGAAGAAGAGATGAAAATCTCACTGAATGAGAAGCAGGGTTTTCAGAAAATTGTTTGCAATGCTTGAAGGATGGGAACAATCAAAGACAGAGATCACTTTGTGGTATGTGCAGCGCAGATCCACGCTGATAGGTTTGATCTGAAGATGCAAAAGACAACAGGGGAGAGACTATCAAGAGGGGAATAAGATGCAGTGATACATTCTAAGCTATCCCGTGTTTCTCAAAAAATAGATTATCTTTGTAGTTGAATCCATGAAAATCTAGAGAAATGGATTTTTTTCCTCGTGAGAACCTGTACGTATGATTGACCCAGGAAGATGAACATGCATAGCATAAACCTGTCACTTTGTAATATCTGTGTTGAGTATGAAACTAAGAGCTTGGGGTGGCAGACCTTAAACACACATTGAATTTTACATGATGTAGTCTGTATCAGGCATCTGTAATCCACTGAACATTGTTTTAGGTACAGAATTGGTTAATACTTAATTTTAGAAAAGCCTAGCAGTAAAAAGGGGGAGAAAACCAGCCCAACTCTGCCCTGTTGCAACACATAAACTCCAAATGGAAAACTATAATCCAAATTTGTACTCTGGTACTTAGTGTCTAAAAACCTGTTGATATTTGAAATCACCTTTTCATTAAGGCCAGCCTGTACTTTCGAAATGTATTTCTCAGACACTGAAAAAATCAGAGTTTAAAAAAAAAAAAGATTCTGGAAAGTGGCACAAAGAAAACAGCTTGAGAGCTCAGAGAAGGTATTTGTCTTGAGCAGTAAAGAACTAGCAATTAACACGAACAGTGAGACTGTGATTTGTGAAGGCAAACTATATTTAAACACAGCAGGGTTACTGTGTTTGTATCGCTTAACACTTTCATTTTCACAAAAGATTTAAGTAACCAACTGAAATGTAATCAACAATCAGGGCATAATTGATATTGGGCCTGTGTAAACACCCAAATACCCTTTCTCTCCTTTCTCCCCATCCCCTTCCCAGCTCTCGGAGCGCGCTGCTCCAGGCGGGTTCCCCGAGCACTCTAACAAATGCGTTTGCTGGCACAGGGCTCGCCAGACCGCTGCAGCAACGGTGCAATTGCCTGTGTGCAGCACATCAGCAGAGAGTGAATTTGATTTCCTAGCAGTGAACGCTTTTATCAAAAACCTGAGTCGGAGAGTTCTCCTGCCGCAGAAGTGCTTCATTCAAAAGCAGCTCAGAATTCAACAGGACTCAGACTAAGATTCGCTCACCTAATTATCATGTTAAAAATAAAAGTAGTGAGTTATGACCGAGTCCAAGAAAATCTCAGTCCATGTGTGATCAATTTCTCAAAAAGAATTCAGTTAAAATACTGAAATGGATTGAATAAATTATTTGCTCAGCTCTAGGTGAAGCCTGGTACCGTCATGTTGGTGTGATGGATGGCCCATCAATTCACCGCTGCTTTTTTCTTTTTTTAACAAGATCATGGGAAATTTGTCTTTTAACAGAGGAGCAACAGTGTAGCAAGCAATACAATCTCATTAAAACTATTTAAGTATTGTGTGAGATATTTTGGAGAGGTATAGAAAGGAAGGCAAGTGAATTAGGAAGCTGGCTGTCTGTGGGAGAGACAAATTTAGCTGTCTGACTACCTGCTGACAGGTACTCAGCACGTTTTACCTCCTGCAGGTAAAAAAATGAAGAAAGAATTTGGTGTTCTGGTCTGCAGCCATTTATTACAGCATGGCAACTCCATTCACATTGTTCAACGCAAGAAAAAAAAATTGATCTGCAAAAAAACAGAACAAAATCAGACTTGGGGGGTGTTTTCTTTTTTCTTTTTTTTTTTTTTTTTTTTTTTTAATTAAATTGATGAGGCACACTGTGGTTAAACGGAGCAGACTTCAGCTCCAGGAGAGGGTTAGAGTTATTCTCCATAACAGCGATATTATTTGTGGAGACTCCGCTTTGCGGGCAGGGAGCGGTGCAGGAGATGCCAGCTCTGCTGGCGGGGAGGGGAGCACGGCGGCCAGCCAGCACGGCGGCGGCCCCTTGCTCTGCCGGTGTGGGTGTCCCTCACCTGCGCCCACAGAGGAGGTTTCTGCCCTCCGCGGCTCTCCGCTGATTGCCGCCATACTGGGTGGCACCGCTGCTTTGGATCCGTTGCTACAGCATCACTCTCTTGATGTGCTTTAGTCGGGGTGAACCAGGATGGGAAAACCATGTTCAGCGTGAGCAGAGCATCCCCGCGGCTGGCAGGGCGGTGGGAAGGGAGAGCCCCAGGGCCAACCCGTCACTGTGCTCGGTAAATGTGGCAAAACCCCATCACTTCATGGCAGTTTCAGTCTCTCTGTCTTAATATGGCATCATAACAGAGGTTGGCGTGCATTCATTTAGGAAGGGAAATAAGGAGGGGAAGCACTGTGCATATCGAGAGGGTCTGGCAACAAAGTGGTCACCCCCCAGCTGTGTCCGTGCCTGGTGGATGTGGCACCTTAAGAAGACAATGCATCAGTGACTCCGAAGGCAGTAAGTTGGCTGGAGCCTGCGCTGGGCTTGTGTTTCATTAAAATGCGATTGAGAACTAATTACAGAATTTGGTCTCGTTGGTAACAGTGGACATTTCTATAATGCTTTTTATGAAAATTATCTCCTGATATGCAAATGCAACACAGAAATCCAGAAGCCTGGTGTGTCAGTAAATTAATCATGCAATATTTTTTTTCTCTCTCTCACTTTTTATGTCTCTCTTCTTTTTAATTTTGAATATTTATTTCATGGCAAATCCCTCCCTGAAGGAGATCGCATGTAGCAATACAAAGGAGAATCTGTATTGAGCCGGGCACCTTTCCATGAGTCATAAGGAGAAAAAAAAACCCAACCCCTAATTAAAATATGAACAGTTTTGAAAGGGGACAAGATTATTTTTAATGAGATAAATGTAACAAAACCACCAGACCACAGATTATACGCATCTAATAGAGTATACAGTATCGGAGCCGTTCGGCGGCGGGGACAAGGTTGTTAGGGCACTGCAGGCTGCGCGGATAAATCTTCACAGCGCTGTGGAATTTATCATTGCTGGCAATGGGGGGGGGGATGAAACCCACCTGCCACTTGGGCAGAAGCAATAGAAAAATCGTATTTAGCCCCTGTCAGGCAAAGCCTTGTGTGCTGCAGTACAGCAGGTTTCTTAACATTCTCATTTTTTTTCCGGATTGAATCATTGTGTTTCTTGACACACACTGTCTAAATATCAGTCTTTCAGGAAATTGCAGGTTCTTTCTGCAGCACGCTCTTTACCAGCTGATCGAATCCCTCCTTTTCACCTGAGGCTGTCTCCATCTGAAATGGAATTATGCCATCTGCTGGGACACCAAAGCAGAATAAAAAATGACTTCCAACACCCAGAAAGCAACACAGCAAAATAAAAAACAAAAAATGCAGCATTCATTTAACTTTTTCACAAAGGCACCCAGGATGGTTAGAGTTTTATGTTATGTAAAGGCCCACTCTGCTGGAAAGGGATGCACATAAAAAAAGGGCAAATAGAGTCATCTTTAGTAAACATTTCAGGTCACTGCATAATAGTTTTAAAATACATTAATTTTATTTTTCACTTTAAATACGTGACTGAATTCAGTATTCAACTTCCATATAAACCTACTTGAATCTTTTTCAAATATGTGAATTTAATATTTTGTTTTCCTGAAGAAACTGTTTCCTGTTTGGTTTTCCCAGCTGTAATGAATAACGGCATACCGGCATGAGATTTACAGAAAAATTATTTCATTTGACTCCTTGGTTATGATAATTTCCTAAGAATAATGAGGCTATTTTTGTAATTGAGTTTTAGAAACTATCTATGTGACATATTTTTTGTTATGCAAGTAGCAACTGTTCCCTTTGTGCCGCTTTCCAGGGGCCATATGCGATCAGTAGCTCTCAGTCGCCTCCCTGTTTTGTTAAACACGTTCTCCTGGCGTTCCCTTGATGGGGTGGACCTGAGCGGCTCTGTGGCAGTGAAACCATGATGTACTGATTGCATCGAGTCACCTGGCGTTTCCCTGCTTGCTTCTTCCATTTTGCGGTTTAACATTGCGGAAACAGCAGGGTTTAATTAACATGATAGCTCTTTGCATATTAAATCTGACATTTCTGGTGCTGATACTATAAGGTGGTGTCAATTTTCTAAGTCTATGGGCAGATTTCCACGCATTTAAACGTATCCCATGAGTGTCCGCTGCCAAGGGGCACCTCGCTGTGTTGTGGGCTGAAGAGCCTGTGAGATTTGGGCAAAGAAAGGGATATATACAGCCTGTCTCCTCGCTAAGGCAGAGTCAAAAACTGTGGCAGGTCCACTAAGGGTAAGGCGTGTGATTGCATTCCGCTGCCTTAGCAAGAGGCTTCGCCCGTAAACTTAGCAAAAGTTTTAAGGAGATAAGGGAGGCAACTTATCTGCACAGCAAATGTGGCCACAGGAGAGATGTCGTAGTGCCGTGCTAATTTTTCTCTGTATGTAAGGAAGGGTGTGAAAGAGAGGCTGCTTCCCAAAATCAGCAGGTATTCCAGTGCAGCCAGATGCAGAGCCATGTATCTATGTGTAGTCCCTGATGAAGAACTACGTTGTGACAATGGTAATGGGCTACCTCCACGATAGGTGAGCAACAGGCTGGTTTAGAGCTGGGGCAGTAGGAGATTTAATGGACTTTGGATTTATCCTAGTTTTCAATCAGTGGAACTGTTCCTGAAATCTGATGCTAATTTCTGGACATTCTCAAGAGAAAAATGTGAAAAATATTTTGAAGAATAGGAATGGCCTTGAAAACCTGTTGAGCGATTTAGCCAAGTCCGTGGCATTTCCTTGCCGAAAGAAGGGCAAAGACCCGAGCGTAGCCCCTGGGCTCCTCCGCCACGGTAGAGAGCTACTGAAGTTGTAGATGAAGGATTCAGGCTGGTGCTTTGAAATTTAACCGGCTAACAAAACTGAAAACTCACTTCTCCCTGCTGCCACTCTAAACGTCACGGCCACTGTCCGTTGTGCTTCTTATGAGTGTTGGGAGGGACAGGCCGCAATGTTTCATGTGCCTTTGCGGGTAACTGTGGATTGAGTATAATCTAGGGAGAAAAAGAAAAGCTTCACTTTCTGGTCAGAAAGCAGCTATCAGACTTATTTAACAGCTGCTTTAATTACTCTATTAATTACAGACTCTTGTGTGTTAAGATTCACGGATCCAAAGGGAAGGTTAACCACTGCAAAGTATCTTTTATTTAAATTTCACTTGAGGCAGTCATTAATCAGAGAAGACATGCTGAAACGTTTAAAAACGTTGATAGCCACTCAGACGTTTAGGTTTTAATTTTAAACCCGTAGTAATGAGGCTTTCCACTTTGAAAGTAACACAGGTGG
The DNA here is from genome assembly GCA_008711295.1 of Anarhynchus alexandrinus. NCBI lineage: Eukaryota > Metazoa > Chordata > Aves > Charadriiformes > Charadriidae > Anarhynchus > Anarhynchus alexandrinus. Next base: position 954,718 of record VUYV01000009.1, on the reverse strand, counting down.
CCGAGCGAATGTCATGTGAAACATAAATCCTTTAAAATATGAAGCTATAATGGGAAACCTTGTCAGACTTTTAATTACCCTGCTGCAAGAGCCGGCCGGCGTTGCCGTACAGCTTCGCTGCGACTCGGAGCAGAAGTCACGGGAACGCTTTTGCCAACCGTTGCCGCCGAGAAGAGGTCCTTCCCTAAAGGAGGGCAAATGGGGGCTTGCCGAGCTCAGGGAACCTGCAGTACTGCGGTTACATCAATAAACCTACAAATCCTTAACGTCTCTGCACCAGACGGGCAGCGCGAGCTTTGCCGTACGCAGCGGCGGTGCGCTCCGGCCCTGAGCCGCCGCTCCGTGTGCCGCCTCGGCAAACGGTCGCTCCTGTTTGCTCGCTCTGTCTGGAAGCAGGGAAAGGTTAGAGGGCAAGCGTGGCAGGGGCCGGCGGACTGCTAAAAGCTGCTCTGGTGGGGACGCAGAGAGCCCTAACGCCTACGTTGAAGCTGGTACGCTCTGTGCCCGTCATCTAGGACAGGTTTCGATAGAAGAGCCGGCACAAGTAAGGCTCACTCATCTGAGTGAGTCTCCTATCATCTTCTGTGACTAACTAACTACAAATAATTACCTTGTAGATACTTCTTTTTTTTTAAAAAAAAATCTCTTTGAAAGTAGTAGCATTCACTGCAAAAGCATCACTTACATCCACTAAAATATTAATATTTTGCTTTTTAGCTGAAATGAAAATCATCAAACACAGAGTCAAAAGTGCTTCTTTTTTGTACAAAGCCAGACCAAAGAGGCTTTCTACAGGGAAACTAGCCTTAGTAGGGTGTCATACAAAATCCTTTGCAACATTTTGGTGGCCCTTAGTTGGCTTTTGGGCTACACACTTGTAGCCTCTGCAGTCCCCAGCAAGGCACTGTGAATATTTGGACACTAACATATATATCAGTGACCCATATGTGTTCCCTGTGCTCCCCAGCAGCCTTGCCTGTACCTCCCAGTAACAGGGAGAATGCTGCTGGTGGGGACCTGGGGCTGAGACCCACTTTGGATGACCATGGGCAGCTCAGAGTAATGGCACATCTGAGCCATGTGCCAACATCCCACCACACCTCAGCTGTGTACTGGCATCCCATCACACCTCAGCTACATGCCAGCATCCCACCATACCTCAGCTGTGTACCAGTATCCCACCACACCTCAGCCCTGTATCAGTATCCCACCACACCTCAGCCCTGCACCTGCATCCCAGCCCACCTCCCAGGTCACGCCAGAAGCAAACCCAAAGATGAAATTTAACAGTCTGGGCATGAAGGGAATAGCAAACTGAGGTAGCACGATGGCATGAACCTACCACCTGGTCTAGATGTGGCCAATTGCCCTTAGCAGTGGGTAAGGGCTGTGCAGTTCCCTCTGTCTGTGCCTCAGTTTCCTCACATTTTGTTGGTTTCTTGTGATCCACTGATTAAAAGTGTCTGTCAGTGTTTGGTAATATTTAGTATTCAGCGAATTTAGTTACATAAGTGAAATGTAAGCATTCAAATGTGGCCCTCTAATTAGAATAAAAGGGAAAAAAAAGCTTTACATCATCTTTGACACTTTAATTTTGTCTGCAATAATCTCTTAGCATTTACTTTCATGAGGAAAAAAGGAAAACCGCTTCAGTACTGCCTTGGTTCAGATCACAGAACCCCTCAGAGGCCTAATGTACTCAGACTAAATTATTATTATTCATTGTTGTGTCTGACTTTAATGTTGTTACAGTATTTTCATTACCCTTTTTCTCCTTGTGTTATACATTAGGCATATTGTGTCTTAATTCAATGCTCAACTGCCAGAATATTTGAAATACAATTTCCTCCTCTCGTTTTGCTACATTCTCTGATGTGTTGTATATTTATATAATTGTAATTTTTGACACGGTAACTAGACATATTTTTTATTCTGTCAAGAAGCGTACCCTGTAAAATAAAGGGAACACAATCAGAATTTCCGAACTGTGTCACCTTTTACAAAAAGGCAAAGCGATACAACACCTGGTAACGAACTTCAGGCACTGCTATCAGAAATGCGATTAGATTCTCCTCTCCTTCTAGCTTTCCTAAGGTTGACCTAATTACAAAATACTTAATGTGAGTCAAATTTGTCCTCAGCCTGCTTAAATTTTCAAGACCAAATCTTCTAATCATCTCCGTTTTTTCATGTTAAACTGGCTGACCTTTTTCTTCTTCTTACTAATAGGGTGCTGAGAAAATTTTACTAATGAATGAATCTGGGGACCTGCAGGATCTCTTAACCAAAATTGAGGTAATTGTATTTCTGCAAATAAATATAAGAAAAGTACGTTGAATATTTGTAACTGACTAGATTTTCTTTTTTTACCAGTTCCTTTTCTTTTCTTATAAGCTGATGATCCCAAATGCTTTTTTTCTTTTTCTCTTTGAATGAATGGTAACGTATTATCAGAGCCCATTATCTTTGAGAAAATATGAACGGTGATAACATCAAACCAAAACGTCCGTGTCTATTTTCTCTTGACTTTGCCACAGCAGGAAAAGCAAGTCATTTTCCCTTTCCCATAACTTTTGACACCATATTTCGTATTTAACCTTCACCATGCCCTGGGGGAGTCAGGCCTCTTGTGTGGATGCTGCACGGCTTCTCTGTGTGCTGCAGTGAGCGCGCTGGTGGTGGGAACCTGCACATCTGCATTCTGGCTAGGCCTAAAGCTGGATGTCTACAGCATCTCAGCAAATGCTGGAAGTTTCCATTTACACCAATTTGCACAAATTTCAAATTACAGGTTATCATGCCTTTCTCCAGCTCTTAGTTTTCCTTTTCCATTGAAGTTCTTTGGGGAAAGTTTGCCTTTTATTATGATCAGTTGATGCACGTTCCCTAATGACACTTGAAGTGTGGATCGGCTCCCACAACTGACCGCGGATCTCTACTGGTCATCACTTTTCTGCTGGTCTTGCTGTTCTATTAGCTGCTCAAGGCATTTTCTGTTTTCCTTTGGACAACCTGCGACAAACAACATTTTGAGGACACCTGTGCCATAGTGTCTGGGTTATATGGATAACTGTGTCCTTAGAAAAAGAATGTATTGCTATAAATTACCTTGTTATTTTGAAATCACCCCTAACCAAATTAAGATAACATATAGACTTCGGAAGAATGTAACATCAACATTAAAAATAGATAATGAGGATATGATATTTTTAAAAGACACCGATGAAAGATCAGAAGAAAGCTACATCTAGTTGATTTAACCCCAAGGTTTTTTTCTCTACATTTAGCCATACTACGTCATATGCTTTCCTAACACGCTCTCAATAACTCTTTGTGTACCATACATTTTTGAGTTTATCACAAAATGAGTATCTCTTTTTGTGAAGTATGTTGTTTTCTTACAGCCAGTCTCCTTCTTGAATTCCTCTAAATATTCCAGTCAGGTGGAGCCCAAGGGTTGTTCACATCTGTCTTACTCAGGAGGTAGATTTAACGTTACCCAGTAAATCATGAACTGCCTCGTCCCTTTGCAGTGCAAGTGCTACCTTCTGCATTTGTTTGGCCTATTCCTTAACTCTGCAGAACTTTCCTGGTCTCGTGAGTTAGTATATGTGTTCCTGTATAAAGTGCAGAAGAGCCTGTTGGCCATATTGATCCATACTGAATAGCTAACCAGAAACTATTAAACAAAAGTATATGTATGATTAAAGCATGCAGCATTCTTGTTGTCTGACTAGAAAGGTTAGCGAATAAACCCCTTTAAGATTTTTCATTTCTTTGGAATGAAATGTCCCCAGATCCTGCTTTGGGGGACCCTATAACTTTATTACCTAGCCCAATGGGTGCCCTAATCTTGGGACAGAAAGTACATCTATAGGACAAACAATGTCAGACTACAACAAACTGACAACTGCTTACTGAACACAATCACTGCTTCACTGCCTTTTGGGTTGGGTTTTGGGTTTCTTTGGTTTTTTGTTTTGTTTTGTTTTGGGGTTTTTGTTGTTTTTTTGTTTGTTTGTTTGTTTTTTGTTTTTTTCCCAAAATGGATTTACTACAATTGCAAGTGGCAGTCAGGTTTCTTCATTACTGAAGGTGCAGAAAGTGGTTACACAAACCATCAGCTGTTCAAGAAGGAAATGGACGTTTTTCAGGGAACCGAGCTAAAGCAATTTTGCATTTGTTTTTTATTAGTTCTCTTAACTACATGGAAAAGTAGTTATTTACAAGCCCAATAAGCAATAATGAATGTAAAGATTAAAAATATTATTCTCTTAAAATGTTGAGATTATTTACAATAATGTCCAATGAAGTAAACAGCCGTCATACATTATGAAAGATGTGGGCAGTCCTGAGATGAAAAGAATGCTGATTTTATATTAAATACTTCCAAACATTGTCCCGGCAGAATTTAATAGAAATAGGAGCTGTTTGCCTGGTGAAGAAAAACGGCAAGTTTATGAGCTACAGGACAAAAAGAAAAAGTGGCTTTTTTGCATTTTCATTTGAGTTGTCAATAGATGAATGCTGTTATTAATGGTTTTGCAGAAATCTCGTCAGTTTTCTTGATGAAGCTACAAGAAGGACTACGTTATCTGTACATAT
>VUYV01000009.1:935596-949216 GCA_008711295.1 Anarhynchus alexandrinus | reverse complement strand
TGCGATTAGATTCTCCTCTCCTTCTAGCTTTCCTAAGGTTGACCTAATTACAAAATACTTAATGTGAGCCAAATTTGTCCTCAGCCTGTTTAAATTTTCAAGACCAAATCTTCTAATCATCTCTGTTTTTTCATGCTAAACTGGCTGACCTTTTTCTTCTTCTTACTAATAGGGTGCTGAGAAAATTTTACTAATGAATGAATCTGGGGACCTGCAGGATCTCTTAACCAAAATTGAGGTAATTGTATTTCTGCAAATAAATATAAGAAAAGTACGTTGAATATTTGTAACTGACTAGATTTTCTTTTTTTACCAGTTCCTTTTCTTTTCTTATAAGCTGATGATCCCAAATGCTTTTTTTCTTTTTCTCTTTGAATGAATGATAACGTAGTATCAGAGCCCATTATCTTTGAGAAAATATGAACGGTGATAACATCAAACCAAAACGTCCGTGTCTATTTTCTCTTGACTTTGCCACAGCAGGAAAAGCAAGTCATTTTCCCTTTCCCATAACTTTCGACACCATATTTCGTATTTAACCTTCACCATGCCCTGGGGGAGTCAGGCCTCTTGTGTGGATGCTGCACGGCTTCTCTGTGTGCTGCAGTGAGCGCGCTGGTGGTGGGAACCTGCACATCTGCATTCTGGCTAGGCCTAAAGCTGGATGTCTACAGCATCTCAGCAAATGCTGGAAGTTTCCATTTACACCAATTTGCACAAATTTCAAATTACAGGTTATCATGCCTTTCTCCAGCTCTTAGTTTTCCTTTTCCATTGAAGTTCTTTGGGGAAAGTTTGCCTTTTATTATGATCAGTTGATGCACGTTCCCTAATGACACTTGAAGTGTGGATCGGCTCCCACAACTGACCGCGGATCTCTACTGGTCATCACTTTTCTGCTGGTCTTGCTGTTCTATTAGCTGCTCAAGGCATTTTCTGTTTTCCTTTGGACAACCTGCGACAAACAACATTTTGAGGACACCTGTGCCATAGTGTCTGGGTTATATGGATAACTGTGTCCTTAGAAAAAGAATGTATTGCTATAAATTACCTTGTTATTTTGAAATCACCCCTAACCAAATTAAGATAACATATAGACTTCGGAAGAATGTAACATCAACATTAAAAATAGATAATGAGGATATGATATTTTTAAAAGACACCGATGAAAGATCAGAAGAAAGCTACATCTAGTTGATTTAACCCCAAGGTTTTTTTCTCTACATTTAGCCATACTACGTCATATGCTTTCCTAACACGCTCTCAATAACTCTTTGTGTACCATACATTTTTGAGTTTATCACAAAATGAGTATCTCTTTTTGTGAAGTATGTTGTTTTCTTACAGCCAGTCTCCTTCTTGAATTCCTCTAAATATTCCAGTCAGGTGGAGCCCAAGGGTTGTTCACATCTGTCTTACTCAGGAGGTAGATTTAACGTTACCCAGTAAATCATGAACTGCCTCGTCCCTTTGCAGTGCAAGTGCTACCTTCTGCATTTGTTTGGCCTATTCCTTAACTCTGCAGAACTTTCCTGGTCTCGTGAGTTAGTATATGTGTTCCTGTATAAAGTGCAGAAGAGCCTGTTGGCCATATTGATCCATACTGAATAGCTAACCAGAAACTATTAAACAAAAGTATATGTATGATTAAAGCATGCAGCATTCTTGTTGTCTGACTAGAAAGGTTAGCGAATAAACCCCTTTAAGATTTTTCATTTCTTTGGAATGAAATGTCCCCAGATCCTGCTTTGGGGGACCCTATAACTTTATTACCTAGCCCAATGGGTGCCCTAATCTTGGGACAGAAAGTACATCTATAGGACAAACAATGTCAGACTACAACAAACTGACAACTGCTTACTGAACACAATCACTGCTTCACTGCCTTTTGGGTTGGGTTTTGGGTTTCTTTGGTTTTTTGTTTTGTTTTGTTTTGGGGTTTTTGTTGTTTTTTTGTTTGTTTGTTTGTTTTTTGTTTTTTTCCCAAAATGGATTTACTACAATTGCAAGTGGCAGTCAGGTTTCTTCATTACTGAAGGTGCAGAAAGTGGTTACACAAACCATCAGCTGTTCAAGAAGGAAATGGACGTTTTTCAGGGAACCGAGCTAAAGCAATTTTGCATTTGTTTTTTATTAGTTCTCTTAACTACATGGAAAAGTAGTTATTTACAAGCCCAATAAGCAATAATGAATGTAAAGATTAAAAATATTATTCTCTTAAAATGTTGAGATTATTTACAATAATGTCCAATGAAGTAAACAGCCGTCATACATTATGAAAGATGTGGGCAGTCCTGAGATGAAAAGAATGCTGATTTTATATTAAATACTTCCAAACATTGTCCCGGCAGAATTTAATAGAAATAGGAGCTGTTTGCCTGGTGAAGAAAAACGGCAAGTTTATGAGCTACAGGACAAAAAGAAAAAGTGGCTTTTTTGCATTTTCATTTGAGTTGTCAATAGATGAATGCTGTTATTAATGGTTTTGCAGAAATCTCGTCAGTTTTCTTGATGAAGCTACAAGAAGGACTACGTTATCTGTACATATTTTAGTATGCTCTGGTAATAACTTGTGACTGATTTTTTAGTGGTGCATAATTCCTCAGTCTAACACAAGCAGGAATTGTATGGATTTTTGTTCTTCCTTTGTAAATAAATCTGTAAAGTCTTTACTCAACAGTGCAATCTTAATGCCACATATCTGTGCTGTGGTAAGTACCCAATGTAGTGCACCTTTATTTTCTCTTATATAGAACTTTAAGGCAACCATTAAACAAACTAGCAGTATTTTCAGCAAGTGAAACTTAAAAATGTCTTTGAAATCTCTTCTTGTGTTCTCCATTGTCTTTAATCCAATACAAAACAGAGTAAAATTATTGTTTTACTCAGGAATTAGGACAATTGAGGGAGACCAAACCTTGCTTGCAGCAATTTTCTCCAGGTATAACTGTTGAATATTGATGATCTTTCTTTACACTTAAAGCGTCGGCATCCTACACTCATAAATTTGAATACACCACTTATTTCCTCAAGCACTACTTGTCAGAAGCTATGAATTGCTTTTTGATATGATCAACTCTAACTGTAATGGGAACAACATGTTCAGCATGGGCATGTGAATGCTAAAAGTCATAATATCTTAACGTACAACATAGAAAATATACCATCAACATAAACTGCCTGGAGTTTAGATTCAATCAATTGCAATACCTCCTAGAATTCATCTAGACCTAAACTACATTAGAGCAGTGTATGCAAGCTATCCTTTAGCTAGCGCTTTTGGCAAGTATAAACACAGGCTACTAAGATATAACATGACTGATGAACCTGCAGCGAGCCTCTCTGACCATTGCACTTGGATCTGACCAAAGGAAAAGGCAGATGTACTGGTTTTCCATGGTGGTATACCTTGGGATGGGGCGGTGGGTATCGCTTAAGATGAGAACCAGAATGTTTGTTTTCAGCTATCCTGGAGCCCTCACTGCCTTAGAGCTTATGGTGGTTGATAACATTTTTGTCTTTCTCATTTTCTTTCTTGAGCAGAGAGTCCAGCACCCCCATGAGTGCCCCTCTTGTGGGGGCTTTGGTTTCCTACCGTGCTCAGCGTGCCATGGGAGCAAGATGTCTGTGTTTCGGAACTGCTTTACAGACTCATTCAAAGCCCTCAAGTGTACCGCTTGCAACGAGAACGGGCTACAGCGCTGCCTGAGCTGTGCAGGCTAAGAATGGCATCTCCACATGTACAAACTGATTTTATGTTACTGCACCAGTTTGTAATATGATTTTTTTTTTAAATTGATCTGTTTACCCAATTCAGTCAATAAAAATCCATTTGTACTATACTTGCCGGTTTGATCATTGGAGCCACTATGTCACTGACTGTAACATGAACTCTGAAATATATTTTTCTATGTTCTTTATAGAGAGATTTGTAGTCTGCAAAACTTACTGTATTATCAGCCCTTTGGATGTGAAGTCTTCCTTTTTTCTATGTGGGATCATCAACAATAGTACGTGTTTCTGCCCCCAGAGTCCAGTGTCATGCCCTCAAGATTACAGAAGAATGAAACTTAACCTTCAGGTTATTGAGTATCTGCAGTTCATAAGATTAGTGAAATAAAGATGATGTGATGTGGGCTGGCCCAAACCATTCCACTTAGCACTGCCCTGAAAAGTTGCTATGGTCAAATTCTGGCCTGAATTCTAAGTGGCAACAGATGAACAGAAACATTTCTTAAATGCCCCATGAATCAGCTTTCTCTTTTAGTACTGTTTTGCGTTCAGTACTAAATTAATGATGTTAGACAAAGTTATATAAACATTTAACATAATAACTGTTGATAAGTGTTGTACTATCTCAGAGCTTTATGATCCTCCATATCACAATAGATGTCATTGTGATCAGGTGAGAACACCAGGTATTGTTATAAATTGCATAGAAAGTCACAGAGGATGAGATTTCTCCTTTTTCAGCTTAGTTACTGTTGTGGTTTGATGGCTAGCCTGGCATGAGTATTTTAGGCTACCTGTTCTCTCTAGGAAGGCCACTGATATATGCCCAGACAGCTCCAGCACTCTGTATAACTTTGCCATTTTTGGTGGGTTTCTCCAACACAAGCACAAGATTAGTCAGCGGTTAGTCTGAATGGACTGTAGGCTCTCCATATAGAATAATATTGCGGTTTGGAAGTGTGTTAGCATTCATGTGCTTCCACAGAGTAATTTTTAACAGGGTAATTTAGTGGACCACCACCTTCTGCTTACATCGACATTGCGCATCTTCCTCCTGTTCCTGCTGTCAGTCTGTACTGGCACAAACAATGCAGACGTTTAGCAGCTTGTTGAAATTGGTATTGGCTAGAAAAGGTTTCCATGGCTGGCATTTCATCCTGCCCAAACTGCTTTAGCAAATGCTAAGCCATGTCACTTCTTGCTCTTTACCTCATTCCTTATAAAGCTGTGCTGGTCGGGCTTTGGGCAAGCGCAGTTGACTTTGCGAGAGGCTGGTTATCCTGGCGAGGGACCCCATTGCCCTTCCCTTTTCCCCATACAACCTTGCTTAATTTGCCTGCGATAGGAGACTCACCTTTCCTTTCAGTGTTTTGGGCACAGCATAGCATACCTGTGGTATCAAGCAGGATAGCCACAGCTGCACAAAGCATGGCTTGCAAAAAAAGCCCCTTCTGATTTACATTTGTGTTTCCTGATACCTTCTCTCTCTCACTGGAATCAACAGAAAACAACCTTCCTCCCCCTCTGTCCCACTTGCTACATCTAGAGGTGGTAGTTGGTGCTGAAGAGTTGGTCGAGCTAACTTGTCTTTCTGAACATTTGAATCTAAAGGACTTATGCATATTCTATGAGATATTGAATGCGCAGGCTTGAACGTGCTGGTAAGATCCTGCAGCTCCCACCAGCCTACAGTGAGGCTCAGAGGGAGTGTCTGGATCTTCTGCATAACAGGAGAGAGATTAAATTTTCTACAGAGGCCATTCACAATGCTTAGTAGCACCCCAGCTATAAAACTCTGAATTGCAGATGTGCTTAACTTATTACTGCATGGGGAAGGAGAAAAGAAAGAAAGAAAATACAGTTCCCTCTTTTATTTAATACTGTAATATAACCTCAATTTCTGGCTAATGTTGCAGTCCAGACTGGTATGATAGGCAATGAAATATAGCATAAAGCAGAATACTGATGCTTAGAATGTCATGATTTCTGATGCATGAAAACTTACTTTTTTAAGTTGTTAATATGCTACAGATCTAGGGGGTGACAGCATTCACAGTAGTGAATGCCACACTCAAGATGGCATGAGGAAACTTGCCCTTGAGGCAAATTACCATTGAAGAAAATGCCAGTGTATTTTTGATACTGTAATTCCACAGCCTTCAGACATTTCGCTCAATGAGATAGTCCATATCACCATTCTTCCACTGAAGCACTACATGGTCAAATTACTATAACTCATCAAAGTAAGTTAAACGTTTTCAGTTTCACTGAAAATGTTCTTCATTGATGTGGAATAAGGGTTTGAGGCTGGTTTTCCCACCTCTCAGGCAATCAGAAAATGACTTCAGGGTGAGACAAATACACTAAACCCAGTTTCTTCCCTGATTTATCTCCAGGGGCCGTGCAAGAAACTTAGAGAGACTGTGCTAGCCTAGGCACTACTTTTCTAACTTAACTCCTACAAGCAACGATGAGGCAAAACCTCCTCAGTTTTCTTTTTAGGAGGAGAAATGATGGAAGCAAAAGGTCACGTTTTGTAGAATCTTTTTTTCAGAGGGTTTTTACAGAAGACTAGAAGATAATAAAATAAAACACAGGACGTGTAATGCTCACAAATAGAACATTCTTCAGGCACTATATATTTTTCAAGACTTCTATGACAAATTTCCAGTCCTAGAAAAGTTCTTTTTTCCTCTGTCATCAAGTGAACTACCAGCTTTTCCTTTCCAACTATATTTTCCTTGTAGCAGCCTGCATGAAAGCAAAACCAAAACCATTTTTTTTTCTCAAGAAGATTTTTTACTGCATGGTTTACCATCTTTGCCAGGGTTTTGGGTCTGCCTTCTCAACTCACTCCAACCATCCTAGAAGCACTGAAGGTGGCAGAATAGCAACATTACTAATGTAAACCCAGGAGCCAGTTCAGGGATATGAGGCTTTCTGGTATAAGAGATGTATCGGGCAGGTAGCAATACAACTTTTAAGGCCATCTGAGAACAGACAAGGGGTATAGCTCTGTTCTGATTTACACCAGTATTGCATCTTTACTTCCAAGGAGTTAGCAGTGATCTCCTCTGAGATGACAAATAAGACTCCTCCAGCTGCATCGTTGTACAGCAAATTTTCTATTTCTAAAAGCATCCAGCTCTGCTCCTCTTGTTTCTGGCCCTTGTTGCTACACTGAGGTAAGGATCCAAGAGGATGTTCTCTGGCTGACAGCTCAGCATATTAACATAGACGAGAGCAAGTAACAGAGGACAAGGTAACCTTTTGGCTGTCTGCTTTGCAAAATAATCATTTTGATCCTGAGAAAGAGAATGGTTTGGAGTTCTCGGTCCTGTAGCTTGCAGCGTGCTTTCCCGTGTGCTACATATCCCCCGTAGTGATATGCTCCATCCATCAGGTGGCTTGGCTTTACCGGGGTTCACATCCTGAGACTTGACATGATGCAGCTTGTTCTCTGATTTTTCTATAAGTTTAATTTTTCATTTCCTTTTTTCATGGGGTCTCGCTATTGGTTACTTTCACGAAAAAGAACTGAAAAGTAGAAACTGAAATGCTGCAGGGAACTGGCTCCCACATCAGGATCACCTGAGGTCTTGCATACTTGAAATTTCATGGAAGAAACGCAGGCCCTCCCATGGCAAAGGCTCCTACTCACTGGCAAATAAAGGTATAAGCAACAGAGGCTCTGGGGCTATTGCTCTGGAGATTGTATATATCACTCTGACTACCTGGCTAGGCAAATACGGTGGTGCAGTATATAATGACCTGCAGAATGCACACGCTGTGGTGACCTCATGACGCTTTTGAAAGGAGAAAACTTTTGATCTAACTTTTTGAAATAAAAAGAATGTTTAGAACAGAGGAGGAAATGAAGCAGAGTAAGACAGAAAATACTAGACTGCTATGGATAACATTTTCTGATTAATTTTTGGAAAGGGAACAACTGCCCGTTGTGAGGCAGAGAAAGGAGTGTATGAGTACTTTCTAAAACAAAATCGAATGCTGATGTAGTAGGGACTAGCAACCGAAATCACACTTGGCACAAGATCTCTGCAGAAGTCAGATGCCCGTTCAACATCTACACACATTCACTCATGTGAGTTCAGACCCATCTGAGATGAACGAGTACTCTGACAAATTGTGTATGACTCTTCAGTGTCCAGATGGTGATTATGAGTTTCTTTCAAGTTTTCTTTTCTCCCTACTTGCCTGAAGTTTGGCCTCAAGGCCACAATAGCAGGTTTTCCTCTACAAGTTTTGACTTAAAACCTTCTTCTCTTCCTGTTATTAATATTGATCTGGTGAATTTTAAGAAAGGGATGAATGTCCTTAAGGCATTTGCACATCTTTCCAAGCAAAAAGCCATATCATACTGAAGAAACTAATCATATATTAAATTCCAACAGATGATCACACGTTGACGAACCTACATGTACCTTCATTTCACATAGTCTCAGAATGGAATCTGAGCATATGACCTGTCTTCTACTCCACAGAGGATTTTACTGTCCGTAGGAGTAGAGTGTTACTACAAATTAGTTACTCTGAATAGGGAGGATCCCTTTAAGCAGGGAGTTCTTCCTCACTTTGTTTTCTTTGTAATAATATTGGAGTATTTCAGAGTAACAGGTTTCTCACTTGCACTGTTTAAGAGCCTAGGGATTATGAATTTTATTTAATCTTACACTATTTAATAAACATTTTTTGGTTTTTCTCTGTTGGAGAGTAACTTACTCTAACACCAACGAGCCTATATTTGCTGTGGGAAAAATCCAGCCATTTTTAATCAAAGCAGTGTGTCTGAGACAGTGTGTCTGAATTTCCATTCAATCTCTGGTTATTTCCTTGGTGTACTCTTTCTAAAGATACATAAAAACAGACTGTCTTACCTGTCAGCAGCCTAGTGTGATAAAATATTTTATATTAATTTGCAGTGAGGAGAGTTTCTGCAGGCAATGATGCATAAACAAGCTTTGCTCCTTAATCCATATCTAAAAGCAATACCAGACAGAGTTTACTGACCTCTGTACCTAATTCTAAAGTTTGCTGATCACAAACAGACCTCTCAAATCAATGAGAATCATTCTAGTGATTTAAAATCTTAGTTGATTGGGTTTAGCCTGTCTTCCCTTTACAAGTGAAAAACAGAGTTAAGTAATTAATGCTATATAGTGTATAGTAGAGATGCCTATTTTAAAATGAGTGTAGCTTGTCTTGAAGCCCTCCAAGATGTTCATTGAGTCTGAGTTAATTTGCCGCACCTGGAAGCTCATAATTGCAAATGAAAAGAACCTGGCAGGTCTTGAAAGAAGAGAAGTTAATTCTGCTGTAAGTAAACATGTATTGGAAGAAAACTGACTACTTTTGACTTCAGTATCATGTGAAAAAAGTAACAAAAAATTCTTAAGAGTTTTGTTTTTTATTAATGAAAATAAGAAATGAGTTTTACTGAGCTGGGTTTTACAATTTTCATGAGTAAATTCATAATGAAAGATACTTCATGGGCTTTTCCTAGCTATTGCCTTTGTATTATTACATTAAAATTAATTTTATTCACTTAGCCTGAGATACATTATTTGACCACAAAAGCATTCAACAGGAAACATTTATGCCCTAAATAATTTAGTAAGGAGAAGAATTTAGATTGCTTAGCTTACTTTAAATAATTTAGAGACAATAGTAAAGGACATTGTAATCCAACAATAATTTGAAAAGTAAAAATTATTAGAAATAAATCTTTATGTTTAATCCTATTTTTCTTTCTTCCTGCATTAATTTTCTTAGGGGTGATGAATCAAGAAATAATTGCATTAGAAGGAAACAGCTGTGAAAAAAACTTGCAGTTTAAGCTTCTTTTAGCTTATCAGCTCTACTTTGAAAAATTGGTTTCAAATGAGTTAAAAGATTTATGAAATCCAATAAGTTTTCCACTCAAGAAAAGCTACAATGCAACCAGACATATACTGCCTGTCTCTCTTTGAGGCCTCTTTTTTTTTTTTCCACTGCTGGAAGGATCATCTTGTTGAAAACAGAGGTTTATTTAAAAAACACAAAACACAAACTTTCAACAGTCAGACATTAAGTTAAAAAAAAAATTGTTATCCTTAAATGACCTGAAATTTGAAAGTATATAAAAGAAATATGCTGCAGGGTAATGCCCTCTGGTAGCTGACAGAGAGTTCTATTTTTGACCTGGAAGAAAAACCCTGTTGTGACTACACAAAACAGGCAAGGGTTGTATGACCAGTCAGAAGGAATGACTACAGGTTGTTATTTTTATTATTGATCATGATCTGTTCAAAGTAGGTAAATAATGATCAGCAGAAAATCATTACATGTCATCATTTAAATGTGAACCCTCAAAGTTACCCATTAAAAGTTGCTGTTTTACTTTATAGCATGGAATCTGGTGGATGCATTCCTGTCTGTCAGATACGGGAGAAATTCCTTTCTGATCTCAACTCAGGTAAATTATAAATGAGTGAGGATGAAAAATCTACAAAGCATCATCTAAATATGAGCCAACTCCAGGTACCAACTTTATACTATTTCTGTTTGGGTCTCTGCCCCTTATTTAGGCCAATATCTGAAACTTTGAAGACCATCAAGATGATGTCTTACCCCCAAAATTCATTTCCACATTAATTTTCCCCATCCTATGACAAGTGGGAACAGCATACAGTAGGACAGAGGTGGTGTACTCCAACAAAATGCCTCCAGACCTGAGGGATGATATATTTATGTTAAACCTTATGCATCAATAGAGCTGCACTGGCAATGAGTGCTTTATACTGCCTCAGGGGTCTAATCAGACAGACAGGACATAGGATCAATACCTCAGCCTGCAAAATTAAAGAACTCGGTAAAAACTCGTCATATTTTTGTTAAATATAAGCACAAAAATAATAAACAGTCATCATCATTACTCGTATATTTGAGCTATTGCAATCGTTGCTTTTAGTATTGTGGGAAAATCGTGCTGCCTCTCATTACAGCCTGATGGTAACAGCTGATGCTGATAAGTTTTCGCTTTCATCATAGTCACAGAATAGTATTTACTAGAATACTATCAAACAACAGAACTGTACTTTTAAACTTAAGTATATTATTATTATTCCCTCCATCAGTTAAGAACTCGGGAGAAGCAAGAATAACAGACAAACATCAAAAAATTTAGTCTGCAGTCCTCTTCCTCAGTGTTTTAGGGACCCGTTAACGCGCTCTCTGTGGGATGCGGAGTTTCACAAGAGGGCTCCTCGCTATTTGACGTCATATTTTTGCGATACCCCCGGCAGTACGCACAGTGCACCCTGGTGACTGGTCTTGCTCTGCCCTTTTCCATGTCCCACATTTTTTTAATGGTTTACAACATAATAATCCTAAAATTTTCAGTGTTTTCTCACATTTGCAACCAAATGTTCACATCCTGTATCAAAGAAAAGTTGACAATAAAATCCTCTCCTCTTTTATAGCCACTATATCTGATCTTCCAGGACATATTTCATGAGCAATATGATTCCAAAAACCCTATAATATTTTTCTGCATTTATTCTCCACTCCTTTATCAGGTCTATGGTGGCAATAAGTCTTTCCTATTGCAGCCTATACTTCTCGCAGAGCATCTAATGCTCAATAATGCCAAATATGTCATGCCGCACTTTACACTTACCTTCAGCCAACTTGGTATATCTCCTTATTGTAGGATTTATAGCCCCAGGGCCTAGCCACAAATCCTATTGTCCTGCCTTGGAGCTTTCCTACCATCTGTCTTTGCTGTGCTATAACTTACAGTCCAGAATACCTTGTTATACCATAACTTGGTTTTAGAATTTGGTCCCAGATTCACTCATTTCATCTTCTCTCTCTCAAACAGTTTATCTGCCCTACTTAATAGAGGAAGTTTATTCCACCCTGCTCTCTTAAGTCCTCAGCTGGTATCAGCCTTTGTCCTCCACTCCTCCTGACACCCACCCTGAGCAGGGCTATTAACCTCCTGTAATCAACCGTCTTCATCCAATGCACACCTGCAGAGAATCAGCAGAAAGCCAAAGTAGTCAATATCTTTTTTTTTTTCTTTTTTTTGGCTTACTTCATAGCGAGCTTTATTGTCAAGAGTTTTGCTGTATCCCCAAAGCAATTTATTCCCAACATGGCATTTCATGTTGATAATAACAGTAATAATTACAAACTGATAAAGGGCTTCTTGGCTGTGAATCTGAAAGTATTTCACAAACAGCGAAGATCGGCACAGCAATTCTGAATGGTAACTCAGATTTTACATCGCTGTTTTAGCATCCCCGCTTGCCTCAGAGGCACTGTGGGAGACAATGTTAATCTAAATCTCCGATAAAATCAATCTTTGCCGATGCCCAGAGTCACACAGATGTTATCAGGCAGAAACTGGAATACACAAAGTCTTCTCCCCCTAAAAAAATGTCTTTGAATTATTTACCCATTTTTTTTAAGTATAAAGTTTTTCCAAAAGCTTTATGTCTGAAAAACTAGCAATTTCTGACTTTCCTTTTTTCCTTCCTCAGTTGATGTTATTAGATTCCTCCAAATAATTGAATTGTTAAACATAGCTATAACATGTCTGTTTGAACTTTTACAATTTGATTGTGTATAAAAATCAAATATGTTGTAAAGTAAATTGAAAATTTGAGCTTTCTGTTGTAAATTTGCTACCTAACACTGCACAGGAGGCTCACCATGTCACCACTGTTCATTAGAGACAGACGGCAACAGTGACAGGCTGGTAGCAAGTTTGGTAACATTTTATTATCTTTATTGGTATTTGATTCAATGCCTTATTAAATTACTATTAATATTCTCAGCAGTCATTACATTCTGAGTGTTTTTATGCGGTAGCTGAAAAGGATCAGATCTTGTCTGCAGACCCAAGGATTTATGTTTCATACTGAGAGAGGTTGTCGCAAGTTTTTGGAAAACTTTTTCAGTTCTGAGCATTTGCACTTAGTGATACTTTTTTCTCCTGTAGGCTGCAATTGAAACTGGCTGCGAGTATCTTGTCATTTCAAACAGAGGTATAAGAATTTTTAAGTGCTGTTTCTGTTGACCAAATACTGAAAAATGTCTTATCCATGAAGGACCACTATTACCTTAATTGCAAGAGCTTAGCGATGACACATGCATTAGCTGGATACTTCGTCTATTTGAAAGAAAAATAACAACCAGCCTTCATGGACGAAATAGTTTATGTGTTTTGCTATTAAATGAAATCAACCAAATTAAGATTATTAACTAAATATATTTTTCCTTCCTACTCTTATGAGCTTTTGTTGTAGAGCTTGACATGTGTGCAATCTGCTCAGAATATTTTCTTTCATTTACTACAAGTGACATCAGTTATTGGGTGAAAAAACACATAGCTGAAAACAAAACTCAGAATTATAAAGCCCCATTTTCCTTCCTTTGTTTCTGAAGAAAATAACACAAAACCTTGTCCCATTGTCCTCAGCAATTTGCTTGGCTAGTCTCATGGCGTGCCGTGCGGCATTCTTATTTTTATTGCAAATTTCTCGGAGTGGGCCCAAAGCTGTGTTTGGAAGAACCCTTTCCTGGCACAATACTTACGACTTGCTCTAGACTTTACTGGACCATCCTAGTTCACATTCTTCGTTAGCGCTTTCAGTCCTGCATGAGACATGGTGAAAGGCTGCGGCACTCCAGCAGAGGTTCTGGATACTGCGTTATGCCACGTGTACAACCGTATCTTCTGCAGCCCGCTTGAGGGACGACGCACCGAGGGAGCGCATTGGGTGCCGTAGCACCTACTGCTACCACTCCTCATGTACCTCCTTGAATAATCTGCACCATAACCAGGAGAACACATGTTATGGTTTGAAAGGCCTATAACATTTT
>VUYV01000009.1:914609-934917 GCA_008711295.1 Anarhynchus alexandrinus | reverse complement strand
GCTTGCCTCAGAGGCACTGTGGGAGACAATGTTAATCTAAATCTCCAATAAAATCAATCTTTGCCGATGCCCAGAGTCACACAGATGTTATCAGGCAGAAACTGGAATACACAAAGTCTTCTCCCCCTAAAAAAATGTCTTTGAAGTATTTACCCATTTTTTTTAAGTATAAAGTTTTTCCAAAAGCTTTATGTCTGAAAAACTAGCAATTTCTGACTTTCCTTTTTTCCTTCCTCAGTTGATGTTATTAGATTCCTCCAAATAATTGAATTGTTAAACATAGCTATAACATGTCTGTTTGAACTTTTACAATTTGATTGTGTATAAAAATCAAATATGTTGTAAAGTAAATTGAAAATTTGAGCTTTTGGTTGTAAATTTGCTACCTAACACTGCACAGGAGGCTCACCATGTCACCACTGTTCATTAGAGACAGACGGCAACAGTGACAGGCTGGTAGCAAGTTTGGTAACATTTTATTATCTTTATTGGTATTTGATTCAATGCCTTATTAAATTACTATTAATATTCTCAGCAGTCATTACATTCTGAGTGTTTTTATGCGGTAGCTGAAAAGGATCAGATCTTGTCTGCAGACCCAAGGATTTATGTTTCATACTGAGAGAGGTTGTCGCAAGTTTTTGGAAAACTTTTTCAGTTCTGAGCATTTGCACTTAGTGATACTTTTTTCTCCTGTAGGCTGCAATTGAAACTGGCTGCAAATATCTTGTCATTTCAAACAGAGGTATAAGAATTTTTAAGTGCTGTTTCTGTTGACCAAATACTGAAAAATGTCTTATCCATGAAGGACCACTATTACCTTAATTGCAAGAGCTTAGCGATGACACATGCATTAGCTGGATACTTCGTCTATTTGAAAGAAAAATAACAACCAGCCTTCATGGACGAAATAGTTTATGTGTTTTGCTATTAAATGAAATCAACCAAATTAAGATTATTAACTAAATATATTTTTCCTTCCTACTCTTATGAGCTTTTGTTGTAGAGCTTGACATGTGTGCAATCTGCTCAGAATATTTTCTTTCATTTACCACAAGTGACATCAGTTATTGGGTAAAAAAACACACAGCTAAAAACAAAACTCAGAATTATAAAGCCCCATTTTCCTTCCTTTGTTTCTGAAGAAAATAACACAAAACCTTGTCCCATTGTCCTCAGCAATTTGCTTGGCTAGTCTCATGGCGTGNCCTCATCCCTGCACCTGGCAAGCTTGAAAACACTGAGACCTTGAGACCCACACACCATAGCTGGCTGTAAAGTAAATATTTTCACAAATTCAGACACTAGAGTCTTCTAAAAGTGCGGTTTTCCCAAGTATTAGAAAAGAAATTAGTCCTGTGTCGCTCAAACCAGGACAACACATCAGATCTTGGATAATGCTTCTGTATTTCACAAAATAAACTAAACTACCTATCATGTTACCCAACCCAAACATGATTACCATAATTTTTTTGTTACACTTTTGAAGTAACAGCTTCTTTTAGCATTTTACCCAATATTATCTGTTTTAAGCTTAGAAAATCTTACTAGTATGTGTGTATAGACCTTCGGCTAACACAAAGTATTTCAAATAAGATACAAACATTTCTGTTCACACCTAAAAATATAAAGGAAATTTGAAAGCTATTTTAAGCATTCTGTTTAGACTGAGACACTGTATTTCTCCAGTTACATTTTCTCAGTAACAACTTCTTCATTTCAGAAAAAATGAAAAGAATATTGTTGTCTATTTAAAGTATACATTTAATCAGTAGTAGTGTGTATATTTAGTAATTAATGAATGTCTAGTAATGACATTATATGCTGGAGAGAGAAGTCTACTCTTTCAGAATAGTTCAGTGTGAAATAAAAAAAGCTAAGGTGAACTCATTTAAGATATTCTAATATGTAAACAATCAATAGCATAGTGAGTGCAGATAAATTCATTCTATTAATTTAGGTTATATGGTATAGAATATAGCCTAGTATTCATACCTCTATAGAGGTGTGTGTATATATCTCTCTCTTTTTAATTTTATTCAAGTAACAGTTGTGGTGTTCTCTGATTCCTGCTCCAACAATTTTAGATACTATAACCCAGAAATAACATCTGAATTTGTAAACTTCTTTCGCTTCTGGGAAAATTCCACTATGTCAGACCCCAGATCTGAGTAGAGCTGCTGGATAAAACTCAGATTTTCTTATTCTTTTGTTCTCCTAAGAGCTCAGGGAGATCAGGGAGATGTTCAGGGAGATCCTCACGTGCATCTTTGCTGAAGAGATGGGGGGGGAGGCACTCAGCATATTTCGCTAAGTAGATCAGTCATTAAAAATGCACGTGGCAGAACATTATGAGCTAACTTTTGGGGATGTCTCCAAAGCTGCCCTCAACATCAGATGCAGGATCTGTCCTGACAGTGGTCTGAAGGTGCGACACCATGCAGGGGTGGAAACTGCCCTCTAAGACATGGCTTGTCATATGCCTGGGACATGCTTGTTGTCAGCATCGCCTCAGTGCAACCAACACAGGTAGTGATGTTCTGCTGTATGGTCTAAAGACAAAAGCAAGAGAAGCCTGGGGAGACCATCTGCATTTTTTATGTAACTTGTATCTCATAAAAAGAGGCAGGTTTTTAACACACAGTTCTTTCCCTAGCTCTGAAATAAAAGCAACTGATTTCAGAGCTAAAATTGAGTTGAATCCAATTGATTCATGTTTATTTAGATATGCATCAGTTAGACCAGAGGTATCTGGTTTCCGAGGAGTGGAGACAGCATCAGGAGGTGAAGGAGTGGGAATAGGAAAGGGTGAGATGATAAAGGTAGTTCTCTCTCAGGGGCGAGAGAGAGATGAGTAGCACACAGCCTGCTATGGACACAGACAGGAACAAGGGATAATATAATGTGGGATGGAAATGGTACTATTTTGACTTGATAGTTTTGGTGTTCAGTAGAGTTAGGAATTTTAAATTACAAGTTTGTCTTCATAAGGTGTTTTACAGATTTTTCTTGAAGGTCAGGATACAACTCATTCTCCATTGCAATTGAATTGATTAGCTTCTCTTTTTGTCTCAAAAAGCAAGGAGGTAAACTGGTAAGCTCGGATTCTCGCAGTGCTTAAATTCAGCAAGCACCGTCAGGGTGATTTATCCTGGATCATATGCATTTACGGGGGTTGGTAGGACAATCCTTTCTACAAGGTCCCATGTGTAGCCACTTACTCACCTCTAGCGCTCTCGAATAACACTCCACCTAATAACAGTCTTAATGCCAATTCTTATGTGTGAGAAAGATTATACCAATTGAGCACTGAAATAAGTGAAATTTAGTATGTCAAGTAGAACTTTAACAGCAAACAGTGCGTGCCCATGAGAAGCAGAAGCTGCGTGTTCAGTTAATATCTTCAAAATAACCACAAATAAAAATCCCTTCACAAACGTGTATGTTCACATCAGTCATTTAATTTTAGTTTTTTGCTACATCCAAGGCAAGTTTGAAAGAACCAATAAATTATTGTCCTGCAATCATGCTGTTTCAAACATTTCCCATCTATTTAGCTGGATGCTTTATAGCCTTTCAGTCACTGCAGAAAGGACAGCGTCTACACTGCTTTTCTCATCTTCTGCCCATATTTATCTCATCTCAAGGACAAGGGGAATTTGCAAACTGTATGTTCCTCCAGTGTGTTCTCAGAGGCACAACCTGAGAGTGTCCTACATAGACCTCACATGTTCCTCTCTGCAGCCCTGGAAGGTTCCTCGCTGCATTTTATTGTGCCTGCTAACTTCTCTTTCTATTATGGAAAGTCTTCAGTAATTTTCTTTCTTCTATACAAAAGAACCTTGAGTTGCTCACAGGGATCTGGGTTTTCCCTCATTGAAATAAAATACAAAAAAACAGCTACCTTTCTAGTCTGAGCTGAGGGGGAACAACTTTACACAGACTTATTACTCCTTGGATTGGGAATTACATGAAGTTTTGAGTTTATGTCTAGTTTCTTGTCTGTTGGACATTTTTGCATTCTGGAAGGCAACTGCTCATCTTGCTGCTGTGAACAGTGTCCCTCTGAAGTACAACCCTGAACAGTGTCCCTCTGAAGTACACAGTGAAAGTTAAATCTTATCCCTTTGTCTTCTTGGCCAGTTCCTTTTAGGTATCCTTGATTCGTCTCTAATTTCTACTGTGTCAGGACAGGAATCCAGCTAAGATAATTAAATGAGCCAAATTTGTGTGACCTGTTTAAAAGTTTTATTATGCAATAGTTATATTCCTAATGATTAGAAATAGTGAAAAGGTATTTTGGCACAAATCATTGCTGGAATCACATTCTCCTAGTGCAAGTTAGGAGGGATTTTTTCTTTCCTTTAGAATTAATTGATTTTTTTTTAATAGCAGGGAAAATTAACCTGATTAAATCTATCATAGCCTTCTAACAAATGGAAATTACTGTCTCAGTCCAAAGTCAATGATCATATTAAATGCACAGTGAAACTAATACCAATCCCAAAAATGGTATTTAAGCAGTGCTGATTTGTAACTTCACTAAGGAAGTTAGATAGATCTCTGCTGAGACTGTGGTCCCATGTTGCCTGTAATAAAGAACGAATGATTTGACTTGCAGTCTGGCATTAACTGTGAATGTCCTTGCTGTGAAATTACTATGTTCCTATTTTTAACATTTTTTTTCTGTTTTTATTTTTTTTTTCTATTTTTAATATTTTTTTTCACTACACAAAAAGGCGTGTCTTTTCTTCTTAATAAAACATAATTTAGGCATGAATTTTTTTTTTCCTGGGGAGCAAAAAGACCGAGCAGAATACTCCTACCCCAGAAGTAGTCTGTTAGGCAAACCAGAGTAGACAGTGAGACGGTGAGATCCGTAGTGGGGAAAAATAGTGATACATAATACTGTAGTTTGTTTTACTTATGTCATGTGACTTTTTATGGAGTTTCTAGCAAGTTTAGGATTTTTAGCACTGTACCTTCTGCTGCAAACTCTTCTTAGTATTACTGAAGGAGATTCTCTACAGCAATTGAACTCATAAATGCATTTTTAGGATAGATTTTTGGGAGTACTGTTTTCTTTAAAAAAAGGAAGGATCTGAAACTGTACACAGTAATAGCTGTAGACAGGACAGAGAGTGGGCAGAAATGTTGCCTAGATGTGTTCAACGTTATTTGATCTGGAGACAGTCGTTTGTGGTTCTATTTTTACTTCATTGGGAAAGGTCATGAAATCCTGAAAAATATTGCTGGAAAATGGCAGACTGCCCGTAGTAATCATGCAAAGAGAACATGTCTTCCTGATTGAATGCAACAGAAATTGTGGCACAGTAAAAGGGATGAAGGACTTTTAAAGCAATCCTAAAGGAATTGGGATTAGAGGGGGCAGAAGAGGGGCAGAAGCATTATTTAATTCTAGGACAAGTAGAGCTACCTCTGAGAAACAAAGAGCAGCCACGAGATGTCATTGCTTCTCTCTAACCTCATCTAACCTTCTCGTCTAACCTTAATGATAGATCTATATAAATGATGTAAATACGAGGGGAATTGTTGTAAATGAGAAGTATGGTGAACAGGACTGAACAGGCAGCGAAACCACTCTTGTTTTGAATAAGATGTTGATTTTCTTTGGATTTTAAGTTCCTGCTGAAAAGTAGATGCTGGTCGTTAATGTACCTCTCTTACTCCAGGGGTTTACTCACTCTAATTTAAGCTGCTCTAAGCTCATGACTTAAGTGCATATCATATATCACAAGAGATCAGTTAGATGAGTTGGCTGAATTTTAATGATGTGGCGGAAGAAATCCCTTTTGTGAGGGTTCTGGGTGAACTAGTGCAATAGCTCAGACACCAAAGCTGCGCAAATATTTCTTAGCATCATTTGGCCCTAAAACCATATATTTTTCTTGGAAGGAAATACTTTCTCACACCTAACATCGCACGTGGCCATACTATCTGCACTGACAACAGGCCCTGGCCTATTATGTTACCCAGTATATCAATCTGAAATTTGACACAAGGGAACTATGTAACCTCTGCAATATGACACACTTTGGAACCATTATCTCAGCAACTCATGATCTCTGTGGAAGGCGAACAAAATATTGACTGTCAAAACCCAAAATGCTGATGCTGCTCTCAGTTTGGAAGGTACCTAGACAACTTTGGCACGCATTTATTACAGACCTGGAAGTCAACAAGGACATTTTAGAATTGGGGATTTGGCTAGTTTTCCACCCTCAGAGATGACACAACACCAATTAGGAAATGAAGACAAATAATTTGTCTATTGTTAAATCCTTGAAAAAATGTGAAAGAACCAGGTTTTCAAAGTAAAGTCTACTTCTTCCCATCTTGAACTGAGGAATAATAATAATAAGATAGGATTTTATTAGTAGGGCAATACAAGAGATTGTTTGCTCATGGGAACAAGGAAATCATATATATTCTGCCACTAATTCCAAAAGATCAGATTTAATTTTGGAATTTAAATGATCATTTGCAATATACCACGTAAGTTAACAGGCTTGAAGAAAGTGAAAAGTGAAAAAAAACCCCACAAACAAAAAACTAAGAAACTCCAAATGCCCAGACCTCAGGCTGCTATTTCCTTCTCACTTCTTTAGCCTCGTTTGACAGATCCAGGCCTGCTGGCAGAGCTGCTGAGTGCCTCAAGCTTGAATACCTCTTGAAGGACCTTTTGAAGGACCTCTTGAAACACCTCCCAGAAGATGTCTTAAGTGAGGGCATAAGAGAGCTCAAGTGTTTTCCTTTGCTTTCCTACTGCTGAACGGAATCATGATGAAGGTGGGCAAAAGACAGGAAAGAACCTGCCTTTGGCAGGATGGAGCCTAATGCCTCCTTGAGATCTACACTGTTCCTTTTGAGTGCTGCATACTTGGTGTTCCTCACTGAGAAAGCACGCAGTCATGTGGTAGGTGGAATTACAGCCTGCTACATATGGTTTGTGCTCTGAACTTTCACATGATGATGACAACCATTTCTGGAAGTATGAAATACGCTGTAATATCAGCAATGAACTGCAGGAATTAGAAGATATATCACCAACAATATACTAGAAAACAGTGATATCACAACTTCGCTGAAAATGGTGGAAACAGCATCTGGAGAGCAGCAGAGGAAAGTGTTCTTTCTAATATTGTTGTATATGAGAACCCAGCACAGGAGGCAGAAGTCTGTGTGGGCTACGCTGTATATTATCAGTGAACTGTGGTCCTGAAAGCATTTTATTGTCAGCAGTTTTACAAGGTACCAGGAGTAATTTGAAACAGTTAGGATGCTCCTTAACGACCATATTGTTCATATGTTGGGGAAAATTTGTGGTCACACTGAGACAACCAGTGATGCTGTGGACATGTTTTTACACAGTGGTACAATACACTTTTGTCATATTGTTGCCTTTTCCGATAATAAAAAAATGCACAAGAACAAAAAATAACAAACAAAGCCAAGAAGCTGAACTTGCTGCTTGTTGGGGAGTGTTTTCAGCAGTCACAGTTGTTTCTATCCCAGGCAATGCAGCTCTGCAAGCTCAGCCTCCAGCTCTCTTTTATCACGATGGCAAAAGTGTCACTGCTTTTCCCAGCGCTGCTCTTGCTTCTCGAGGGCTCAAAGCTAACGCTGCGTGCTGTGGTGTACGAGGGAAAGACCTGTTTATTTGCCTGCTGCTTTCTCCGCTGGCAGCGTGGTTCCCTCTTTCCCTCGCTCACAAAGCTTGTGCCACTTGGATCAAAAATGAATCATAAGAAAAAGGCACAGTAGTACGAGAGAAACAATTTCTATTTGAATAAGAAACAGAATCACTATGGTTCCCAAAATCTTTAGGACGGCGTAAGGTTAAAAGTGGAGGACAAAGCCTCCAGCTCTGGAGCAGCGCGTTTATGTCGTCACGAGACTAATTAGTGGCCTGTGGCAAAGGGTTGCTCTTTTTCACAGGAAATACATTGCGCAGAGACAATCCGAACCACACTCCTGGTGGACAAGGAGATGTCTGGTGAGCATCAGCAGAAGCTGAGGATCTCCATTCACAAGTGGTTACAGCACAGAAAGAGGCATCCCAGGTCAAGATTAAAGGGACAAATAATGAACACATGCAAAAGGGAGCCACTTATTTTGCTCTAATGTCTCTAAACTGTAGCTTAAAAGAATCTTCTTCAAAGAAATTGCCTTCTTCAGTAAGTCAGTCTTTTCCAACCCAGAGGAACAAACAAGTAGATTGTCGCTGTGGTGTTTTCTCTTCTGACCCATGAAAATTCTGCTGCATTTAGGCTGGGAAAAATACATTAAAGTACATTTTTTAAATGCTCGTGATGATGTGGATGATATAAACACTTTTGAAAATGTTAAGAGTGGATCCATACTGTTTGGACAACTGTAAATATATGCAGATAGCCTCTTCCAAAATGAAACCATGCCTCAGAATATCTTAAGTAGGTCCTAGGCATGTTAATTATACACACATACATGCATATTTATATATATAAAATGTATATACTATTGACATAACATCTATATGTATACACACATATATAAACAATAATGTTTGAACCATGAGCAGCCATATGGGCCTGTTTAAGCCTTCCCTTTTGTGTTTTGATGTGCATCATCGACTATTCATCGTGCTCGTATTTAGAGTGCATGCTTTTTAGGACACTGAATCATCCCTTATGCATTCTGTGAAATACATTTATTTGGGAAAATGTAATAAATAACAAGAATATTTACAAATAACATTATTTTTGTACGAGCTTATCATTTTTTCTGAGGTCTTCCAGTATCTCTCAGAGTTCAATAAAAAGACTGATCATGATTTAGTAAGACAGAGATTATTTTCCCTCCAGACTTGGTTCTGAAAGAGAACCAAACTAAAATATTATCTTCACAGGGCATTTCTGCATTCTGGCAAGAGATGGCAGATTGTAAAGATGTTGATGAGTTCATGTAGGAAGTTATCAAGGTAGAGCTGTCTCTATATAAAAAATAATTCTTGTCATACAGAGAAAGCATGAAAATATATTGATCACTGATGATATTATGAGCTGCAGATGAAAAGGTAAAATAAAATGTGCTTGTATGGAGTTAAAAAACTTTTATATTTTTCCCCTGTAACGACAAATCCTGCTACTATAGTTTTCATTTGGCAGTGATGATAAATACATATCAGATAAATGTTTTAATAGTAATTACTCAGCTTGGGGTATATAAAGATTTTAGGCTGGGTTATATGGAGGTAAAAAGCTGTTTCAGTTCCCAATTTCAAAACAACGTTGTTTCTCATGTTCCTTTTCTTTCCTTCCTCCATTCCCTGACTCTGCACTAACTCGGCACAGCACATCAAATGTGAGATAAAGAGTACTGTGAGGCATATTGGGCTCCTGTAATTCCCACTGAAACACCATTAAGTAAAGAAAAGCTGTCGGGTATAAAACCTGCTGATCCTTAGGGATGACTTGGAGGACATTTTGCCTTTAATAGCTTCATCCCTTGCCAGGCTATAATTCACTTACATTTCTGTCAACAGCCTCATCAACGTATGACTATGACTTTCATGGAAATTACTGTACTATAAAACTTTCTTTACTGTGTGATCTAAATTGATTGATACACAGGAGCAGAAAGACAACAGAACCATGATACCATATTATTTTGCCCTCTGCTCTCAATAACTCTGTCGGCCAGGAAATAAAATGACAGGCAGCACCTCTGCAAATGGTTTTGACATGCCTTTTAAAAGACAGTAAACCAAAGGGCAAGTGACCTTAACCGGCAGTAATCTACAAAGATCTCTTAGAAAGCCACCTGAACTGAAACGTGTTGTTGGGGCTGGGGGTCGGGCAGCCAGCGCAGCCCTTGTTCTCATGAATAGGAAGGTTCATGTGCCAGGGGCTGCTTTGAAAAATAAGGCTTTGCAGGCTCTGAGCACTGGGTAAGCACTTACAGCCTGGCATTTACTGGGAGACGCTGACACCAATATGACAACCAGAACTGCAACGCCGGAGGAAGCACCAGGTATTTTTGGCTGTGTACATTAAAGTTATCTGGATCACATAGTAAAACACAAAGGATGACTGAAGACATTTTGAGGACGGCTTTGGCCTTACCCTGAAGGCAATGGCATTTTGATGAAGGAAGCCCGTGGGAGCAAGACTGAGGCTGTGCAAGAGAGGTGGAAACGAAAGCTGCCTTGTCCCGGTACGGAAAGCTCAGCTTGCGTCCACCGAGTCAGTGTGTGGTCACATTGGGACCAGCTGGTTATGAGGGAATTTAATTGGCTTCGGCAAAATTTGGGAAAAGACAGATGTTGCAGGGCTGGCTGTGTTCCTGTAACGTGATTGTCACAGTGTAATTTCCCACTGCTGTGTTTCGCATCCTCGGAAGCCCAATTAACCAACTAGGCTTTGCTTGCAGCAAGCAGAACTAGGAATGCACTGGTTTTCCCTGGAGCAGCTACTTTCTTTTTTTCTGCATGCAAGAAAAAACAAGAAAGTTGTCTTTTTCAGTTAACTGAACCAGAGCACCGGCACTTCATACTAGCAAGGCTGTAAAAAGAGACTATCTATCTTCTATATTCACAATGTCTTGCATCTCCTGTGCACTCTAATGCTTTCCTTTCAAAATGATACACTCAAGATATTGTGTCCCTTCTGCTGGGCAGCACACGGCTTTGTATCTGACTCAACACCTGCCGAGCCATTTCCAAAACACACCATTTCTTTAGCTGTACAGCTCTACGATCACTCTTTTCAGGACCTTAGACCTCTCATCTAGGCAATTCTGCTTACTTTTCTTCCCTGGATTCCCCTGTTCTCCTTATATCTACCAAAACCAGCTGTACTACAGCCAACTCCACAGACACAGCACTCTTGCATCTCTTTAAGACTTCAGGGAAGGCACCAGAGGTGCTCTGCCCTATGCAAACCAGTCTGTGTACTCTGCCTCTTCTACGTGGAAGCATTGAACACTGCATCTATTAACGAACAAGTCTGACAGCAGAAGATTTAGATTCTTCCTCTTATTGTCAGTGAAACAGTCTCCTAGTTTTCTCCTACCTTTCTCTAAGTCAAGCTGTGCAGTTGAATTTCTTGCCAATGATGGTCTGAAGGAAGGTGATTGTTCTCATTTGTATCAGCTACATCATATTTAGTCCCGCCATCAGCATCTCTTTTCTGTGTAAGCCTTGTGCATTGCCAAAGATACTGTGAACATGCTTCTCATTCGGGTGACTGGAGTGTTTTAGAGCATGCTGCCTGTTAACACAGGATCCATACTGGAAATGAATTTAATATCCCTTATTCCATGGTAATAAGACATGAGGACCAGCATTTGAAAACTGATCAACATCAAGAGTTTCCACTGAAGCTCTGGATGACTTGAAAATGCGTATGAATAGCACCAACTTCTTCATCGGCAGAATCCAGATGTCCAGAGGGACCGGAATGGTTCCCGTTCTTTGCAGCAACCCTAGAGCAAGGCTGCACTGCAAAACAGAAGAAACGCACACACAAAAAGCACACACACATAAAAATGAATATTATCAGGGAGAGTTGCTAACTCTCCATAAAATTCACATAACCAGCAAAGGATACATTTTATTTTTGATGATCCATCTCTATCTGTTGAGGTTCAAGGCTTACTGCAACTCCAGACTGAAAGTTTGTTAAATATTAACTTACAAAAAGTGGTCTATTATGATAAGCAATGAGAGTTGGAGACTTACAAATGGAAAAAGGGACTTCATTCTAATACGAGATCTGACATTGGTACTGTCTAGATATGTGAATTGTTAGCATTGCCAGGTGTTCTCAGACTTCCCCAAAGAAGCAGGAGTATATCCATGTACGTCCTTCCATGTAGGTTAATAGCTTCAGGGGAGAAAACAATTACTTTTTCAATGCATAAAGGAGTCTTCTCTGTGCCTTAAAGACATTCCACAGGTCTTGTCCTGGTATAGATCTGCAGGATTTACAGATATTGAGGGACCTTGAATAATTTTCTTTCACCTAGTTAACACCAAACAGGTTGCATTTAGCAAGTGTGCATCTCCAGGAGAGACATTTAATCTCAATACAAAGACATGAAACAATTACAAATGCACTATTTCCCTTAGGATTTCCCTATGATGATTAATCATCTTCATTTTTGGAAAAATGTCATGGCAGAAACGTTTGGCATTACTTTCTGTCCATATGTTCTTATTATGATTCTACTATATTAAATATCCCCTTAATAAATAATTTATTGCTGTGAAGGCATGTGCAAGCAGTAATCAAGCCACCTCTGAAGCACATATAAATGTGCATAGTAGTGAAATATAAAAGAAAGTTAAAGTAAGAAACAAAATGAACAACTAGACCACACTGCTTGGATATTGTTGTTTTTTTTTTTACCTGACTAAAGTTTTGTTCTACTGAAATAAGCAGACAAAATAAGCCAGTTACAGCCTGGTAACCTACATATAGCTTGAACACTATTGAAAACAAGCAGAGGCAAAAGCAAAATAAATTACTCCTCTGCCTTAAAAGAGCCTACCTAGTGTTCTAATCACTCTCCCATCCCTTTCTTTCATTTTTTTTTTCTTTTGAATGTGTATCCCAGGCTTTTATTTAAAAAAGGTTTTGAGCTTAAATATATTCAGCTGCAACCAGTTAGTTCCCAGCTGGGATACTACAGAGCCTAAATGCTGATTTAACTCATTAGGTACCTGCTCACAGTCTGGCAGAGAAAGGTCATTCCCCCAGGAGATGGGATAAGTTGCTGAGAGCTACTAAACCCATGTGTATCTTCTCATAGAATCATAGAATAGTTTGTGTTGGAAGGGCCCTTTAAAGGTCATCCAGTCCAACCCGCCTGCATAAGAAGGGACATCTTCAACTAGATCAGGTTGCTCAGAGCCCCATCCAACCTGACCTCAAATGCTTCCAGGGATGGGGCATCTACCACCTCTCTGGGCAACCTGTGCCGGTGTTTCACCACCCTCATTGTAAAAAGTTTCTTCCCTATATCTAGTCTGAATCTGCCCTCTTAGTTTAAAACCATTTCCCTTTGTCCTATTGCAACAGGCCCTGCTAAAATTTATGTCCCTGCTAACAGGTATGTCCCCATCTTTCTTATAAGCCCCCTTCACATACTGGAATACGACTATAAGGTTTCCCTGGAGCCTTCTCCTCTCCAGGTTAAACCACCCCAACTCTCTCAGCCTGTCCTCATAGTGCTCCACCCCTCTGATCATTTTTGTGGCCCTCCTCTGGACCCGCTCCAACAGGTCCACTTCTTTCCTATACTGGGCGCCCCCAGAGCTGGACGCAGTACTCCAGGTGAGATCTCACCAGAGCGGAGTAGAGGGGCAGAATCACCTCCCTTGACCTGCTGGCCACAAGTGGTGCAGGAATAAAACTGCTTTCTCACCTCACAGCTTGATCCGGTGCTGATCTGTGGTGCTGTGAGATTATGGCAGGGTGAATTCTTTGTGCCTTTGCAACACCTTGAAGCTCAGAACCCATTTCTGGGGTGAAATCGGTTCCTTTGGTAATGTTGTGGAATTGTTGTCACCTTTGCAGTCATGGAAGGCAGGACAGAATTTGGACTTACTATGCTGTGTTCTTTTTTGGTGTGTGCTTGATGCTTTTCGGAGGTCCTTTGCATTTCCTTTGTCTGTCCCCTTCCTTTCACTGCAGCCTGCGGGACCTGTATTGTGTTTTCAGGAGAGTCTGTCTCTCCTGCTGTGTGGAATAGTGTTCTATCTTAAACAGGAGATATTCATGAAAGGAAACACCCAAAGGTTACTGAGAAGCTTCACCACCACCTCAGATGCAGCTTCCTTAGTGTTAGAATTAGCACAATGGCTAAGTAAAATATGCTAAGTAACTGTGTAACTGAATGCTCTAGATTTTCCACCAGATTAGCAGCTAGGGTGAGACAAGTAGACATGTATTCCCAAAGATGGTGAAGTCAGTATCTGTAAGTTCCTCCTAGACTTTGCCTTCACAGAATAGCAAACATTTCACTAGAATACACTTAAAAAAAAAAAAAAAGTTTTTTCTTGTCTTACAAACAGCTACTTAACACTTGGTTGAGAAGATCAATCAGAGGAAAAAGTTCCCTATCACCCCTTGTGGGACAAAACCCTCACAGCTAACAGAAAAGACACTGAGCACGGATGTTGATAATTAGAAGCCTGAGCAAGTACAGCAGGAGATAATAAGCCAACCTGCTACACGCAGGGTGTGTTTAATATTAATAGACTCTGTGAGTCCGCATATGCACCAGTGGAGGATGCTGGAACAAAGCACTTCACGCACCCTTAGCAAGGGTAAAGCTTTGGGAACCTGCATGAAAAGAGCCTGTTGTTAACAGTGTATTGTTCAGAAGTAGCACAAAACTTTGTTATTCAGTTTTTGTGTACATGCTGTTTTCTTTGCCTTTGTGGATGTCACTTCCCCCCCGCCCCCCCCTATAGTCCTAAACCCCTTTTTGACCTTTCTTGCTGCCCTTGGGGGCAGCAGCCAGCCAGGCCTTGGGTAGAAGACACCCATAGCAAGGATTAGGACTGATTTGTGCCTTCCAGTAACCTCCTGGTCTGGACAACAGCCTGCTCTCCCACACCTGAAATAGATCTTGGGGCCTTCTGTTAAAGTTAAACTCCACAGAAAGACTAGCAGAAACTTTGTTTCATCAACAATTGCAGGTAAAAACAATTTGTTGGTAAGGCTGTTTTATTTTACCTGACTGAGGAGGTGTCTTCCAGTTGATTCATGCTATGATTTAAAGGCAGTTAGAAGCCTTACTTTGGGATTTAATCTATTCTCTTTTTCAGTCTGTTCTTTTTAAAGTTTAATAGTGGAGAAACAACCATTGTTTAACATAGCTGCAAACTGTCAGGACTTATCAGTCAGAAAAAATACTTGCCCTGTCTCTGGTGTTCTAACTCTTGAATTGGCTTTGGTGTCAGATGAGTTAGTGGCTATGTACCAACCTGAGGTCTCCTGAGAAGGAATTCTCTCTTGACTCTTGTGATCACTTTGCATGTTTCTTGATTTTCTTGTTAATATTTTTTTTCAAATTTTCTTGCTAGAAGTTGTAAAAAACAGGTTTCAGTGATTTCTATGCAAAATTCCCATCTTAATGGTACTTTAGGTAATTTTTTTTTTGGTGGGGCTAGGAGGTAGAAAATTGTCACTTACTTTTCCTTGATGATGGATTTATAAATGTTTCGTGAGGAACAAGGAAATACTCATTTTGACACAAAATCTATTTTACATAGAAAAGACACAATCTTCTGAATTAAAAGTTCAATTCAGCATTTCTTAACTGCCCCTACATCATCTTCTTACCTATAGAGCTATGAAAACATAAAGGTTATTTTTGTGATGAAAATCTTCTAAATCTGCTAAAAAAATATGCACTAATTATATGGGTGTTGAAATAAATAGAGGTCAGCATAATTAGGAGATACTTAAAAAGACTAGTGATTCATTTCTGTAATGAATCTGTTTATTGTTACTATGAAGGACAACACATTTGTACAAAGTAGATTTTGAGAAAAAAAATATTAATACATATGTTTTTATTGAGTCAGTTTTGACAAAGCGTCTTTCATTGCAGTCTTATCTGCACTCAATATTCATCTCTCAGTATCAACCGACTGATGCAAATAAATCTCTTATCTAACACAGGTATTTGGTCAAAGCTCTGCAGAAGCGGTTTCAGCAGATGGA
This sequence comes from Anarhynchus alexandrinus, assembly GCA_008711295.1. Classification (NCBI taxonomy): domain Eukaryota; kingdom Metazoa; phylum Chordata; class Aves; order Charadriiformes; family Charadriidae; genus Anarhynchus; species Anarhynchus alexandrinus. Next base: position 919,180 of record VUYV01000009.1, on the reverse strand, counting down.
GCTAGTGTGCTTCCAATCTCTGACAGCTGTGCCTGCTGTGAAAAAAGATGAGCACAGAAGGATGCAGGACTGTGGTTAGGGATATGTCAGGGTCAGTGGTGAAGATTTTCTTTCTGCTTAGTGGAAAAGCAGCAAACATAAGTGGGAATTAACTATCCTTTACCAAGCACTGGTGGATAAGAGGAGCGCAGCTGTGTGATTCAGATACCAGTGATGTACTGTAACATGGAAAAAAGCCCTGAGGAGCATATTAAATATTGCAGTTTTCTCTGAAGTTTTTATGATATCTTGCTATTTTGCACTATTACTCTCACACAGTAGTGCACTGTGCTCATAAAGTGCCATAAACATGTGGCCAATTGTTTAGGTCTTATGGAATATGTCAGTCACACTGGACTACAGTAAGGAAGGAGGTGCCTCCATGGAGCTGCAGCCAACTAATTCAAGCCTGTACTGACCCGAGGAACGTATTTCAATTGACAAGGCCCTTCTGTGAAAAGGGACTTTTAACCAATATGACAATAGGGACTTTTAGCCAATATGACAATAGCCATTGACATTTACTGAGATTTTAAAGTGGCAAGGTGCTGGCAGCACCTAGGTCAAAAGTTTGGGAGAAAAGGATTGGTTCTTGAACATAATATGGAGTTTGAAGTACGTAGAGCTATGTGACCTGCCACTGTTTCCAGTGCAGAAGACCACGAACGATACTGAGGAGTATATGTGAGGGAGACGAAGAGACCGTGTACCTACACCAGCAGATCTGTCCTTACTATGCAATCACGCGGGGTTCAGCTCTCAGGTTCAGTGGTTATCAGTCAATATACAAACGCAGAAGGTGAGGGCTTCTCACAACCCCCTGCTTCAATACACTGCTGGGTGGCATTTTGTTTTGTCTGCTGCTAGCCTCCTTCAGACGATTTTTGCAGTAGTCCTGCCCTGGGTAGACCACATGAGTGATGCGGGATTCAATGTACATATCCATACGTGCAGGCAGGGAAGGAAAGCGAGAAAGAAGAATGATTCAGGAAACTTTCCAGTCTGCACAAAACTTCAGGATTTTCTGTTTGTGACACTAACTTTCTAATAGCAAAACGTGTAGATGCTGGTGGCACCGAATGGCTGCACTCTGTCCTCATGAGGCGCAAGGATTCACCCTCTTCACGCTCCTGACAACTTTATTTCAGTGTGCTGAGAAGCGGAGAGTGATGTGCTATTTCAGAAGTTTATATGCAGTGTCGGTGCTATCAGGTTGTACCTTCTCTGCAGTTCTTCAGTTCTTACATTGTGATTTAGTATAACACATTATAAAAGCAGTGTGTGAAAGTTTCAAAGCCATCATTGGTCATTGTTACAGCAGCATAACACTGACAAGCAACTGATGGAAAGAGAGGTTTTATTGCTATGCTGTTCTCTCCTTCTTGCCCATTTAGGTCTTCAGCTTCTGTACTTTAGTGACTCCATACACTACTGAATTCTTCAACAAAGTTTCAGTGGGTATAAAGTAAGGCATTACTTTGTTATCTGCATGTCTAATACTGAAAGGACAATTTTACTTTACTGTAAATTGCCTACTACAGCAACAAACTAAGCCAGGATTTTGCACATGCCTATATAAAATTGATGTTCTGGTTTTGAATTCACGTTGTTTTGATTTCATGATCTAATTTGAATTTAGTTGACTCTTGTGCAAACTGTCATCTATCGTTAGTGTTTCAAGTCTTTGTTCCATAAGTCTGTAAGATCTCGCCAATCCTGAGCCCTTACTGGGGATTACTGCTCTCAGACACCAGGAATGCAGTATAAAAACATAGGCAAAAGAATTCAGCGTACGTTAGAATCTCCTCTGGGTTTTCAAACGGCTGATATTAGTTACACATAACATACATCCATCACTAATTATACTTGGAATGTAATGTCTTGTAAAGGAGTGAATCACAGAATCATAGAATCATGGAATGGTTTAGGTTGGAAGGGACTTTAAAGATCATTCGGTTCCAACCCCCCTGCCATAGGCAGGGACACCTCCCACTAGACCAGGTTGCCCAAGGCCACCTCCAGCCTGGCCTTGAGCACTACAAAGCGTTGAGCACTACAAAGCATTGAATACTACAAAGTGTTGGTTAATTTTCCTTACAATGAATCAGCTAAATAATGAGAATAAATCCTGACTGGGAAACCAGAGATTTGGGGTTTGTCCAGGGTCTCGCAGAATTTCTGAATGACTAGTGCTTGTATCACTTGTGGTCTCAGCCTCTAAAACAGGAATTGTGCTCATCTGGTTTTGTAAATTCCTTGAAATCAATGGATGAAAAGTGTTGTATGACAGTTGAGTTTAATATTATAGCACTGTCTGCAAAAGAACACGTCTATGGTTTCCTCTTATGCCATGAATGACTTGTCTATGTGGAAAGCTGGTGCACAATAAATTACAGTGTGAATTTACAGGTGTGATTTACTCAGCGCTGGCTCCAGGTGAGGGCATTCTCAGCATAACCATCCATCTCACCTAGCTGCAGGTGTCCCCAGGCTTCTGCACGGCCCATGGAGAGTCCCCTGCAAAGGGAGATTCAGAGCATGTAAGTTAGAGATGTGCTGTGATTTCAACTCCAGAGAAACTTCTCTCTCTCTCTCTCTCTCTTTTTCTCAATCTCTCCCCCCACAGCGATTATAGAGAGAGTCTAGGGAGATTAGCTTCCACTTCGAGGGATGTGATACCTTTCTCTCTCACCTGCTTTGCCTCTTATCACTGCCTGTGAGATAAATTCTTCCACATTTAGTTTGGAATTAATTGTACGTATTCTGAGGGATATACTCACAGGGCCCGGACTTCCTCTACAACCAGCATTAAAAAAAGGTAAGTTTATTTAGATATTGATTCAGAGCGGGAGACTGACATCAGCATAGCAGAGATGCCTCTGCTTCTCTCTCTCTTATTCCCAATTAGAAGTGGTAGCATACTGTCCTCCCAAGCACAAAGTTAACCTTTGTGATGAGCATAAAAGGAGATGGTATGAAGGAACTCATAATTCACACCTTCCCTAATTCACAGCACTCACTAACTTCTCCGTGTTGCCAAAGCAAGGTGATATATAGCTTAATAAAAATGCTGCCTGGATAGGAATTCCCAGAAAGTGAATCAGGGTCCCAGGGGCAAAGACCCCACATCCACTCCTGGGAGTTTCCAGTGCTCCAGATATTGCCAGTGGAATGCTTAAATAAGCAACATATGGTATTATTTTCCCAGTAGTAACACTTAATGAAACTAAAAGTACTTTTGGTCCTTTACTACTGTGAAACTAGGTACTGTGCGTTTACAACTGATATGACCATTGCCATAAAATATCATCATCTTGCTGATGTCACAGTTTTAACCCCGTGTGACCCACCAAAACTGCATTATGCAGAAAAATAACTTTATAGGAAAAGGGGTCAGATAGTATGGCCAACAGCAGCACAGCAGAGGCAGAGCAGCGCAAGGACTAGCGTAGGAATTGCAGACTTTGCTAATAAATGCTTTCTGTCAGGTTCTTGGCAGGAAACAGATAGAAAAATCTGTAAATCTATTGGAAAGACAAGTAGAGATGCTGTCTTTTCTGAACACCAGATAAAGTCTGACTACCCACAGAAGAGAACTGGGCTGGCAAAGAAATCTCACCCTCTTGACAGTGTTGGTAAAACACTCATCAAGGACTGGAGTACTGAAGGAGGTACATGGAGGGAAAGAGCTTCTGTATTGCATCACCTAGGGCTAAAGAATGCATCAATTAATGATTATTGAACAAAATTTAGAACATCATGCAATAACATTTTCCTTTGAATTATCCCTGCGCGCAAGTTCATGAACAATCACACTGATGAATGAGATCTTAAATAGATCTGTAAAATAACAGGAAAGAGATTCGCAGTAACCGGAGAAGTCTTTCTAAAATCAGTATGTTGGAGGGAAAAAAAGAAAGAGGGAGCGAGAATTTTAGTTGTTAAAATCATTTTGGTTCTTCCTTAATAAGGAATCCACTCTTAACTTCTTTAGGTGTTCTAACAGTTGAGAATGACAAAGATAGATTGTTACAATGTGAAAGGATCCTTTTCTGTCCTGTGTATTCTAGGATCTAGCATAGTAGGATTTTGGTGTTAATTAGCTATGTTAATCTAAACAATCACTAATAATGGAACTGAGACATCAGTCTGTAGCAAGATAAATCCGCTCAGCCAAATATAATCTGAATTCTAAGGACTGTTTCTTTTGAAGTTAGCTGTAAACTTTTCTGCAGTGATTTTTAAACCTGTCCTCCCTCAGTGTGGATGCTTTCATTTTTTTTCCTTTGCATAAACTTGATTTCTTATCATTCTCCCCTTATCTTCACTGATGTGAAAACAGGCAGGAGAAATGCTTTTTAAATTTTTCCTTTTGTACATAACACAACAACTATGTGTGGAACAGATGGAAAGCATCCTATGTAATATATTTCATCTGGATTCTTTCATCTGGATGATTATTCATGGGGTGCGTGTCTCGTTTAAAACTCAGGAGTTTTGTAAATGTCATAGGAGTTTGAGTCTTTTTTTTT
>VUYV01000009.1:776071-914596 GCA_008711295.1 Anarhynchus alexandrinus | reverse complement strand
TTTTTTTTTTTTGTTTTGTTTTGTTTTGTTTTTTTTCCCCAGGATTAATTTTCATTTGCATACTATTTTGTCTGGAGATTTATTTGGATTAACACACATACACACAATCTTTTTTCTTAGTTCAAGGCTTATCAAAATGCAGCTCACAAGGCCTTTGTCACCCATTAAGCCTTTTTATGTGGTTCAAAGATGACTTCCTTCCTTTTGTCCACCCTTAATGGAATCAAATCACAGAATCACAGAAAGCTTGGGGTTGGAAAGGACCTCTGGAGGCCATCTGGTCCAAATTCCTCACTCAAGCAGGGTTGCCTAGAGCAGGCTGCCCAGGACCGTGTCCAGATGACTTTTGAATGTTTCTAAGGATGGAAACTCTACAACAATGCTGGGCAACCTGTGCCAGTCACCCTCACAGTGAAAAAGTGTTTCCTGATGTTCAGAGGGAACCTCCTGTGTTTTGGTTTGTGCCCATTGTCTCGTGTCCTGTCACCAGGCACCACTGAAAAGAGCCTGGCTCTGTCCTCTTTGCACCCTCCCTTCAGGGATTTACAGACATTGGTAAGATCCCCCTTTCACCTTCTCTTTGCTAAGCTGAACAGTGATTTTTTTTTTTGAAGTACATGTTTGAGAGTAAGGCAATGTGCATGTTGTTAAGTAAGGTAGAGCCAAGGAAAAGGTTTTGGCCTTTACACTTTGGTCACTGTTTAGCTGTTAATGTGATTCATGACTTCCTTACGGCTTACTAGATACTCCAGACTACACCAGGTTTGGCTCCCTCCCCTCTCTGCAGTCCCCCAGCTCTGTGTCAGGAGGTTCTGTACCCTCAGGCATCCCTCATGCCCTGCTCTAGGGCTACTGCGCATGCCTTCAGTCTCACGTTGAGAAGATGCCTCTTTGGTTGCAGGGACCTGTGTAACGTACAGAAACTCAACATCCCTCCCCCTCTGCTCAGTTTTACAGGACAGGGATGGAGACTGACAGGACTGCCCAGGTAGGTGTAGGGAGTGTAGAAAATAAAAAGCCTCTTCGGTAGAAATTCAGGGCCGGCCTTGCGGCCTTACATTTTGCGAAGTCGACCTTACAGAAATGTCAGACTGGATAGAAGGCATCAGCGATAATGTTGAAAAGCACGTTCAACGGGAGACGAGAAAGCATGTTAAACTTTCCACAGCACAAAAGAGTGTACTGATGACAGGAATGCTGTTTTCATCTGTGGAGTGACAGAAAACGTCTCAGAGGCCCTTGTTGCTCTTTAGAGTCTCAAAGATGGCATTGATTAAAAAAATAACTATTCTGAGTGCCACACTATTGATGAAAACAACACATGGAAAGCTCATCTCTCACTTGTGTGGCAACAGATGGTGCCTCCTTTATGATGTGGAGAGAAGAGAGTGTTGCAGCACTTATGAACAAAAAAAGTTGTAGAGTCTGGAGATGAAGACACTGTTTTATTCATTAGCAAACTCTTATTGCACACCTCTTTAAAATGGAGCATGCCGTAAACATTGATGTTAAATGTATGAAAGTCTCCATACTCAAAAGTCTAGTCCTCTGTGGAAGACCATGAGGCTGAATTTAGAGATGACGTGTATTCACAGCCATTCAGTGGTGATTAGTAGTGCAGACCTAAAGCACATTTGGGTTGGTTTGGTTTGTTTTGTGGGAGGACATAGATGTATTTCTGCTCAAGAGGAATAAGGCTAACGATATCTGTGAGGTACTGGCTGGGACTGCATGAGCTGTTTCAGCTTTTTTCATATCTCAGTGAAGTGAATCAAAAGCTGTGCAGAGGCAGAAATTCCCATCTGCCCTAATTGACTCTATGAAATCTTTGAAGGGAAATCTCAAAGAACTGCAGAAACATCAGAAGCATAGCGACACTGCCAGGTTGCAGCAAAAAAAAGCTTTTTCCTTCAGGATGTGAGAACCAGCCATGGTCTTTATCCAAGTCCTAAGAGATCCCAGAGCTCTTCCAGGAGCAGTTCTTGTATCTACAGGCAAGCATTTATTCTTTTCTCCTGTGACCCAAGAAGTGCTCCGGAAGATGTGCAGGTACTTCTTTTTGTCCTAAAGCGGACCATGAAAACAAAGATAAAATAACGCAAATGATGTGTGGCTGTTTTCTACAAACACTTAAATGATGAGCCTTCCTAGTGATTGCTGGCACTCCTACAAGATTGTGCTTTCTCTTCAAAGCATACCCAGATGTGAGCAAATATTCTTCAAAACAAATATTAATAAATTTACTTTGTGATCATGGCAGAGTAATGACCACTTTCGATCAGTTCTTTTCGTTACGTCAAGTTTTAAACTCATGTCACCACTAATAATCAGCAATAAAAATCTGCTGTGTAAGTCCCAGTCAACTATAAATTGAATAATGACACTGAATTCCCCTTATAGAGAATGTGTGTCTGTATCATAATACATCTATGAAATTTTCTGAAGTCTTGTATTACAGGTGGGATATTTTTCTACGACTCAGAACCTGATACCCATTCAATAGATCTCTCCTGAATAAACTTGAGGGAGGAACACAAGAAATAGATGTTTCCAGGGTAACAGTCAGATTTTATATATTACCAATGATTCTGGATCCTTCCTCTTTTTTGAGTGTCCCAGATAAGAAAAAACCCAAACGGATCTGATTAACAGAGAGTGAGCAATCATCAGGAATTCTCCTCATCTTCCTCTGGAACCTATTTCTCACAGCAGTGATTCTGCAACTGATTTAGCTACTCTAAGGACAAAGCAATGTGTATCAAAATAGGACAAACCTGTCAGAATTTCCCTAACAACATCCTGGAGGTAAGCCCCGTGATTTTTAGCACACAGAGTTACTGGGTCTCTAGAAAGAGTCTATAGCTTTTATTAAGGGCAAAAATTAATGGCTGCTACAAAGAACACCACTTCTAGATGTAAATGAATGCAGCTGATCCTACAAAAGTTATAGTATATGTTATTCAGTACTACTGGCACTTTACTGATTAATTATCTCCATGTACAAGCAGAAAAATTGTACCAATAACTTCTTGTTTCATAACAGGATCTGATATTGATTAACTGAATAATCTCTGAACTTTATAGATTGTATTAGAAAACTTTATTTCAGTCTTCTTCCCACTTTGATTACTAATGCTGATATGGAGTGCAGGACTTTCTGAAATCACCTACTTCAAATCTGGAGAGTTGTCTAGAGAACATTTTTTCCCAGCTCCTGCCAGTGTCTCTCCTCCATCTGCGTGTGGAGAAGAGGCCTTTGCTTAAGAAAAAAATTCCCTTTATTTTTCTGAGATAATACATTAAGGAAGAAACTTGTCCTTTCTCTTCCACCATTCAGTGCTGCTCTTTGTTTACATGTCATTTCCCTCTTGTTCTGTCAATGGGGACCGACAGTTTTCTGGCTAGCTTCTTATCCGGAGTTCAAGGAGCTTTTTAGCTTGCCTGCCGCAGTTTCAGTTGGCTCACTTAGAATACATCCATCTTTCTTTCACCTTTTCAGAACTGCTGGCTTCACAGTTTATTTCCTTTAGCCAGCAGAACTGTTGCGGTGGACTGCCGACCGTGCCTTCTGCTGATTTTTTATTGTTGTGGTTGTTTTCAGTTTAACAGTCCAGTCTGGGGGCGGGGGGTTGTACGCTATCTGTTTGGCTTTCTAAAACCGTCTTTCCACCTTGCTGTTTCATTTTGCTTTACAGTTAGGTAACATCTCTAAAACCGACAGATCTGAATTTTGCCGATTCTGCAAACTTTGGGTTCCTTAATAGCACAGAAGATTCCCTGTCTGTAAGGGCGGTCTCCGGAAGGCTGTGCCAGGCAAGCTGCACCCTGCAGGTCGGGGAGAGCAGCTACCATTTTATCTTATGCCTAAGACATCTTTTTGCCTGCTGTCCCAATGGTCGTGATGAAACACAAGCTTTCCCTCATATACATAGAGAAAAATGTGAGAGTATGTATGTAGAGATTATATTTGCATTCCACGTATATACATATGTACGTACTTCTAGTTTACTCAGGTATTTTACCCACTGAATCAAGACGTGATCCCTTTGTCAGTTTGATAGATAGTAAGCTACCTGGTTTTGGGTTAAGGGTTTGAGAACTTCACCACTTCTGTTTGCTCTGTAAAGAGCATAATGAACCTTGGTTGTGCCTCCATCCTGGAAAATACTAAAAGCAACAACAACTCTTAAGTCAAATATATCCAGTAGCCCTTCAGGAGAAATAAATTAACGATGGAACAAGTCCAAGTTGTGATGTTAGTTTTGGTGCTAGGAAATGGCTTTACAGTAGTTTCTAACAAATATATATATATATCTGAAGAGTGAGTCCTCAGAACATATTTCTTTAAGGATTATGACCCTAAAGGGTTGCTTTAAAAGACAGTTTATTTTTTATTTTGTTTGTTCTTTTGTGTGTGTGCGTGCTTTTGTTTCTTTGTTGTGTTGTGTTTTTTTTTCCTTTTTCTTTCAGAATTGGCACCTCTTCTTTCTTGTCTTGTCATCCTAAAACAATGACGGTTTTTTTGAAGCCTGATTTTTTTCTCAAACGTGGGAAGAGCAAGCAGGTAGCACTTAAAACTGCAGTATGCAGTACCTGTTGTTTTGTGTGAATGTGGCTGCAGGGCCAAGAGCATCTTTGGACTGAAGAGCCAACTAATTAAAGTACGCAGCAAGTTCCAGCTCCCCTGCCTTAGAGTTATGTACCTTTAGTCTAAACAGTGTATTTGCTAAATACAACCTGTTACTGCTTTACTGGAGTTTGTGACATACTGAAGCAAAAGCTGGAGGGTAAGTGGAATGAATGAGCACCTGTTTGGTCCTTGGATACCAGGAGTTTGCATACTTTTGGAGAACAACAGGGAATACCGTCCCTGCAGGGTTTTGCCTGAGTACCTGTTGTGCTGGCAAATTAAAGGAGCTGAGCTCCAGGTTTCCCAGGGCTACTCCTGTTTCACATAGCCCTTGTTGGGAAATTTGCAACTACCTTATCTGTCTTGGTCCAACCAACCTTGAGAGATGGTGGAATAAAGTCAGAGGTCCATTTGAGCAAAGGGGTGAGCCATGATCTAACGTCAAATATTCACGTCCGTCAGTGAATCCTGTCTCATAAGCAGAAGGTGAGCTGTCCTGCGTGAACACTTACTCTTTCTGAAGCAAATACAAAAATCCAGTAATTAAATGAAAAAAAAAAACCAACAAAATCCCCAAACCAAACAAAAACCCCCAAAAAAAGATACCTAGAAAAATCAGGTTTAAATATATTGACCAGCTGCAGTGTTTTTTATATGTTTGTATAAAATAACAGGATGCTGTCTCTGTGGGGAGATGCTAGTATGTGGAGCTATAGAGGGGAGAGGCTGGTGCCATCTGCTCCAGCCACGTGTGTGACCCAGGGCGATTGTGCCCGCAGCACATTTTGCCCAAGGAGAGATGCAGAGGAAAGAGCGAGGCTGGTTGCCTTAGATCCTCTTCACCATGACTCAAGAGAGTTCTCTAAGATGAAGCGGGTCTTTCCTTTCAGAGTCTGGTGGCTCCAAGGCCAGAGATGGTAATGCTCAATATTAAGGGGTAAAACTATCATCACAGTCAATGCAAAAATGTTATCTGACGTGTCATGCTTCTCGCAAAACGATGCAGATATGAAAGACTTAAAGGGGCTTTATTTTGTATTTATTTAATAGTCACAAGAAAGAAACATTGTTATTACCTGATGATATTCTATATGTCCATTTTTTTCAGACCTCTTACAGCTTCAATTACCTTGACTCTACTTAATATTCTATAGTTGCAGAACAAAACAACAAGGTAGTGAAAACAAACCAACACACAGCTTTGAAGTAAAGCCTCTAAAATACTTTAAAACTAATCTTTTAAAAAAAAAATTCTTATTGAGTCAAATGACAAATCCTTGCTTGATAACTTCTACTTTTTAGCTCAGATTTCTCTTTTAAATTTCACTAAGTATTATCAGATCATTGAAAGATTCGGTATCTCACTTCTCACTTTTTTTCTGTGATTAAGGAGATTACCAGCTCCTTCACAACTCAAAACAGAGTTCTTTTTCTCAGCAATTAATACTTGAGTATTTTTTTTTTCTCTCATCTGTTTGCTAACCTCAAAATGGGTATTTTGGCATTTACATAATCTCTATATAGGGACCCATATAGAGACTTTTGAGAGTCTGTATAGAGACATTCAAATGCTTTGAAAATTACGGTAAGAGATACGAATCTAAAGAATATTGATCACATTTGAATATTGGGTGTTGAAACTCCTAAGAGGTGATGTAAACAGACAGCTTTCTCTCTTGCCAAAACCAGGAAAGGGTTAGCTACAGCCACAGCGTGGTGATGAGCTGCTGTCCCCTGTTTCATCCCGTGGTCTGTGAGGTGCTCGGGTCTCAGGCTCCTTAAAACCTATTGATCTGCTGTGGAAAATCCAGACCTTCACTGCCTCTTATCTTATTTCAGATCTCAATAATGGCATCAGTTACCCCTCTACAAAGATTGGTGTCACCTACTAACCCCCACCCCATTCTCTTCCAGGATTTTGAAACTCAAGCATTCGGAAGTCATAAACCAGGCTAATAATGTATCAGAGTAATTAAAAAAAAAGAAAAAAAAAAGGGAGAGGGTTTAAAATACTAAGTTTGGGAGCACTTTTTATTTCCTTTTAGTGCTGATATATTTAGGATTCATGTTTTATCCCCAGAATGAAGAAGCTTTTCTTCATATTTAATGTAAACTGAGATTACAAGTAATACCATGATTCTGATATCTGGGAGGAGTACCTATGGTGAGGCTTGCTAAAGAGCTGGATATATTGGAGTTAATGTGATAGCAGTAAAGCAGAAGAAATGGTTACGCAGCTTCCTGAATACTATTTTTGTTGGAAGGGTCTGCTGTTATTTTGGTGCTTGCCTTAAATGTGGTAGAAAGGTTGGAATGAAGTAGCAGGGTAAAAGCAGGTAATAGAAATAAATTAAGTTATTTAATGTTTTATACATCTGCATTAGAGTTTCCTGTAGTGCTTATTACTATAATGCCTAAGCGTTCCCTGAGTAATTTAGATCTGCTCTGTGGAGGCGTTAATGCACTTTAGTTGAATTATCTGCTCTTCTTCTTTTCCCAGTAGAGAACCAATGCTCAGGATCTCCCCTCTCTTCATTTTTCTTCCTTGCTAAGTCTTCCTCATGCTGTTTATAGTGGGAAAGCTTTCTTGGAGAACATAATTTTGCATGCATTCTGATGGCGGTCAGAATTTCATAGAATCATAGATTGGTTAGAGTTGGAATGGATCTTAAAGATCATCGAGTTCCAACCCCCCTGCCATGGGCAGGGACACCTTCCACTAGACCAGTTTGCTCAAAGCCCCATCCAGCCTGGCCTTGAACACCTCCAGGGACGGGGCATCCACAGCTTCCCTGGGCAACCTGTGCCAGTGCCTCACCACCCTCAGAGTAAAAAATTTCTTCCTAATATCTAACCTAAATCTGCCCTCTTTCAGTTTAAATCTGTCACCCCTCGTCCTATCACTATACTCCTTGATAAAGAGTCCCTGATAAAGGGTCCCTCCACATCTTTCCTCTAGGTCCCCTTTAGGTACTGGAAGACTGCTATAAGGTCTCTCCAGAGCCTCTTTTCTCCAGGCTGAACAACCCCAACTCTCTCAGCTGAAAGCTGATCACATTAGTACCCCTTCTAACTCAGAATTTATTCTCTTTGTGACCTTCATGAGCTTCATCCTTTGTGAAAAGCTTCGCTGCAGCATAGCCAGGCATGGCCAGAGGTGCTTTCACTTGGAGTCCCAGGTGACTTCCAAGAGTAGAACTTATGTTTTGAAAAAGTAACAAAACCACCCTGGAACTGAGAGAAATGGAGTACAAGTTTCATGTGTTTTCAGTCCCAACTCTGCTAAGGAGGCGGCACTTGGCAGCCAGCAGAAACCTCTCAAGTCTCCGGAGCAGTGACTTTCTGTAAAACTGTGTGGAATAATGCGAGATAAGGCTAATGCTTCCAGACCTACCTCAACCAGTTACTTCATCTGCTTTAATACAAGCCACGTGTATGGAGTAAAAGGACTTTGCATCAGAACTGTGCTATTTTAGTACCGAGAAAGGCTGCAATAGGAGGCTCAGTGCCTAATTGCCATGGAAGAACAATACTTTTGAAAATCTTATGAGGCATCTGCCTACCTCTCCTAATCCCTAATTATTTCTGTGTATCCCCTTATTAAAAGGCTATGGTTTCTCAGTGCATTTTTCTGTTCATTCTAATACGGCAGTCTTTAGTCCAGTCTGCCAACATAACTGTCCATGAATGACATTTCCTATAGTTAGCACTGTTCTTGAACAGTAATAGTATTTGCAGAGTATTGCTAAGAAGACATGTACATGTGCATTTCTTTCTTCAGTATTTTTACATACTTGTTACAGTAATAAATATTACTTGGTTCTACCTGTATTGCACTGTATCTGTCTGTAGTATTCTCACTAAAACTCACTTTTTCAGTAAGGTGTATGAAAACCTACCAATGGGTACGTGGCAATATATATTTTCCCATTTACAAGGTAATGGGAAGACATGTAAAATGTAGATATATTTGATTGTACTCCTTTCCTTCTGCCTTTTGTGTCAACTTTCTACTTAGGTCAAAAATTCTCAACCTATGACAAACTGAGACCTTAAGTTGAAACCATACAAGCTGCATTCCATATTCCTCTCAATGATAACGAAACGGAAGGGGTTTATAGCTTTTTGAAGTTTGCTTTTGGTTTGCTGAGATATTACCCTATGACTGAGACCACTTGCTTTCAATTAGGAGCAACTCTAAGCAAGTGATACGCGTGTACGTGTATTCATAGAGCTTCTGATATCATGGATGTTCAGCTCTGGGCAACAGAGGTACTTATCTTTGGAAAATGTGTTCATGCAAAGAATACACAATACCGTTATTGTGTATATAAGAAATATTGTGTATTATCTGCTGGAGTTTCCTCCTACACAGCCTTCCTTTCCATTTTTCTGTGTTCAGCAGTATTGTATTTGGGAGGGTTTTTCTATTCTTATTGAATCTAACAGAAATGCTGAAGCCAAAGGCAGTGGTGGGGTTTTGTGAGCTGTTAAAGCGTTATTCTGACTCTTTCCTTAGGTCATTTATTCTCGATACTTCTGTCTTCTCTTCAAGATGTGCAATGTGAGACTCATTTAATGAAAAGCATTAACTGGAAGATTCTTAAAAACAATTTTTGAGGGGGTGGTATGAGAAATTGGTTTGCTTGGAGAGACTTTAATACAGCTCAGGACCATTTTAGAAGAAAGGTAAGTTTAATTTCTAGACCTGACAATCATCACCAGCTTCATCTCTCTAGGTTTTGTCTTAAGGAGCCTAATTATTGACAAATCTACAAGAAGGACATGCCTGTAATACCCTGATCATATTCTTCTACTGATCTGGGATAAAACCTGAAAATTCAGGGTGACATTTGGTGCTTTGAATGATGTGGGTTCCAGTCTAATCCTGCCACCAGACCTGAAATCTAGGATCTGCAGTTCAGTCCAGAGCTGTGAGAACTTTTATTGGTTTTTTTTTAGCTCAGAAGCTGATACTGGAAGAGGAAACAGAGGAAAACAAGCCTGTTTGAATAGGATCTGTGCAGCTCCGGTAGTTACCTTCATGAGCTCTTCTGAAATCTGATTTTCTGCTCTGCAAACAATACTAGGTATCTTTCAAAAGTTGCCTTATAGTAAGATTCTGTACTTCTGGGATGTGTGCTGGCTGATATTTGTACCAGAAATCTTTGTATATGGAAAGCAGAAAACACCACTGGCGTTGCTGGAGAATAAAACTTGTCAGCAGTATTTAGTTTTTGCAAGAAGACACTAGAGATAAACTATGGGAATTTGTTGCTGTGCTAAGCAACACGGTAAGTCTGAGTAGCTCAATTTCAGTCCACTAGAGGTCTGTGAAATCATTTCCCAGGAATGCTTTTAATCTTGTTTTGAAGAAACCTTGCTGAGTCTGATACGGTTAAAATAAAATAAACTTTTGATCCAGTTCCTATTGTTCTCAGACAAAAGACTACAGCCAGAGAGAGATCTATTTAATAGACATGGCATTGCAGCATGGCTGACTAGAAAACAGTCCTAGCAGATTCTTTATTCTTGGATCAGCACAGGGAATTGCTCTAACTACTGATTGACTAATATTTTAGGTAAAAAAATTTGCTTTCCTTACAAATGGTCATTTTTTTCTAATAGGAAGAGAGTACCGTGTGGCGCGGAGAGTTCATTAGCATGAAATACCCACCCCGCAGTGGTTCTTCATGGTGTTAAATTTACTTAAGTGGAAAAGGAGCCAAGATCCATAGCCTTACATGGCTAATGAGGCCTTCCAGAGCACTGGAAGGACACAGGTGGTTATCTATTAGCATCTACCTCAGACTGTTCGATTTGCTTTCAAATCGCTTGTTAAGCCTCAAAGCTTAAGGTTTCAAATATATCTGGGGTAATAGTTTTATTATTTTTATTTTTTGTGCTATACTAACTCATTTCCTTTAATTTCTATACTAATTACATTTAGATTAGAGTTTATTTTATCCTTAATTTTATGCTGCATGTGTTCAACTCGGCACATAAACCCAGCTGAAATAATGCTCTAAAAGGCATTAGTAAATTTGTGATTTTCATAATAAAACCAGTGCCTGGTGTTAGCATTCAAGAGTAGGAGCACAGCATTACAAATCATAAGATAATTGTGGCTATTCAGAAAGATTCAGGTAGGCTCCATACATCCTAATCTTTAATCCCAGTTGCTGCAGTTCAAAGAGAGTGATTGTTGAGAGCATAAGCTGTCGTAAAAATGATGGTATTCAAAATTGCCTGAATTAATTTGAATGTATTATTTTCCTCTCTGCTCAGGATTCAGTATGTCACTTGGTTTCAGTTAAATTCTTTGTATTTGGTTCATATTCAGTATGTGGTTCATTTGTGCATCACTAAAGAGCGCTACTGCACAATGATTTTTATGTGCCTTGAAATATAATTAATGTAAAGCTGAATATCATTGATAAATGGAGGCTACTTATCAGTATTTAGCATATAGGGAAATATGAAAGGGAATAATGTAATTTGTCTGAAGCAATTAGTTGTCTAAATTAGAGATAAAGGATTAAGGATGAGACGTTTAAAGAACCAAACAGAATAAATATATTGAATGTTCAGAAGTACAAACATGACACTTTCAAGTTGGTAGTGCCTTGTAAAATGATGGATGTCTTTGTACTTTCTATGGACAAACACAGAGTGCACAGTATTAAATGATGCCTAGGTGTGATATGCATAATCACCTTGGAAAGCAGTAGATAGGAAAGGCTGCAATACATTAGAGTCTTGAAACACCCTCGTTGTGCCGTGTTTCCACTAAAATGAGCAGAGACCATTGGCATAATAAACTGATGGAGAGACAAATCCTTCACTTGAAGAGACAGAAAATAGTTAGCACATTAAACAGCTTACAACACTGTCATTTTTGTTGTCTGAAATACATTGTACTTCCTCTGAGACCAGAGTGCGCTTCAGCTGCCCAAGAGTCTGAGATGCTGGGCTTTTTGGAGGACTGTAGGACAAAGTCTGACCACTGACTAATGCTGGGGTCTGTCCTCTCATCTGGATGTAAGTAACAGCAAGTATCAAATGGGGCAGCAAACTATGCCAAGTGCCTTTTGGCATAATGGCATTTAAACTATATATATTAAAAATGCAAATTCCCTTTTCCTTCTCTCCCATGTTTCCAAAGGTCATCTGACACAGATGTAACATCGTCTACATGCTGATCCACCAGTCCCTTGGGAAGCCTAGCTTGTCAGCACTTGTACCATAAACTGGAAAGATAAATTTTTGTGGCTTTTTTTCCTCAAGGAGCAGGAGAGGAGAAACTCCCAAGAGAGCCTGGGATGTTTAAAGGTTTGTAAGAAAACTCTCATCCTATTTAGTGGGTGTTCCACAAAAGACAGAGAAGACAACAAGCTTTGTGGGGGTGTTCAGATACCCAGGGCCTATCTTCCTCAAAGACACTCCAAGGTTACGAAGAGTTCCTGCAGGGGAGGAAGTCTCTCGCTGGGCTTTTAAGGTGTATCAAGGGTTTCAGCATTTGGCTAACAGACCAATCATGGCCTTTATGTGAATAAAAGACACTGGTTTGTTACAGAGCTTGAGAAGCAAGTACAAGGGAATGACCCTGCTCCAAAGGGCAGAACCAATTACCAAACAAAGACCTTCACTGAAACAAGAATCCAACACATTATCCTCATTTCCGTGAAACACTGGATGGTGTAGCCGTCATCACTACTATCATGAATAAGCTGTGGTATGGTAATGAATTGAAAGTACCTTTGAAATAATTATTTATGCATAATTTTTACAACAAAACATCGAAGGTATTGGGATGACTTTCTAAATTTATTTTATGGGCAATTTCACAGCCTTTCTCTCCTGTTGAGAATTTGATAATTGATATTGATTGTCTCTAAAGTGAGTGCAGGAATGTGTGTAATGGTATTGCTATGGTCTATTTGCTTTACATGCATTGTAGCTGAGAAAATAAATAAGAGTCCCCATGTTAACAATTATGTCACAGAGAAGATGACTTTTGCATTTCTGGATCATGGGAGTACATTACTAAGCAGAGGCGAATCCTCCGTGCAACATATAAAGTGTCTACTCCCACGTGAATGTCTGCTTTCGACTCAGAGTGCAAGACTTTGGACGGAGCTACGCTAATCTCTGATTCTGACAGGTGAAAAACCAAACTGTACCACCCCTGGAACTGTCCTTAGAGGAAATCTTGATGCCCTTTTGTAACAGGAAATAAAAAACCTGTATTTCGTGTAGGCCTACTGTATTTGTGTGCTATCCGTGTGTTTTGGCTGACTGCTATGGCTGTCAACCCACTGAAATGGAAGGGAATATGACTGAAGAGTTATTTTCTTCTGTCCTGCGAAGTACAGGGTGTGAAGGTCAGCAAAAGGTTAGGGATAACTTCATGCCACTCTCTTCACTTGTGCGGTGTGGAGTTTTAATGCCAATGAGTAGAAAGAAAGAGCAGATAGACCTGCACCCAGCAGCACATTATAGCTTGGACGTGGAAGTCACAGTAGTGTTTGGCTGAGTGCTGGTTTTGTGGGAACGCGGGCAGGTCAGAGTCCAGAATTCCCGCTGCCTGTGTGTCAAAAGTAGATGGGACCTGCAACCAGAGCAGGAGCTCATTCCTATCGTATTACATATGAAAATTCAGCACATTAGCTGCAGCTGATCTGTTTTGTGTAAGTTACACTGCTCGCTCCTGATTTTATTAGAAGGTGGAAAATGGAGAGTAAAAGATTTTGAAGACGTTTTCCAATGTTTTCTTAAATGGTGATATTAGCCTCTGCATCTCTGATAAGTTTGATTCTTTTTTTTTTTGTAAGCTTTAGAGGACTGAAAACATTTCTGCTAGGAGGTACGCAGCATTGTCAGAGTCCAATATGCTCTGGTCAAGTTCTTTTAGATATTCCATACATGGAGGGTGTGAAGTTTAATATCAGATTTACTTATTTGAAGATAGTTGATGTTGCACAGGACTTCTGATTTAGTAGAGTGATACAAAATATACTGAAAACACAGTGAAAATGTAAGGTACACTTAGCAAAATACAGCGATTGTAATACACAGTTTAATCACAATAACAATACGATTCCCGGTACCGATCTCTATAATACACTCCACATCCCCGATGACCAGGAAGGAGTACATGGATTGAAGCCAGCTCAAGCCCATTGCTCTCTTCAAATTACTTTTTGCTAGTTGATCCACTTTTTATACTCTATATTGGGTTGAGCCACTTATTCACTCCCCTGTCCCCATGCTGGTCTGGCTAACTCAGGGAGACATTCATGCTCTTAATAACTCAGGGAAAAACATTTACACTGCCAGTTGATGCACTCAACTGCTGATAGGTGTTTAGCTAAAACAAAGGCCACCCTGCGGTCCCTTTTGTGTTGAGATTAAGTCAGCTTCTTTGCAGCAGCTGTGGTCAGTCACTGCATATTCCCTGAGCTTCACTTCACTTGCCCATCTCCTCTGAGCCTTCTTCCATTGTAGGGGTTTATTGGTCAGTCGCAAGTATACAAAACAATACTTTTTGTGTCTTCTTCCAAGTACTAAAATTACATGATGCATTTTAAAAAGTGTTCCAGGTACTAAAGTGTACCAAAGACAGTAGTGCAATTCTCCAGGTTCTTTAAAGTACCCTTGGCTTTTCTATACCCGCTTCTTTTTAGAGGATGAACACGGGTAGTGTTCTAATTGAATGTCTGAACAAACTTCTGATTACATTGATACAGGGTTCCCAATAGTCTACCTCTAGTTGTGTCCTCGAAGAAACACCTATTTAACAAAGGTATGTAGCAACTCACTACTGTAATGATCCCTCAAGAGGAATTTAATTTTTAATTAAGTGAAGCAATGTGTTTACTCTTGCTATACAGCTGATTAATCAGGGCTTTGTTAGCTGTGTAGAGGAAAGAGGCTAAATTAAATACACCTTTAACGAGATGATAGGGAACTGACCTTTGCTGTCATCTGGAGGGCAATATATAAACACAACCATTGAGGGGATTGTTCCAGAGAGGTTAGATAATATCCATTAAAAGGCATCTTAAGTAGTGGCAGATTGGTGGCAAGAAACTTAACCCACACGACTGAATGAGTTTCATGGAAATTGTTGCAGCTACCTCTAGATTATTAATGATCAGACCCGATAAAGAATCTAGTGTAGCAGAGTTTACCCCTTCAGAAATATTAACTGATCTTCAGGTCCCCTGATGTTAAAGTCCTTAGTAAAATATATGATTTACTGAAAGATCACTGTTATTTTCCTGAATGTCTTAGTCTGGAATTTGGGCAATGAAGGAAGGTGACTTAGTAGAAATAACACCACAAGATTTCTAGTAAAATTTCACTGCAGTGAAGTCGGTAGCAAAACTACCAATTATTTCTACAGGACAGAAATTTCATACAAGATCTTCCTACTCCGTCCCTACTGCAGTATAATCTTTATGTCAGTGCTTAATTCGGACAGGTAACAACCATTATTTTGTCAATAAATTCCTTTTACTGGAATAAATAGGTCTGAGCATACATGTGTTGGCAAGTAAGAGGCCAGGGAATGAATTGACTCTATCGGTGTGCTGGTGACCCAAAGCCAGGATATATCTTGGTGCATCATTCCTGTAGCAGCAACGAAATTATAACCTGACATGATTTTTTCACCCCCTTTATCTCTGAAAACAGGACTTTGTGGGATGGCTATTACATATTATACTTTAACGAGGGATCATATTTTATGATATGAGGTTGTACTGCTAAAAACACTTAAAAAGGATGGAGCTGCTAGGAAATAGAAAAATATGAACTTTATTCACTGAGAGAAAATTGTGTCTGTGTTTTTCTTTCTTGAAGAAAATGTTGCGTTAAAAGCAATATCAACAAATTCTTCCTCTACCATGCAATCAGTAAAAAGAATATTACTTCAGCCTTTACATTATCTTTTTTCTCCTCTGGCCATTTTGATTAAATGGGTATGTGGTCTCTGTTCTCAGGACACCAAGGGGAATTAACCTCAGTGATTTTTTCAGGTGACTCTGCCCTCATTTATGCCTTAGGAACCACTCCAGGGATACAACTAGAAGGTAATTATCTAGACACTAGGGAAGGGAAGTTAATGAATTGGAAAGCAGTATTGAAATCGAGTCTTTACTAACTAACATACACGTTTACCGGCTCTGTGAAATAATGTCCTTGGGAAGGCCGCTGCAATAATGGCAGAGTTTCAAAGGGAAGCCCTTTAGATATTTCCTTAGGTCTTTTATATATGCAATTGCTTATTGACCTGCAAATGTGGACTCATGAAATCACACAAAGTGACATTCCAGAGCAACCTTTCAATATCCCTTGTAGGGCTGAATTGGTTTTAAGGTGGATCCTATTTAGTTTATGAAAGAGTTTATGTGTTTGATAACTGGTGACTGGACTGGACCGTATCAGTCTCATGTTGCTTTGACACTTCATGCTGCCTTGAGGGTGATCAGCAAGCCTTTCAGGTTCCTGTCTCTTTCGAGCAAATTGCTCATGACTTTTTCACAATCATTTGTTTTCTTCCTGAGGAAACAGAATAAAGGATCTTTCAAAGCTGCAACAGATACTTAGAGGGAGACTAGGAGAATACGAGATAGCTTCTTACCTCATGCCCATAGCGAAGTTGCGCTCCACCGTTTTCTGCTAAGAAGTGCATCTGGCACACTAGATGGAGGTGGAGATGAGGGACTCACACTTTGCATACATGCTGTATGAAGAAGTCATCATTCTCCTTAGGAATACCAAAAGATGCAAATCACGTAGGCATGCAGCTGCAGAAGCTGATCCTGCGTAAAGCTACCTCTATAACCCTGTCTCGCCATTCCCAATGTATAGGGAAGAGAACAATACTTCTCTGTTGCTTCCTCTGCCAGGCACTACATGGCCAGAGGCTCTGCCAGAATGCACTCTCTGGTCTATGCCTATGGGCAGAAATAAGCATCTTATTCTTTCCTGCTGGAAGGAGGACCTAATTCCTAAGTAAGATGTCTCCCTTTCCCCTTGTTGGAGGAAGCTGCTGTGAAGTTTGCTTTCCTTGGTACCAGCCCACGCCCATATGTATTCTGTCACCAGTTTGCCCATGTAAGTTTCTGATTTGTGAGCTGGGTATCTTGAAATGCCAGGGTGAGGCTGTTTGCCAAGTTCCATTTGAGGTCTCTTTCCCACGTGGCTAATTACAGCGGGTGTGTTCATCTTCCAGCTGGCACGAGGTTTGAATCCCACTGTTGCAACCTCAGAAGGTTCCAGTGTAGGTGGTGAGATAAAAGCCTCTGCTGTGAGGACTCACAGCTGTTTGTTCTGGACCTACTTGTTCACATGAAGGTGCTAACACACCTGGAGTCCTTGTGCTTAATCCTACAGAGGTGGTTTTTTATGTCCATGGCCACTTCGATGCATGAGTTTTACCCCAGTGGTTCTGACTTGTTCTGCACTGGTCTGGGATCACAAGGCCTGGCTTCCGTACAGAAGAAGACATAATCTCCCCTTCCATTCTGTAAAAGTAGATGGCTGTATCGTTGATTTGTCTTACATGGTAACTCTGGGAATGTAAGCCTCTGGGCAAAGAGAGGCTTTTTTCTGTGCTTTATTTCTTCCTCTTTCATCCTCAACAAGCACAGGCACAATTTGATCTAAGGAAAAGTCACACTGTGAGCAATTACATATTTTTGAGCCATTATTACTATATTGTAACGAGTGCATCTCATGGACGAGCCGAATTTCTGAGTTTGCTTTAGTGACTGCATCCTGCCAACAGATTGGTTCGTATTCTGGGAGCTGTTTCTCCACTTTAGTTCCTTCTGTTCACAGGTTTTCAAAAATAACAACTTAGGATGTGATTTATTGCTCCTAAGTATTGTCTCTACGATATCAATTAAATAAATACTCATTAAGCGTAATGATAATTGGCTGATGTTCCTCAGGGTTCACTCCCTGGCCTTCTGTTCTGTGCAGTTCACGCAATCCATATCTGTAGATTATGATGATGAACAATCAGGGTTGTAGAAGAAATATATTTTGCTTACCATCAACATTTGTCAGCCTCTATTAGTGACAGTGTTTTGCTGAACTGAAAAACTGAATGTCCATAAACCACCTGTGCTTTAGGGGAGCTTGGATTTAGCATTTGAAATAGTTAGCTGAGTAACTGCTGCCAAGAACTTAAAGTACTCTGCCTTTGTTTGACACGTTTTATAGTAAAGACACTATCTGTCATTCCCACAGCAAAAGGTAAGTACTTATTTCTTTTTTTGTTTCTAAGACAACGAACAGAAAATAATGAAATAAGTTCTTCCTAGGCTTTTCAATCAATGTTTATAGTAAAATGCATTTTTTCACGTTTTTTATTATCAGGAGTGAATAACAGAAATTCTAATTAGTGTTATGGATGGCTTATATATTCCACTCTTTTAAACAAATCTATATTTTACACATTTCTAATTAAAATGCAATAATACTTTGAGAAGTTACTCCTAAAGTGGCTGGGAGGGGACAATCACAATTATTGTTTTTATTTTATTTCCTGGCCTCTTAATGAATTCTGTATAAACCATATCAGGAAAAATTAATTTTTAAAATATCCAACGATGCAGATTTAATCAGATATGGAAGTCAACAGGGGAACATTTTACAATTTTCAACATATTATCTGTAGTAATTTTTTTAAGGAGATTTTGTGAATAAATCCAACGATGCTGCATGAGCCAGAAAATAATCCGCATCTCTTTTACATTTGTGTGCTATTTTTATTTTACCTGTTGTGATTAAAAAGGGGTAAAAATCTTATTTCTTTCGCACTGATTCATAGAGGTTGAAAGTACAGTTCACAAAGGCACAAAAATGTGCTTTACAACAAACAAATTAATATGTTCTGCTGGCGGTACCTCTGTGTGCTCGCTCTATATAGCTGTTTGCCTTTTTTGCAAGGAGTGACAATGTTGGCTCATGTTCCTCTTGTAATCCATTACCAACTGCATATCTCTTCTGCAGAACTGCTGTCTAGGCAATCATTCCTGATCCCGTGTCATGCAATTGATTGTTCTTGGCTCTATAGGCGCCCTCCTCCCTGCTTGAACTATATTACTTTTTTTCAGTCTGTTTCCCTATTTGTCAAGATGGTATTGAATTCTGTTGCTGCTCTCCAACATAGTAGTGGTATATTCCAGGGTGATATCATCTGCTGATTTAGTGAGAATAATCTCACTTCTACCATTCAGGTCGTTAATAAATATATTAACTAATACCAATATATTAATTAAGACCAAGTAAAAAACCCTGCAAAACCGCATTTAATATTTCTTTTCGTTTTCATCATGAACCAGTGATATTCACTCTCTGCTAACAGTTTTCCAGTCAGTTTTGCAATCTATAACAGGCTTTTTTGCAATAGTTTTTTTCTGGACCAGGCTTCACTAGCCTGTTTGTAAGAATGTCATGTGAGAAAGTGTCAAAATCTTACTAGATTTGGGAAACAGAGGAGATTGACTACAGGGATAAAGGTTCCTGAGAAACCTTACCAAGTTACCGGGAAGATTGATTTGACGTGTTTTATCTTTGTCAAACCCATCTGTGCTCTTCTTCCTCTCTTTGTCCTCTTCATCACTCTTTCAGCTGGTTTGCCTCTCCATTCCTGGACTGAGGTTACACTGGTTGATGGTTTCTCAGATCCTACCCCACAGCTCTGTGTAGAGATAAGTCTGTGGCATCTGGTACCTCACTTACTCTCCTCAAGCTCTGCAGAATAGCTGCTAATGGATTTGAAATTGGCTGACCCCATTCTTTAAGTTTATATTGTGAAATTCTTCAAGTTTAGCCATCCAAAACCAACTAAGCTATATAAATAACCTGCAGCCTGTTGCTACCCTACTTTTTTTCCTCCCTACTGCTACTTTCCCCCACCCCCTAGGAAAAACACAATACGTGGAAATGCATATATGCTTCAAGCAAAATGAAGACCAGACACTCCATATGTTGCATTTCTATTGCTCTGAGAAACTTTGAGCCTTTACTATTACTAAGCTATATTGGTAATTTAAGATAATTTCCAGATATAAAACACGAGGCAAAATAGCTGTGAAATGATGAGCTCTCCTGTGAAATTGTTTCATTTCACACTCAGGAATGTATTCATCTTATCACGACAAGAGGGCAGCACAGCTGAGCTGAAATATTGTTTTAGGCTTGATAAGGTTCAGCCTTATCCTATTAATCCATTTCCAGTTATCTTGTAGATAGAAGGTATTACACAGCAGCCTCAAAAATGGATGGAAAGCAGTATTATTGCCACACACTTGCCAAGAAAAAACTGCAAAAGGCTTTAAATATGTAAAGGACTGT
This sequence comes from Anarhynchus alexandrinus, assembly GCA_008711295.1. Taxonomy (NCBI): domain Eukaryota; kingdom Metazoa; phylum Chordata; class Aves; order Charadriiformes; family Charadriidae; genus Anarhynchus; species Anarhynchus alexandrinus. The sequence continues at coordinate 894,591 of VUYV01000009.1, read as the reverse complement.
AGAAATGTTAAGGGTTATCGCTGTAATCTAAGTACAGGATCTGTGCAAATTGATGGTGTTCGAGGGGCTAATAGGATACAGTCTTTCATGATTGCTGAGAGTCTAGTACCTAACTTTCATCTTCTTTGAAAGATGATTGCAGGGTCAGGACTTGTATTGCGACCTTTGGGATCAGCATTATTTCTGCAAAAACTTGGGTATTCTTACAGCATCACTTTCCAATCTCAGGAACATTTTAGACAATGTCAAAGAAGACATTTGCAATGCTGATATATAGTAAACGCTTCAGGGATATTCTATGATGATATCAAGATTTTATTAAGACCAGGATCATCCCTTTACTATTTCCTTCAAAATGTGAAATATTTGCAATTGTCATCATATAAATATGTCCTATTAGTCCATTGTTTATGTTGTAAGACAACAGGTAGTGAGGTCTGTTTTTCCCCCAGAAAACTCCCACAAACACAGACTTTCTGTTTGCCACCTTGACTGTGTTCTTAGCCTTTTTTTCCAAAGGAAAGGTGCTTATAGAACTGTGGTCTCAGTTTGCCTCTGCATCCTTTATTCCGGTGGACAGCTTAACCCCCTTGGAAAGAAGGCTGGAGGGCTTAGGGGTTCATGTCTCACGTCCTAAATGTTCACCTTGATCATCCTGTCCTCCTGCTGGTTGCCAGCAGGCACTGGGTGATGCGTCAGGAGGGAGGAGGTGGTTGGCAGGCTAGCACGGCACCTACAGCCCGGGGGCTACATGGGCTTTTAGCCTAGCCGAGGAGCGAGACAGATAGGGGGACACAGGTGGGAGCTGAGAACAGCAGCGGTGTAGAGCTGATGGTTCTGAGGTCCATCCACCTATGAATGGTAAAGCTATAGGTTTTGCTACCTTTTCTACACACAGGACTACATTGGAATAGTATTTTATCGTCTTTATTAATGATATGGAACTGCTTTAGAGGATTAAATTGTTGGGTTTTGCCATCTCAGATGTTTAACCTGCTAATTATTCATATACATGCATTAAAACAGAGATCTCTGTGATGTCACAAGTTTCTCTTAAGAGAAACAACACCATTTGTGTTTTTTTGGAAGAAAAGAATCATTTCCGTGTTGCTTTTTTTTACCCTTTTACCCTCTTTTGGTCCCAGCTGTTTATTAATCTAAAGGAATATAGGGATTATCTTCCCCATTACCGATGTGCTGGTTCTGGTGTGTCTAGAGGCAACATTTGAGTGACATAATTGAACTTGGTGCTGAGACTGTTTTAATTACATTAATTTTAATTATATACAGTACATTTTAATTACATAGACTGAGACAGAGGGGCTCCCATCTATTAAGATCCTCTGCAATGCATTTGCATAATGGGACCCTATTTCTGTGTGCAGTGTTACACTTCTTGATGGCTTCATTACTGGTAGAAGATGGAAATTTTTTTAAATTTCATTTACATTTGTGTTTTTAGCAAGCACACTTGAAAGCCACCTGACAACCTTCATTGCCCTGCACTGAAATGATGCATTTTAACCCAAATATTAAAATTAGAGGAAAAATTAAAGAAGCTTCTTGTTTGTGTGTTATTCAGTTCCTGTGCCAGACGGGGCTTCCACGGACTCAACTGGTAACCAATTTAAGAGTTTTTATAACAGATGGGGAGCACTCGTGTAATAGATAAATAATGCCCTACCTCTCTGTTCACCATAAAAACTGCATGGCTATGGTCAAATATGTGTTGACAAGGGACATATATTTACCAGGAAATATAGATTTACCAAAGGGGGCTTTTATCTCTGCTACCCTTCTTAGAGCCCATTTTTTGATGTCTCTGCTAGGGCCCAGGCCACATGTACCTTCTTGTGTGCAATGCGGTAGCTTCCCTTGAGACCCTGAAGAGGTCTCACTCCGTGGCCCCGTCCTGTCCCATCCTCTCCCTTGGCACACAAACCATGCAGGGTGATTAATTTCCTTTCATAGGAGCGTTATGATGAGCCCCGGGCGCAGGGCTGGCTCGGTTCTCCCATTAACCCTGAGGCTACTGGTGACCCCAAATACTGGACTCAAACTCATGGGTTGCAACCACAGGAGAGGTGCTGTTCCTTTAGCCATATTGTGACATTATTTGGTTATAGTGACCTTGCCCCTTTGCATTTTGTGGTGTGCTTTGGATATAGATAGCACGTTTAATTTTTGAAAATGGTAACAGGATCAGAGTCCGCTGTCTAAAACATTCACAGCTGTCATCTACTTCTACCGTCTTTAAGCGTTTCCTAAACACTATTCACTCTGACATGACATTAATTCGTTGACCCTAACCTCAACATCTTTGTCTTTCACAGAGCATTATTTCTATACTTGAAATGCCTTTCTTATGGGATTTTGGGGATTGTTTTTTCCCTCTCTTTTCTACTGGAAGACTTTCATTCTCAAGTGAGACACTTACAATAGTAAGTAAAACAAGGAACAAATTACAATTTGTTTGGGAATAGCAATCCCTAAATTAAATGAATGTCTAACTCTGGGGGATTATTTTTGGATGTCTCAAATTAGCAGTCTAGGATTTGGACCATAAGTACACGTCCAAATATACCTGATTCAGTAATTTATGTTTGGTCATTGAAAAGGAATGCAGCACACGATGAGGCTGGGGCACAATTGGATAGACTAACCCATCTAATCTGATTAACTACCCCATACATCATGCCCTTTTCTATTTTCTGCTCTCAAGGGGACATTTCCCCCTCCCTGTTCAGATGATGGCTTCTTCCATTTATCTCTGACCTAAATCATTCTGCACAACTGGGTAAGACAGTAGAAACACAGGTAAACTGGCACGTGTAGGGGAAAGGAGGCACAATTTTCAGTATGGGAATAGTGATATGCAGCTGGAGATAGCAATGATTAACCTTGAATCAGAAATAGAGAGGGTATTTTAGCCTGTAAATTCTCAGAATACTAAACTGCTTTCATTAGCACACCAAATTATGAGAGCTGGTCAGATATTTTCTAGTACATTTTATTGACAGTAAACGATTCACGGAAAAATCAATTCTTTGCCTCTCCGGAAAATCTTGATTTTGGTACTTCCTAATATTTAAGAATTAATTAATTATTTAATAAATTCAATATTTATTTTGATTAATTCTGTATTTAATAAGAAAACATATGCTGGGTCTGGTCCAATCTGGAGTAAAATTAATCTTTTCACTGAAACGAAATAAAATATTTAAATTCAAATTGGTTTAAGCAAATATTCATAGGCAATTTTCTTAAGTTCATTGCTGACTTAGTTGTAGTTTGGGTCCCTTTCCCCCTTATCAGCCACACTCCCTGAAGCACGATATTCTGCATTATGCAGTGTGTTTTCGCTCTGACCAAACTATGCATTGTGAAACATAAAAATCACATTACTATCGATTCATTTCAGGAGAGACAATTTCAGCACATAGTCTGGCCCAAATAGAAAACAGGTCCATACAAAGGTGTCCTCATAACAGAAACACAGTGAATGCTGCCCTTGTTCAGAAAACTTGCTTGTACGAATCCTGAATCAAATTTAATTTTGGAACTTCCACCCTGTAAAATGTATTTGTATTCCAAAATGTTGTCATAATTTGGGACAGTCAAGCTGTTGATGTGACACACTTTCTTTGCAATAGAGTCAGTCATAAATCATCAGAATATGCTATAAAAATTTGGTGTTTGTTAGTCGTTCCTTGGATCTAATAGTGAACAACTCCTCCAGGAGTGAACAGTTCCAACATCGTTATTAGGGCTTTTTTTTATCTTTTTGCTGTGATCATTAATTAATACTACTAACACTAAATTTCATCTTCCATTTTTATCACTCAGCCATTCAATAACAGGCTATAATTTTGAGCGACCTGAATACATTACAGTGGTGGGTTGGTCCTGGTTAGGAGCCAAGCTCGCACCCAGCTGCTCGTTCGCTCCTCCCTACGAAGCAGGGGGGAGGATGGCAGGGGGGAGAAAAAATAGGAATAAAACAGAAGCAAGAGAAAGACAGGGACATCCTTTGCCAATTAACAGAATGGGTAAAAAAAAAAAAAAAAAAATATTTGGGGAAAGTTAGCTAAATTTATTGCCAATTAAAATAAATATTTGATTACTGATTTGGGGAGCGGGAAACAAAAAGGCAGTCATTAAACCAACATCTTTCCTCCTCCTTTCCCAGGATAAATCCCACTCCTTCACTCCTGGCTCCTCTCTTTCCCCCTTGCTGTCACTGCAGGTCACATCCAGCCCCTTCAGTGAGGTAAGGAGCGACGCAGGGTGGTGGTCCGTCAGGACACGGTGGTTCCTCTCTGCTGCTCCTCCTTCTTCACACTTTTTCTTCTGCTCCAGCGTGGGCTCTTCAGGGGCTGCAGAGAATACCTGCTCCACCGTGCAAAGCGTGACCCCACGCTCCCACTTCACGTACTGTAAGGATATGTCATATGTGGGTTTAGCTGGAAGCTAAACTTTCATAGCCCATACAGCACTAACTCTCATGCATTCTGCATCAGAAAGTTGGGCCGGATCACCTGGCAAAATTTAGTACAACTATCAACGAGAGTATAGATTTTTATAAGATTAAACCATTAGACTGTCTTGTGAATTTAAACTTAGCAGTTGGATCTGTAGAGATATAAGTGCATGTAATATATATGTTACAAGAAAATGCTCTATAACATCCTTTATGCATGCTGTCCTTGAATGCAGTCTTGCAGCTCTGTCTTCAATCCCATAGGATGCTTCTCTGCTCACTACTTTTGAGTGTACTTCACGAATGATATGAAGTCAAAAGGAATCTTTCTCCATCAACAGGTCCTGATCACTAGTCAACAGCAGGATTTGGTTCAGGATGTGGAAAGTGGCTGATACAACATGAAAAATGTGTGCAAAAAATCTCACACAGCAGAAAGGATATGCAGGGACAAAGGAAAAATTGCACGGAGGACGAGGAGGGATGGATGGACTGAGCCACAGGGCACAGAAAAAACTGAAAATCAGAAAGTCAGGGGCAAGAAGAATGAAATAATTTTGTTAAAGGGGAAAGACTCCTTGTCCTTGCCTGAGGAGATTCAAACCCAGGCCAGAGCATGACAAAAATCAGGTTTTTCACATGAGGTCTGTTGTTTCAGAACACCGGAGAACTGGTCCTTCCCGCCTTCAAGGGGTGCCACCAGCCCCGACTGTACATTCATCCCTCCCGTGGGCCAAAACTGGTGTGCCAGAGCAGGTGATGTTTCATGCTGTCTTACAAAAGGGAAGTTAAACTTTGTTGTTACCTTATTATCTTAACATTTGAATTGCTTCCACAGCTATACTATTGGCTTGAATGAAGACAAAACTGTTCATCCGTTTACTGTTGTCCTCAAGAGGGAGAAGGACTTTGAAACAACTGTTTATACCAGCACAAGGGCTCATCAAGGCTAACGCTCCACGCCGCTTGCTTCTTGCTGAATACCTATTTCTGTAACGTTTCCACCAAATTATATCTACATATTCCTGTGTTGGGGTCTGGAAATCAATTCTAACTTGATTTCAGGATTTCAGTTATGGGTTGTGCTGTGGCAGTATTTAATCTGCTGCGCTCTTCAGGAGGATTTGCCACCTCAGAAAGAAAGTTGGAAAGATTTTGTTTTCACCTTGACTTTTGTTTTCTTCCAGACGTATTTTACTCTTGCCTGTATTACAGCCTGAATAGGAAGGAAGCACATGAGTTAGCTCATTCTGCAGCACTGTGAATTTGATTTTTCTTTGTTGTTTTGCATTTGCTTATACCATTTATAAGACTGATAGCTCTGATCACTGAAGTGCTCTGAACTCTGAGCAGACAATCAAATCTGCAACTTTCATTTTACAATCTCAATTAGAACTCAGTGTTACCAATCAATTAAAGAATAAATAGAGATGTGCTGACTCATTTGGAAAATTAATGGTGTTGGCAGTGAAGGAGGGTGGACAGAGCAGGTGTTTGATGTCTGCCCTTGAGTAACTAAACCACAAAAGCTGGGATTGGATTCGAGACCAGGTATAATGTCTGAAACAAAAACATTTTCTGGTACACTGGCTCACATCAGTCATATTCTACCACTCACTCGGTTTCAAGCCACAGTACCATAACAATATTTTTCCAGTTGGGGAAGGCCTGAGCTGATTATTTTGGAAAACAACTTGCCTAAGGATATTTTCTCATTGCTTGCATACAAGGAGGAACATTACGTGTGATTTATGTCATAAAAAAAAGATATTTGCCCAGGCATAAATGGATATAAAAAAGGGAACAATGGATATAAAAAAGGGAACAGTTCTCTTCAGCAATATTTTTCTGTTTTTCAAATATCAAAATAGTGACATGTTTCTGACAGAAGGCCAAATTCCCAGGCCATGCTTTGATTAGTCCTATTGGAAATCAGCTCAGTAAGACCTAGGCAGGAGATGACTGTTTGTCCCATGAAACATAAGAAATTAAAAAAACAACAGCAAAAAAACCCACCAACAAAACAAACAAACACCTCCCACCGCAAGAGTTATGAACCAGGATAAGAGACTCTTTTTCATATAGTTCTCTAAAAGAAGTAGGAACCAGAAATATTTCCCTGTGCTCCCAAAGATCACGTTCCCTGATGAAATGCCACACTGTCAGAAAATTCTCAAATGGACATAGTTGCCACCCTTGGAGTACAGGACCCAAAATAGAGTATACTTAATGTAATTTAAATGCCGTTATAACTTAAATCCATTCCTAGCCAAGAAGAAAATTTTGGAAACAGAAACATTTGTCAAGGGTTTTGGTGGGGTTATTTCCTGAGAACCATCTGCAGGTACCTCCTATGTTGGTACAGTAGCAAGGACTCGTTATGCAGGTACACTAGGGAGCAGCATCCTATAGATGCACTAAGTGGGTGATGTTCTCCCTCCAAAAAGCATGGGTGCTCCTGGGCAGTGACACTAAATTACTGCAAATTGCATGATGCGTTGAGTCACCAGGATGAAAGGATGAAGAAACCCTCACAAATCCCTTGCTGAAGCACCGCTGCACTGTTCTGCTATATCTGGAGTCCTTCGCACAAGTCGAAGTGAGGACAAGATTTGCCTTTTAGCACATCCTGGTGGCTTGTGCACAGGGAAATGACAGAGGGAGAAGTGGAAGGAGGAGCAGATAAAGGTCACAGATGCACTTTAAAGAACTTAAGGTTTATTGACCACACATACACAGCACGAAACAATGGAAGTAGCCTTGGAAAGAAAACAGCCTGCGAGGTGACAGCAAAGAACGTAAGAGACCATAACAAATACAGTACGGTTGTACATGCTCAATGTAACTACTTTCTCCCTCTGATATCCCAGTGCTCTACAAATAACTTTTATGACCCAGTACAAACGTGCTTTTTAATAAAAGGATGGTTATGTCTCCTAGAGGCTAATACTAGAGATGCTGAGAAACACCAGTAGCTTAATTTTATTTTATTTTGTTAACTTTTCTAAAGTGAACCATACTGGCACTTGTCCTCTCCAGAGGGATCATATACTTAAACCTATGCATTCTAATTAGAAGTTATAGTTTTTAATACCCCCTAGACCCGATGTGTGTGGTGTAGGCATCCAGATATAGAGGATTCCTTCCCCAAAAGAAATAGACTATTTTTTTTCTAAAAATTTCGGTTTAAAACCAGAATTATCCATAGGAAATGGCACTTCATTGCCCTTTCCTATTGCTTTCCATAGGTTATGCAGTGGGGTCCATCCTTGGTGAACCATCAAAGTACATTAGCAGTGCTCCAGTTATGATGTCTCATGAGCAATGTAGTCTGATTGAGAGGTCTGATCAATACAAGAAAAGAGGAAATGTGAGCGTTTAAGCATTATCTGTGGTGAAATACTACAGCAGCATTTTCCACTACAAATCTTGGTGGTATGGCTTACATTTCTAGCCATTGAAGAACATATTTTCCTGAGCAAAAACACATTTTCCTGTCAAATTCTAGTTTCAAACAAATAAATTTCATCAGCTGTAGCTGCAAGTCATCACTGTTTGGCAGAACTCCTCGCTGGTTGCCTGATACTCTGCATATCTGTATTACTCTCATTCCAAAAAAGAACTAAATGTTTCACTTGGGCACAGACTTCCAACAAAAAAAGGTTAATCAAATATAGGGGAACAGATTGCAGGAAAACAGAATGAATGCATCAGCCACACATGACTAAATTCTGCTTTAGAGTTTGCTGGGACTGCTGACAGCAGTGTCCCCATTCTTGTGCAGCTGTAACTCAGCAGAACCTGGCTGTTAGCACCTCAGTGCCACAGACGCTTGTATAAAAACCTCATTAAATTTAGGGTGTTTAAGGTAACGTTTTGGTGTATGGAAAGGCCTCCTAATGGGTTTCAGAGGGATGCTGAGTTTATTGTGTTTTGAAAAAAGACACCTCAGAACTGGAAGTAAGTTATGAACATGTCATCTGAAAATTATGGGGTTTTCTTGCTCATAAAATAAAGAAACCTTGTTTCCGCACGCCAAATTTAAAACAAGATGACAGTCTATGGTGCCTTGAGTCTAGTCTGCAAAGAAAAGAAAATAATTTCCCTCAGTGCATATATTTAATAAACCTAACTGTATAAACAGAATTGCTAATGGAGATCCCCAGGCCTGAAAAAATCACAAGCAATGAGCTGAACACAGAACACTTGGAAAACGACTTTTTTCCTTGAAAAATGTTAGGTGAAGAACACCAGCATCATTCACCGTTAGTCAGCAGTTCTGAACACCGTGAGGACAAGGACAGCTGCCTTCCAAACTCCTGTCTGTATGGCTTCTCGGGCAGCCTGTGGGCTCCTGCTGCTGCCGTCACCCACACAGCGTTGCTCAGCTCGTACCACTTCAGGGGTTTATTCTTATTCTTCAAATTCACTTTTGCCCATTCTTAGCCCTGTAGAAATAATCTAGGTGGTCCCTCAGGATACTGTGCATGCCAGGTTACTAAAAATCCATACTATATTTACACATGCAAGCCCCCCAAAACATTTTGTTTGTGTGTTGTTGGTTTTGGGTTTTTTTTTCAAGTGCCAACGCTGTGCAATCCAGCTTGTGGGTTCCAGGGGTAGGACTGTATGTTTTAGCTCTCCCACGTCTCTTTTTTTCCTGGCAAAGACAGTCTTTCTCAGCCAGGCAGGTTAATTTATTTTCTTAGCCAAACTCAAACATCATTTAACATACCAGGCAAAAACTACTGCAATTCAGGACTGTACAAGGTTGTTAAACCAGACCCACCCCACAAACAGCATAGGTGCCATCAAATGGGGGAACGTACCACAGAGCTTCTGCCACCCTCTCCTTCGCATAACACCCTATTTACTCTTTTTCTGTTATGGTGTTGTGATCACAACCAGTTGTTCTTCGGCTCCACCAGGGAGGAGCGCACACCGCTGTGCAGAGCCCGCAGCCCACAGAGGACAGCGAGGGAGCTGGCAGCAGCCCTGCTCACACTACCGCTGCATTTACCCTCTCACTTTAACCCAGGGGCAGGGGGAATGATNAGTTTCTACGATGCCAATGAGATCGTAGTCCTGGAGTCGTGCCCACATCTCTAGTTCCTCCTGCAATGATTTATTAGTATTGATGTTTTTGTCATATATAAATCTGCTTTTAGTTGGCCTTTGTTTCTGAAAGGACATGAGGACAAGGGACAAATGTGATTACCTGTCACAGTATAAGGCCTGTCCTCAGTGAAATTAAGGAACTGCTGGCTTTCCACACGTCCACGGGCATCCATTAATAGAAAGAGTCCTCTGCCTATTTACGAAACTGTGTTGCCCGATCTTTCGGTCATAAGAGTAACACAGGTGGTGCTGATCCTCCCCTCCCTGTCTGAAAGTCCCTACTGAGCCCCGTACCAGCAGATGCTTAAACGCATACAGCTAGCGAGACAACTATTATCAGGCTGTAATGCATTAACAGGAATTGTAGGAGGCTCTAAAGAATAGCAGACAGTCATTGCTAGCTCCGCTCTGTAAGCCATGTGCCAAATCTGTACAATTGGATTTTTTACAGATGTCCAACCCTTGTTCTGTGGGCAAGAAGAGGTACAATGATTATGATACAAGGACAATAACAAGGTTAAAATGCATTTACAATACTAAAGGGATTTGAAAAAAACAAATTTTAAAGGCTGCCATACACATTTATAATCACTTCTGCCTTTGCTCACATTATAAAGTATCTTAAAGAGGGGCTGAGACATCATTCAGTTTTAATATGTGACACAACAATGACTCATTCGTTGCCCTTTTTCTTGCAACTTGGCTAAAATTTCTTGGGAGGAAATGGTGAACATATTGCGTGTGTTAACTTAAACTAATGCAAGGATTTGAAAACTGAAAGCCCATAATGTCTTTGGAAAAGCTTTGTCAGCATCTTCTGTCTTAGTCTGAAGGCAGTGGAAGGTGCTGCTCAAAGGGGGACACACTTCTAAGGATGCATGAGCAGGTTTTTAATACGCTAACATGGGTTTCTGCAATTTTCATGTGATTATATCCATGTCTTGCAATGCCAAGTTCCGCAGAACTAGATGATGCACAGCAACAAAGGGAACAAAATCCAGAGCTTTTTAAAGCAGCTAAAGGAAATGAGGGATTCCTGAATATCTTTAAGCAGATTCCTCACTGTCATCTTGTGTTTGATGGGGCTTTGGATGCTATGGGTATGTAAGTCATCTTAGGGGTGCTTCTTATATTTATGTACGGAACCAGGTAACAGTCTGTCACTTTGTATAACATTTAAAAGTAAAAGGTATGTCATTGGCCCTGATGCAGGTATATCTTTTTATTTATAGAGAAGTTTATTCAAATCCCACTGTTTTCATCATGTCTTTGTCACTGTTCTTAAATTCATCATAAGCCTTAGCCCTGGATTTAAGCAATGAAATCAGGTGAGGAAGCAATCCATTAGAATTAAGAAATTATAAAGTTGTAGACAAATCAGAAGAATGAAAGTATTCTAGAAAGGAATAGAGTCTCACTTTAAGTTTTGAATAACAAGCATATATGAAAAATTATAACACAATGTGGCTGCAGACGGTTCAGAAAGCTCTGAACGTGGTCAAATGAGGTAAATTGTTCATAGATACAATTTTTGAGGAGATTTACGTTTAAATAATTTTCTTGGTAAGAAAGAAAAGTGTTCTTCATTTGTTAAGTGTTAATTCACAGATCTTTTTCCATTCTCTTCTGTCAAACACATACCCTGGCTACATGATGTCAATTTCTCTTTTCTGATTACATCTCTTATTTGATGATATTGACAGTATTATTTTATTGAACTCCTATGTCACTTTTTTCAGATTATGAGGTAGATGACCTCTTTTACAAAAGAAATGTTTTTCTGCTCTACTGTAGACAATTTTTAAAAACATTTTGTTCTTCTCAACTTGAGCTGTTGTTGAAGAGGTCTGTCAATAAAACAGTTTCCCAGTGATTCCTATTGGCTTATTGTTGCAGACGGTCTGCACTCTGGTAGTACTGTCAATCTGCTTTAATATGTTCAAACACTGTAAAATGCCAAAATGAAACTGTTATAGTCCAGCTTTTCTACTCCTAAAACTCAAACATGCTTTTGATTCTTTTACGGTTCGGTATCTGTCACAATTATCCAAATGATGTAGTATACTCAAAGAAACCATCAGTCAGTCACTTACTCAAGCGAATGAAGAAAAGTTTCCAAATGCCCAAGGCAGGAGGTCCTTCAGGGACTGAGAAGGTCCTACTCCTGCACATTTCATCCTCTGTTTCAACCTCTCTGTTTCTCCTGCGATGTCACTTGCTCACAGGGGAAAGCTGCACTCTTTTCTTCCAGCATTTTGTGGTTTCCCTTCAATGGAGGGATTCCAGGAACTACAGTTCCAGCCAGACAAATATGTAGTTTGTTATTGACACCATAAAGGTATGTAATAAAATTTCCCGACTTTAGTTAACCAGGAGAGATGAACATTACATGGTGCCATTTATTGTTACTTGTAAAATCAGTGTCCTTTGGTTCTACTCCATACAGCTGGAGGTACTTTCACTTGCACCCTGTCTACATATTATTCTGGACTTCCAAACAAGGTATTTTGGCATGCTTTGAAGCACTGTTGGAGGAAAATTAGTATTGCTCAGCTGGTTTTTTCTTTTCCTGCCTTTAAAAAAAAAAAACAAACCAAACAAACCATAGGAATCATTTACAATACCTGCAATAACATCTAACAGTATAGTAACATACAGAAATAATTATCAGAGAAAAATCACTTTAAAAAAACTGGGGCATATGGTTTGAAACTCTGCATTCCATAGTGTTTCCAATAATGTTTATATTTCCATAAAAATTGTCTTAATAAAATTTTCTCCAGTCCCTAGCTATCATCAAATCCTAGGGCTGCTACAGTGCTCTACTTAGGCTATTTCTCAGCATTTTAGTGATCTCTGGAGAAAGAAGATCCGCATGTGCTAGCGGATCAGATGATGGTTATGAGCCCTCAATGCAGTACAGCTGTGAGAAAGGCAAATGTTATCCTAGAATGTATCAGCTGAGATACCTCAGCAGAAATAGGGAAGATATTAAAGTACCTTCCACTGGTGCAAACCTCATTTACTGCAGCAGATTTTAGTTGCTTACAGCCAGTAAGGGACAGAGTGAACTTCCAACAGCCACAGAAAACTATGAGATGATCCTCGTTATGTAAAGAAGAAAAACAGAGCTGTCCCTTAGTCCATCAAAAACAAAGCCAAAAGGGGATTATTCCCTTTAAATAACGGGGAGAAATAAACACCAGGGAGGGAACATGAACTATTTGATTTAGAAAACTTTTCTGCATTAGACAAAATGTTTTAAACTGATATAAATATGTAAATTCAAAGATGGATGTAAAAGAGCTTTTGGAACAGCCCTCCAGCAGGAGCAGAGACTGGGGTCCAGTCCCTCAAAATCACATATGGCTGTCAGAAACTGATCCGGTTCTTTCTAAGATGCCTTTTTGCTTTTCTGTCTATCCTTATAAGCAGTCAAGGGTTTCTAGATTTTCTAAGTGAAGTAATATATGTTGACAGCACCTAAACATACTCACCTGTGGGGTTTCTTTTTTTTTTTGTTTTGGTTTTGTTTTTTTTTTTTCTGTGAAGGAGCTGACACCATTCTTTACAGCAATAGGCAGGTTAGTCCCAAACTGATTACAAAGTGTTCCACTATTGACCTTTGCCTGCCCGACCTTTTCCAGCACTGGTGCCTGATGTTTCCCCTTTCACCAGTTGCTTAACTACCTCATAGCCCTCCTCTTAAACCTCAGATTAACCGGTCTTTTCCAATATGGGTTTATATCAGATCAGATATACCCATATCCCCTATCCAGTTAATGTAATGGGACTATAACCCCAGACAAACGACATTTATTATTTTACCTGTGCCTAGAGGATTTGTTGTGGTGTGAGAGAAGCATGTCAGGTCAGTGCTGCAAGGAAGCAGGGCAAGGAACTAGCTCTGAGGTGAAGTGTGATGGTTTGGCACCTGCTCAGACGTGGAGATTGAATCTGAGAACTCAGGACAGATTTTGTAGCCTACTTCACATCAAAAAGATAGATAAAAAACTGTAAACATCTTTTGGCAACACAAGAAATAATCTTGAGGTTCAGGTAGGTTTCAAAATTGTTCCTATACTTAAATTATATCAAAGGGCTGGAATTGTCCAGATTTTTTTTTCCACTATGGTATTTGTAATCGGGCTCAAACATTCATCATGAGAAGGAATAGTTGCTATCATTTCACAGGCATGAGAAGAACCCTTTCAAAGGAAGGAATTTTCTGCTTCCAGGAAGATCTAGAGATGCATTAAATTTATATTCTTTAATTATGCTTACTCTCTACATTTACAGGGTTCATAATCATTAGCAGGCTGGTTATTTACTGCTGAGAAGATCCCTAAATGAGGAAATTAAACAACAGGAGCATCCTTATGCTTCACTAATGATTGATCATTTAACCTGTATGATATCGTGGCCTGGTAAGTCACACAGTGTTCTGACCTTTTCGCTGGAATATAGTACATTTTGCTCTTGCTCAGGAAAATTGCCCTTTTAACGGAGTTTGGCATAACAAAAGGAGAAGTGTAAAGAATGAAAGAGTGGAAAGTTCATAAACTTGCTTGTATGTATTTCATTTGGTCTACGCTGAGATCTAAATAAGGGGAGGTTTAGAAGGAAGATTTACCTGTTTTCACAGACAATAAGATAAAAGATGGTTGTGAAAAAAGATTCCATTTTAGAACAGACTTTAACTACAGCATGTTAAATTACATCCATTCTTTTCGGGTGACAGTAGTTTAACATTTGACAATGAAGCTCAGATCTATATCCCTGCTCTAATATGTCCCTGACCAACATGCTTCCCAGAAGAATACTGTGGCCTAAATGAAAAAAGTAAGTACAGACCAAGGACCAAAGGAAGAAAAAAAAAGCAAAAGCAGAAACCAAGCACATAAAGGAAAGGATGAAAGGAATAATAAATAACTTCTGTGGCTATCAAAATTAAGGAATCAAATTAATGTAAATAATCGACTATTGTAATTTACTTTCTGTGCATTCAAGAAAGCAATGTCTGTTCACTTTGAAATACAAGATTAACTGCCATTGCTTGGGTTTTTCATGATTGCAGTTCTCCTTTCCTAGTCTTCCTGATGTAGCATTGAAATAAGAATGTTCTTTCAAAGCTGAAAAAACATGCCAATCGTGAACTATCAACTTAACAATCATAATTTTGTCAAAAATATTTTTCTCTCCTCCACACCACTCATAACATTACCAGTCTATTATTTCACTTTGTTCACTTATGCAATCGACTAGACAATCTAATGCCATCAATTTCTCTCCTACCTGTGCGCTCTGTCAGTCAATAGTCTGTCTTGTTTGCTAGAGTTTTGCACAAAATTACAGGAGTGAGGAGAATGTTTAAAACTAAGAAAATGCCAGAAAAGCACAATAATAAGAAATAACAATACCAGAAAAACAGTCAGTAGCATTCAAAAATACAGCCCCTCAAAGTACTTCAGACTCATTTTCTTAAATTGACTGTATTTTAGTGTGGTATCGTCCCCTTTAATATGTAGTGTATCTGTATTCCATTTCTCTGTTGAGTGTTAAATTCTAAGTGTAACATCCATCAGCATAAATAAGTGGCTAGACACTGGGTTTTTTTAAAAGGTTATTCATACCTTTAAAATAAATGAGGTCTGTAAACATCTTGTACTTTATTCCCACAAACCTAAGCTATTATTCTTATGCCAGATAAAGAGAAGCCATGACTTGGAGTGATTTTACACAGCCTGGAGAAAGACAGAATAAATAGTGTTGTGTTCGGTGAGGTTGCAGTGATTGCTAATGCTGTGTGACAGAAATAGGTAAGATTCTTAGACAAATTATCCCCACTTAAATTATGTATTAGTACTTAAATTATGTAAATACACTAGTTAACAGTCCCTGATTAGCAACATTTATGTAGCAGATCTCTCATTTTGCAACAAAAACAAATGAATCCATTGATTTAACCGGTGCAACCTATGTAGACACCTCCTTTCACACATTTTACAGCTAAAGGGAAGGAAGAGTCATCCTAGAATCATGGAGTTGGTCATTTAGCCTGACTTGTTAGAGGCTTGGATTCTGAATCATCTCTCATCTGTAAACACATCCCCAAAAAAGGTGCAGGGACAGTGTAGGGGGTAGAATGTGGTCTGGCTGCTTGGGTTTCATTTGTGCCACGAACCGTATAGTGGAATCCATATATAACACAGGACTAAACAGCAGCAGCGACAGTGCAGCAGCATTGGCTTTAGTATGTACACAACCACAACTGGGACACAAACTGCAGGGACCTCAGAAATGCATGCTAGTCATTGCAGTGAGTTAGAGGTAATGCTGCTGCTATTACTCAGGGTAGCTGAATTTAAATGATGAGAGGGCTGGAGCACCTCTCCTATGAGGACAGGCTGAGAGAGTTGGGGTTGTTCAGCCTGGAGAAGAGGAGGCTCCGGGGACACCTTATAGCATCCTTCTGGTAACTAAAAGGCACCTACAAGAAAGATGGGGAGGGGCTTTTTATCAGGGAGTGTAGTGATAGGACAAGGGGGAATGGCTCTAAACTGAAAGAGGGCAGATTTAGATTAGGTATCAGGAAGAAATTCTTTACACCGAGTGCAGTGAGACACTGGCACAGGTTGCCCAGAGAAGCTGTGGATGTCCCATCCTTGGAGGCGTTCAAGGCCAGTCTGGATGGGTCTTTGAGCAATCTGGTCCCATGGAAAGTGTCCCTGCCCATGGCAGGGGGGTTGGAACTACATGATCTTTAAGTTCCCTTCCAACTCTAACCATTCATTATTTCTGCTGACACATGTAGTAATCACAGCTTTATCCAGCTATAACCTAGGTGTAGGGCATACTTGATGAAATAAGGTATGAAAGTTTTCAAGGAAACACATCATCAGGAGTGAAACTGCTTTGGACAATAGGTTCGTGTTATCCACAGGGTCTTGAAGTCATCCATGCCTACTGCATTTTCTATGAAATATTTGTGATTCTATAAAAATCAACTCAAAGCAAGTGATTGTGAGAAAGTTTATCATGTGAAGATTCTTCTTCTAATAAAACCCCCATTACTTTCTCACTTCAGCAGCCTTTTAGATCTTTTGTTGTGTAAGAACCATTGTACACAGACCCCTATCAAGTCTTGGGCATGAAAGGTATCAATTCTTGATGCTTCTCTCTGCTTACTGTCAAAGCTGTCATAGTGACTGCGATGACACTGAGCACGGGTCTTTGACTGATCATCCAGCATGAGGTACAGTGTCCCAAAACTTCCAAACCCCACTAGTATTTTAAGAGAACAGGGCTATGAGCCATCCAGCTCCTTCTCTTCACCAGTGAACCTGAAGGAGTTCTTCCCCAGGAAGCTCGTAGGCAGCTGAGATGTGAGCAATGAGCTTCTGCTCCTAAGCCTTCAAACCATGGGAATATTGCACCTAATAAGTATCAGCAATAACTACTGATAACAACTTGCTCCACATATCACTTTTTAGAGCAGAATTTCATGCACTCAAATCACTGACAGCTTTGCTCCCCGCCCCCTCCTCCCAACCCCCCGGTGAAAATTAACTCAATTTCTACAGCTAATTAAGTGTAGCAGCCTCTTCAACTTCTAATTCATCCCACTGAGAGACCTGCTGCTCTGGAGGGTACTTGCTAAACACATACCGCCTCTGTGAAAGCACAGGCTCTACCCTCTTCCAGGCACACTAAAGTGTAAATACAATGGTGTGCCTATGCTGTGACAGTGCTTTCCATGGTAAAAGCAAAATAATAAAAAAAATAGGGAAAGAAAAAGAAATGGGTAAAAGAAATTTCAAAAGTTGTAAGGTAAACCATTTGAAATTTTCAGACTTCCCCAATGCTTTTTTCTTTCATATTAAATGGAAGAAAATAATAAGGAAGTACTTGGGATTTGTTCCATGCCAAGTTACGTCTGAAGACGACAGACCTGACTGAATGAAGCACAGTTCTCTGTTGGGAGAAGTCTTCTAGTGTTCACTTTTCAACCCTCTTCCCACCACTCTTCTGAAGATGGGCATGACCCCACGAATGGAAGATGCTCAGCCAGGTTGCCCAGGATCAGTATTACCTCAGGCCTACGAGAACTCGTGGGACATTTGCCCCTTTTCTCCCTACCCAGCAAATCCGAGGTGTGTTTTGCTGTTGAGGGACACAATTGCTGCTTCTTGATTCCACTGACAAAATATCGAGTACTATTTTAACAAAGTGGCAATTGGTTTAACATACAACGTTCGCATCTGTGGGGCCTGGAAGATGTCCACATGTTTCTTTATTGTCCAAACTAGCACTGTACTTTTGTCAAATGCAGATTGACGTTTTACTTCGGCCCTTGTAAATCCTTCCTGAATGTTTTGATTTACAAGTTCAAACTTTCTTCTGCAGGTACAATTCTCTTTGCAGCATCAGACACTCAGACAACTCTATGGAAAAAAGAAAATTACACAGGAAAAATACTACCAGACTATTTTATAGTACGTAAGTGCCAAATATTTTCTCAAAACTTCAAAATGAAAAAGAATTACTTTGCACCAACAAAGCAATTATAATAAGGAGTCAACATGAATGCTTTGCAGCAGTGCGTCCTGTACCATTGCTAAAGTGTTTCTTTTTCCATTTGAATGCAAAACTCCCCTGTCTGCACATAAAATGCATAATTCAATCCCAGACTGACACATGCAGTTTCCACAACTGCATGTTTAATGCACACATTTCTAATTTGCATAAACTCGTGGTGTTCCTGAGTGAGGTAATATCATTTCTTGCATTCTTCATGCAGAGCTTTCAACAATCCTGTTTTGAAAAAAAAAGTCTTTCCTCTCAAGTAAGCTTTTTTGTTCATAAACACCATGAAAAAGAACTCTGAAATGGTGTCTTTAGATGCCTTATTTTAACAAGCAAATTAAAATCCCATGATACTTGAACTCTTTTCCTGTCATTGCTGCCGAGAGTGCAATATAAGTGTGTTTTATTGACCTTTCTTTTCCCCCCTCAAGGTAGTTCATTTTTCATGCTAGTCTGAAAAAGTGAAAAACAAGTAGCAAGTAGTCAGCAAGGACACACAAACCTCAACTAAACAAAAGTCAGGTTTTTTCCTCCCCAAACTCACGATACATGAAATAAATCTAAAAAAAAAAAGCCAACCACTTAGTAGCATTGTAAGGCTATTCAGTGTTCTGACCTCTGCTCTTTTCTATCTTATTGTTTATCACGGGCTTCTGTTATTTTACCTATGCAGCAGGAGGTAGGATGTGCAAATGTATCCAAAGGCCTTCAAAATACTACTCTCTTTTTTTTTGGATTTAGGCACTCAGGTGCTCATTCAAAAATTATTAACTCTAAAGCAGCAAAGTGGGTGTTGCAAAACGAAACCCTTCAAAGAACGTAATATAAAATAATATATCTCCAGATACATCCTGAACTGAGAATTAAGACTTTGTGCCAAAATAGTTTTCTTTGAGTTTCAGTGTTTAAGAGCTGTCAGTGTACTTTCATTTCACACTTAGCTTTACATATGAAATTAAATACTTCCTTGGAGAAACTCCCCCCCCTTAATTTCCAGGCAACCTGTAGTCATACACTGGAATCTGTNTTTCAGTGTTTAAGAGCTGTCAGTGTACTTTCATTCCACACTTAGCTTTACATATGAAATTAAATACTTCCTTGGAGAAACTCCCTCCCCCCCCTAATTTCCAGGCAACCTGTAATCATACACTGGAATCTGCCTGATATTCCTCTGCAAAACCGACAAGATGGCTGATTGCTGGAAACAAATTGCATCGTCACTATATAGTGAAAAGCATATTTGGATTGGAAAGAAACTGTTATCTACTATAGCATTGTGGGTTTCTAATTTCTTTCTCTCTTTGTATTCCTTTAAGCTCTTCGCCACAGTGCCTGAATAACTGTTAATGAAGGGAATTTGCAACATGCATTTACACATGACCTGTAATTTATATTTATACCTTCTTAATTCTTTTTTTTTTTTTTCCCTGTAAACTCACAGCTGTTTTTTTTATCCGGAACCCATTAGACTATGAGAATGATGAACTTCATCAGGCCTCCCAAAACCCCATCAGGCTCTCAGCTGAGATTCTAGAGTATTATTTAAGCTATCCGAACTCTGTAAGCAACAGAGGTAAACTAATTAACAACAGCTGAGCAGTACTTATATATCTCTGCTCATTCAGTGTTTAAATAACATTCTCAGGAAGAGATGGCCAAACGGCTTCCTTATCCAAACAGGTCAAGGAAACATCCCATGATTCCTCCACCTACTCCAAAGTGAGCCCATAGTCACACACATCACCTTCTCATTTCCATTCCCAGAAGAAAGGCTGAGAATTGCCAGGTTCCTCAGCAGCAGACATCAGCAAGAGGCCCTTGCTTCTTTGCAAGCCATCGCACAGTCTGCTCTCTCTCCTCTTCCCAAATTCTCCCTGAATGGCCCACTCTTTGTTACATCAAAACCGACTGCTCTTTTGTCAGCTGTTCATTTTAATTCTTCCACTTTTCCCCCCATTTGGCAGGCTGCTCCTGGAAATTCCGCTTCGACGCTACTGCTTTAACACCGTGAAATTAATATGCTTCACCTCTTGTAATGTAGAAGCAGAAATCAGTTAAGAACTCTTTTTTAACAAAAGTTATGTACAGAGAACATCATCCATCCCCATGCATGCGACAAGTTGTCACATATTAAACAACTATGCACATAATGTTTTTCTAATTTAGCTGTAAACTTGTACCTTTTTAGCATGCGTTGCATTATTCTAAAAAAAGGCCAGTCCACTCCATTGTCACCAAGAGGCAGGTGATGTTATTACACTGTCAGCATTCATAAACACTTCAGAGAATCACCTGTGACAACTTTTAAACTGCATTAACTTTCTCTTTTCCAACTTACAGTGCTCTTTCAGAGACTACTGGTAACCATGTCCTGTGTCTCCTGCAGACGGGCTGGGAAGTTTGGGGGCAACAAGCCTTCTTTTCCCCTTCACAGCAGACCATTATAAGAGCAAATAAATTGTTGTGGGTCATCAGAGATCTCAGAGTTTTCTATTTAAGCAACATGGAACAAGTTTAGAGGCAGATAGTTCTGCTTTGAGTAGATAAACATGGAGAAAGTAACAATTGATACTAGAGTTAACCGGGCAAACAAGAACAAATAGAACTTCAGAAACAAAACTGGAAGTTTTAATTATGTCCAACATGTTCTTTGGATGCATGAAAACTTGATGCAATGATCTGTTCACCAACTCCTGGAATCGACTCTTTTATAAATGTTTTTGTGATCAGATATTCTTACATGAGATTGAGTCTTGAATGTTTTTAAATGCTCTCAGAGCGGAGCTGAAAGCCAAGCCTGTAGAATTCAGGCTTGGTCCTGTGATTCTGCTGGATTACAACTCATGATGTAGCCTCTGCCCATAATATAGGGGTATGTTGAAAACTTCACTTGAAAGCAAGAAACTGGCTAAATTTGTTCATAAAACAGAGTATTGCTTTTTAATTGAAGTTTTTATTCTAGCATTACAAAAGTTAATACATTGACTTTTAAGTATAGTAAACAGAGTCCGTGAAACATACATGCAAATTCTTGACGTATCTGCAACAAAACTAATGCTGCAGTAAAAAGCCATAGGCAGACAAATATGCCATACTTTTTAGTCACTTTATTTTAGATCACTCCACTTTGTGATCTATCTGCAGATTTAGCTAATATGTCACAATCAGTAAGACTATCTTTGTCTCAGACAAACTATTAAAAAAGTACAATTGCACTACATAAAACATACTTTTATTCACAGAAATGATTTGTTGAATCATCTTGGTCTCAGCTAGTACAAATCAGAAATAAAGCTTAGTTTATTTATTGTTACTCACAGAGATAGTTTGGGATTTACACAAGAAAGAGGAAATCCTTTTCTGTCCCAAACTAATACAATCAACAGAACTTGTCATGGTCAGAGACAAAACATTCCGCAGACCTCATAATCCATATGCCTCAGTTATTTCACATAGTAGAAGAGGTCCAGAACTTTTAAAGACACAAAACACTGGAAACTCTCATCCCAAGAAACTACCAATAAATAAAACCCCTCTTTAGAAGATTTTCCCCAAAACTCTATATTTAACACAATATAGGCACTCTGAGGAAAATTCATGTGTCTGTAGCAAAACTGGCCTTAAAAAGATCTTAGTAACTGCCTGTAGGAGCAAAAACACTTTAGAGAGACAGCAAAGGTAGCTGAACAGCCCAGATATTTACGTTAAACAAGTCCAGGTACACTTACCAGAACTATAGCAACAGCAGCATAGCTGAGTATAACTCTGAAATAACTTTCCAGCGTTACTCTCCTCATGGCATTCAGGTTAGCAGTTAATCAGTAGCAATTTCGCACCAGTCAAGCAAAGAAATGCCCTCGAATCAACCCAACTAGACTGGCTAATTTCTGAGAAACAGCTGGCTACATCTGCTGAGGGATTTATAGCCTGCAGCACAGTGTGTGGTTCAGTGGGATTTGTTAGGAGCAGCAGCAATGAAGCATTTGCTAAAGGCACAGGATCGCACAGGTGTAGAAGTTCTTCCACCTGGATTAATGGCAAAACTCTGCCACATGGGAACATTTCATCCCAAAGGAAAAAAATCTTAATAGCCTTAATAATTTGAAATAGTAGGATATCGTTACTACCGTGCCTTGCCTTCACAGCTACGGCAGAGAGAGCTGCTCAAAGAGAAAGTTCCTTTGGTTTAAGCTTTGGTTTTCAAATTTAAAAGAAATTGAAAAATCCGTGCATGTGTTTCCAGAAACTCCTTGGGGTACCACCATCCTGAGGTTTCACTTGCCTCGTTTCATTGCTGAAACATGTTTTTAATCAAGAAAGCTAGGAAATGCTCACGCTTGCCTTGGTAGTGTAAAAAAACCACCCTTACTCTCTGAGTAATGTAAAAATGAAAGTAAACTTTTTCACCGAAACACTTTAAGTAGAATCTGATGTGATTATTAAAGTCTTAGTTTAATTTCTTTATCTTAGCAGGTATAAGACATACCTTTCTTTCTTTACTGGGAGAATCCTTAAATAGAAACCAACATTTTGTAAAACAAACTTCTCTAAGGCTTCCTGAAAAAAGCCCCCCAACAGTCATGAAACCCAGTTCTTCCTATATAAGTGACAGTTGATATTAATAAAATTAAAATTAAAAAAAGAAATCCTGCACACACACACACAAACCCCAAAGCTCTTATCTGTTGCTATTTTGCTCTATTTTATACTATTTTGTTTACCTATATTGTTCATAGAGCTTTTCTGTAGTAAAATGCTGAAGTTTCCTCTGGCTGCATGCATTTGAAAACAAATTATACGTTTGGATTTTCCATGTATTGTCAGTTATTAAAGGGAAAATAGCCTAACTATGGACACAGAAGCAGAAAAGTCCCTCCAAATGGGTTTTTGAGACCATCTGAGAGTGCTGTGATCCAAAACACAGAGGTCCGTTATGACTTCAGTGTGGGCACTGATCCTGCAATGGTCACAAGCATTCAGTTTTCGATTCAGAGGTCTCTGGGACACTTGAGGCGTTTTCTCCCTCTTCCATCCCTTGAATACACAAGTATTCCTTCAACTTTGAAGGGAATTCTCCCAGTTGAAGGAGAACATCAGCTAGTTTGCAAAACTGCTATTGATCCTCCAGTGACTGTTTCTACTTGCTATGTTTTATCTTTGCCTTACCTCTATAGTTCCTAAGTGCTCCGACAGCTCTCAAGTCTTCCATCTTGGGGTCAATGCCAGCACTATCAACCGTCTTCACTGACTGAAGGCTGCTAAGCAATTCTGTGGGCAGGTAAACTAAATCTTTGAAGTGAAAGAGAGAAAACTTTTCATTCCTTAAAAGTTATCCTAAGGAGAGGCAGAAAGGTTTTCGATTTCAACAAGACTTGGGTTAGAAAATGATAAAATACACAGCACATATTTGTTGCTCATCTGGGGCTTTAGTTGAAGCTTCTTGAAGTCAAAGGAAAGATAATCTTTCTGCTGAGAATTTTTTTTAAGGAGAGAATGGTGTCCAGAATACTGTATCCTCACATTTATAAATCTAGATGAATACACCTTTCCTTCCTCTCCCCCTTTTCCGATGGATAAATCATCATAAAAATCTTGAAGTCACTGAAGAGGATAGTTATCTGTAATGAAAGACACGGTTTTACTTAGCTGAAACCCGATGACTTTAAAACCCAACAATAACAGAGGTTTAATGGGAGATGAAAGGAGAAAGAGAAAGCAGAGAAGAAAAAACATTGTGGGAGTGAAATGACTGCAGCTTCTTTAAAAGTGATTGCTTTTGATCCTTGCTCAGTTCAGTTGCAATATGAAGCATAGGAATAAGAATTTCTGGGACTAGTGACTATATAATAAAATGTTAAGATGGTGATCAATTTGGTTTCTTATCTATTAAACAGAGATGAGCCCAAAGGCAAAGAACTGTTATACATTAGCTTTCCCAAGAGCACAGTATTCTCACCTGCTCTAGTAGGGATTAATTCCCCCAAATTCTTTACCACTTTTAAAAGACATCATTTCCAGGCATTAAAACTCCAAATGGTCTCAGCATATTATGACAGAAAAAGTTCAGAATGTTGATAAAAATGAACATATTGAAGTCTTTTCTCCTACCACCAGTCCAGCTCAGGAATTGTAGGGAAGACTATAGATATATGCTATTATTTTGTAAATGACCAAAAGTTTAAATGCTATATTTGAGAGTAGACCAGCTCAGCTCAGAATTATATTGGTGAAAATTAGTCTTGCCTCTCTCCATGCTGTCTCTAGTGAGACCTTTCATTAGCAGCCTTTAGTTTTCTTTATAAGATATTCTTCAGTTTCAGTTCTATTCAAGACACTAGTATGTCATAGAAATTTACATAAGCCTCAATTACATCCAGAGAACATTAAATTATAGAGAGAAATTACAGGTATACAGTTTCTAATGGAACAAGGAGAAGAAATATATAGCAGAGAAATTCCATGAAATCACTCAGCTGTAGTCACTGAAAATGTCCCCATGGGTCCAGGATGGAGCAGCCAAACACATTTTTTTGTAGCCACGCTCAAGTTACTGACAGCATCTTGGACAGGTGATTTCTTTCATGAACTTAGAGAGGCGGGGATGCTACGGACTCACCACTGAATGAAAACCAGGCGTCTCTCCCAGTCCAAAAGGCAAAGTCCTAATTCTCTGATGCACCAACTGCCTCACAGCCACCCTGCTGTGGTCAGAACGGATAACAGCTCTCCTGTATGTGTGCCAGGGCCAAATCTCAGAGCCTTCTGGGAGATGTGGGTCAGGAGCACCAGTCGGTCCTACAAGCGAGATGCCACCAGTTAGCTCATCAGCTGTGTCTTGCTGCTGTGGGAGACCCTGGCTGTGGGGTCAGTTTGGTTCAGGCTGCTTCAGAAAAATAAAGGGAGCAGCCTGTCCCCATTCCTTCTGGAGATGTTTTGAGTGGAGCCCTTTCCTACATTCCCTGGGTAATGTGATTTCCTTCAGCATGAAAGTATAGCCCATCTTCCTGATATCAAGCACAGGTCGTGATAACACTTCACTGGTCCTTTTATCAACTTAGCAAAGCACAAATGTTGATTCCTCATTTACATTCAGGAAACATATGATCACTTAATGAGAGACTTAAAAAAAAAGTATCTTGAGATATTCTGATAAGGAAACTTATATGACTTTTTGAAGATATTTAGGCCTTGCTAAACAACCCATAACACACCCTTCACAAAAAAAAAGCAACTGTTTTTTTTTACTGTCTCTACATAAACATTACACAATCTCACACATTTAGTTAAAATTCTAGCCTTTGTAAAAGATTGATAAATAACTGCAAGCCAGGTTTCAAGTGCTGATCTTTAACATCCCTAAGAGTTTGGGTAACTCTGGCAATTTTGATGGCTTGGTTACTCTGGGTTGTCCAAAATCATTACTGGTACGCATGAAATTTTTTTGACTGTTGTTGGGGATTGTAACGAAGGAGTGTGCAGAAATATTGAAGGTGGCTGCAGGGCAGAGGAAGGGTCAAAAGGCAGAGAAAATTAAACTTATTTCTTAAACTATGTATGAGTCATGCCACATGGATCAACACTGGTTTGCCTTTCATATATCATTCTGTAGCAAGTCGCGAAAGATGGTATCCGTGAAACAGATTGCATCTGTGAAACTAATTGCGTTAGTTCTGCTTCATTCTTAGAGCTTCAGGGATGTTCCCGTCTTTCTCCCTTCTATCTACAATTCATACTTTGGCTTTCCTCTGTCTTCCAAGGTTAGTTTCCTGTCCTCAGGTTACAGGCAGATGTGGGCTCGTAAAAAGATATTTAACAGGATAGTCAAAACGGCCACAGAGGTGAGAAGTCTCAAAAGGAGTAAGATTGGTTCAACTTTATGTTGATAAGAGTAGTATACCCAGGACACTGTAAAGCGGGAGAGAATCTAGCTATTTCCACACTTAATGTAAGTGCAGAGGTATTTCTTGCACAAGGGATACTTTAGCTGTAGCAGGACGCAATTACTATGCAAACTCATCTAAGCGGTTTTCTAGGCTTCTCAGTCAACATTTTCCCACTGTGTCATTTATTGATGTTTCCTATTAAAATGCACCCATACAATATTTGCAGCATCCATCCTCCTCTTGCAAGACACATTGTTTTGGGTTTCAAAGATTGGGGATTCAGGTATGAAAGTATGTAATAACTGCCTGCATTCACAGGCTTTCTGAAACCCTTGGATTTTCTTCGCAAAATTCACCATGGTAACAGAGATAGAGCAAAAAAAGCAGCCCTTCAGCCAAAAAGGCATAGCGTTAAAGTTCTGCTTCTTGAGCTTGCATTCCCCATCAACTTCATACTAGGCTCTTTTGGTGGTGAATTAAATAAGCAAATATTAGTTAGCTGACGTACGCAATTCACTATGCTTTAGCTTGCTTGGAATTTTGTTTTTAACTATGTTTATTCTTTTGTGGTTTTAAGTAAAAAAGCAAGAGCTATAAATAGCTGTTATACGTGACTGTGTATCTTCTATACTGGCTGACGTAAATAGCAACCAAAAGGGAGAGTTTCTTCGCAAGTGCTGCTGAGAAAGAAAAGTGCAGAGGCTTTGAAGTGGGTCAGTTCATCATTACAAGACTCGGTGTGCATTCACTTGGTTTGTTGTGTTGACTTTCAGGAGAGTGAGAACAGCAGTGAAGCTACAAAAGCATAACACTGTTTATAGAAATTCTCAAAAAGGAGAATGGAGGTTGGCTTTTCCCGGGTAGTGAACAAGTTTCAATGGCCTGTCTCTTTCACTTGTGAAAACCCTCAGCCCATATCTGTTGCCTCATACCCATAGCAATGTAAAATTTCTAACCAGACCAGTTCTCTTGGACCTGGAGTCCTAATCCTCCATTTCTTCAGTGTTTTCATAATACAAAGTACATCCTCAGATTGCTTAATGACGACCAGTGGCCCTGAAGGCACCTACTCTGAGTCCCCATCTGAACAAAAGAAAGCCTCAACTCTTCATGAGTTTTGTCTCCTGTTGCTAATGGCACACTAAAGAAGAGTCTTTAAGTTTGATCGTGTCTATGGAGAGTTTCCTGTCAATAACCCATAACATATGTTTCACTGCCACTATAATGCTACCACTATTACCATTCGTAACTCAGCGGCAGACAGTGAAAAAGGCATATTTTACTGAGATGAAAAGGAGCCTTAAAGTTTTAAGCTGCTTTCTCTCAATGCATAAAATAGCTATTTTGAAAGCCTTCATGCCAGAAGCACTTATGTACCCTATCACCTTAAAATAGTCTTTTTCTTTTCTGCTTTGCATTGCCCTTCAAGGAAGGGCATATTATTTGAAAAAAAAAAAGAATGAAAACTTCTTGAGGAAATACAAAGCATGCCTTTAGAGTGTACTTATGCAGTGAAAATGGCACTAATTGTAGCCGGTAACTTTGATCTACAAGAGCGATGAGGAGAAGGAAAGAGTTACAGCTCTATAATAAAGTGCCATTCATTTTGTCACTTGACCCCACGAAACAGATGGATAGAGGAAAAGCTAACAGAGGAGGACTAGAAGACAATCTCTCTTCTCAGTACCATGTGAAGTAAAAACACTATACTCTGAATTACTACACTGATCTGGATTCACACGGGAAAATGAGATCTGCATTACTTTTTTCCAGGACAAGGTATTTCAGATGCATACAGTCATCTGGAGGCTGCATGTGCTCCGTATTATCCCTGCTTTTTGTCCCAGGAAAAGAAGCTGGCAGCACTTTTTTAGCTTGTCCTTCAAACAAGAAATGTAAGAAGTCACAGACACACCCTCAAAAAAACCCCATAAAACATAATCTCAGAGCAGTCAAAAAAGTCTTTATCACAGGTTAGGGGACATCCGGGCTCCATTTCCCTTTTTGGCACCCCTACAGCTCCCCATTCAGGAGCCTGCTGCAAACACCTCTGCCTGATTCCTCTTTAGATACTCAGCTGGCGGTCATGCTCCTGGGCTCCTCCCTGCTGTTTTCTAGCAAGCAATTATAACTATATCTCAAGCTTTTAAAGCACCCATGGACTTTGTTATGAAGATTCACTGCATGTGCGGAGGCAGAGCATCGCATTGCATACCTGCTCTTGACTCGTGGGACTTTCTGACCTCTGGAAAAATGTCTGTGAAACTCTAATCTTCCTTCTTCCCAGGCTCTCTACAAGGGTCACAAGGCTCCTGTTAAGACAGAGGTGAGAGAAGACTTTCTGTTCTGGTGTAGCTCTGCAGCATGGAGGCTCAGTGAAGGTGGATCTAGCCCTGTAGATCTTTGAACGGCTGAAGTGCCAAGAACTTAACAGCTGATAGTCCATGAAATTCCAGATAAAAATGACTAAGAAGCCTTTCCCCAACTATAACAACTAACCTTTCCCCAACATTTGCTTTTCTCCTTTAAAATCCAGGAGGCTGAATCTAATATCTGAATTTTCATTTCAGTTTT
Source organism: Anarhynchus alexandrinus (assembly GCA_008711295.1). Classification (NCBI taxonomy): domain Eukaryota; kingdom Metazoa; phylum Chordata; class Aves; order Charadriiformes; family Charadriidae; genus Anarhynchus; species Anarhynchus alexandrinus. The sequence continues at coordinate 865,950 of VUYV01000009.1, read as the reverse complement.
ACATTCTCAACTGGGTTTGGTTTCAGGAGCAGCAGCAAATGTCACTTTCCACTTGAACACGAGTGTATCAGTGTCAGGACTTGTCCTTTCTGTAAAATACATACTGCTCCAGATCTATCCTCCTGTAAGTCACAGGACAACCCTGTAATGTTCCCAATAGCCTGGACCCAGGATGAACTAATAGTTTAATAAATACAGTCCTTAAGACAAGGTCTGTTATAATATCCATATAAATGTAAATATACATATACATAGATGAAGAAAACTAGAGATTTTTTTTCCTTTTAATTAAAATAACTTCTAGCATGCTTAAATGCACACACTTTTCAGAAGCATGAAGCAAAGGGATCAAAATATTTTACAGAGGGTTAGCTGGCTGGGTACATTGCTTTGGTTTCTAAGGACTTTAAAAACCTTTCCTCTGGTGGCTTTTCTTCCCTGGAGACATCTCTGCAGCTTCTTTGAGAAACTGCTCACTCTTTCTCTAAAAGTCTGTAGATTATAAGTGAAATATGGCTCTTTTATGTCATTCAGGCATCAGTGGGACACAGTTTTCTGAGCTACTGACTGCAAGGGTCAAAACTTACTGCAGAGATTTCCTGTTTTCCATTATTTGGAAAGAATCAACAATATCGTGCAGGACAGCGTCGAATGCCTTGCACAAGTCCAGGTAGATGATGTCAGTTGCTCTTCCCTTATCCACCAACATTGTAATGCCATCATAGAAGGCCACCAAATATGTCAGGCACGATTTGCCCTCTGTGAAGCCATGTTGGCTGCTACCAATCACCTGCTCATTTTCCATATGCCTTAGCAAAGTTTCCAGGAGGATCTGCTCCATGATCTTGCCAGGCACAGAGATGAGACTGACCAACCTGTAGTTCCCCAGGTCTTCCTTTTTTCCTCTTTTTAAAAATGAGGTTATGTTTCCCCTTTTCCAGTCAGCAGGAACTTAACTGGACTGCCGTGACTTCTCAAATATGATAGATAGTGGCTTGGCAACTTCATCTGCCAGTTCCCTCAGAACCCACGGATAAATCTCATCAGGTCCCATGGACTTGTGAACCTTCAGGTTCCTCAGATGGTCTTCAAACTAGTCTTCTCCTACAGTGTGTGGTTCCTTATTCCTGCCTTTGCCTTCTGTGGCTTGGGCAGTGTGGCTAGAGCACTCACCAGTGAAGACTGAGGCAAAAAAGTTGTTGAATAGCTCAGCCTTGTCCATGTCCTGCATAACCATGTCTCCCGTTTCTTTCCTGAGTGGGCCGCCATTTTCCCTAGTCTTCTTTTGGTCATTGAAGTACCTATAGAAGCCTTTCTTCTTGCCCTTGATGTCTCTGGCCAGATTTACCTCTACCTGGGCTTTAGCTTTCCTAACCTGACGCCTGGCTGCTTGGACAATTTCTCTGTATACCTCCCAGAATACTTGTTCTTTCTCCCACCCTCTGTAGGCTTCCTTTTTCTGTTTGAGATTGTCCAGGAGCTCCTTAGTCATCCATGCAGGCCTCCTGGCTTTTTTGCCTGACTTCCTCTTTGTTGGGATGCATCGCTCTTGAGCTTGGAGGAGGTGGTCCTTGAATATTAGCCAGCTATTGCACATTCAAATTTAAGAGTAAAAAAGCATGTGAATAAAGGAATTTCAAGGAAAATAAATAGTGGCTCGAATTTCTTGATTGTAGAATACCCTGACCTGTGGGTTGCTACTAGCTGGAAAGCTTTATCATGAATCACTATACTTCTGCTTTACAGCTTTCCTTGAGTATATGTTATTGTCCATTATCAGACTTCTACACATGCATTTTTCATTTGACTGTGGTCATTATCAGATATGGGAAATAATTTTTGAGATGTCTACAGTGGAGCTCTTTACAGTGACTGACAGCCTCCAATAGAAAGAAAAGTTTAAATATCTTAGCCATCAAAACATACTGCTTTCACTCAGAAAGAAAGCATAAAGACTTTAAACTCTTTCTCATTTTTTTTTGTTTAATCCTATAAAATGATTCTAACAAGTTGCCTGTGTTAGATCTTAATGAATAAAGCATATATATTAAACAGGTCTGTTCCTGTGTGCAGATTTTCAATTTGTTCACTGTACTTTCTTTAGCCTGTATGTTAAGAATGTAAATTTACTTCCACTAACCCTTGGTATAAATGTATTTTTGTGGATTTGTGCTATTATGGGTTTAAAAAGAATTTGGGTCAATCAGAGGATGGACTGTCATTACTCTCCTCTTTCTTATTCCATATCTTTGTCCTATTCCTACACCACTCCTCCCCCTCAAACCTCTGGATATCAAGAACATTGTAAAGAAAGGCCAAGTTATTAGAAAACAGGGTCTGCTCCTACTACTCAACATTTTGCAAGTAGCATCCTGATAGTGAGGACCTTCTAAGCTCCATTTAAATTGGAAAAGTATAAGTAATTAGACAATTAAACATCCTATAACGTAAAGAGATGAGATGGTGGTTAACAAACTGGTATATTTTCTCCTTTCTTCCTTTCCAATTTCAATAAGTCCGTAACAAATGCTTAAATTTATCCTTCACAGGACTTTTCTTCTTTTATTTCTTCTTTTTTTTTTTTTTTTTGATTTATGTGAATGGCCTTCACGGGTAGCCGAACATAAACCTGCTGTGACAGACAAGCTGAGAAGTCATCAGTATTTGTAGGATGGAAGCTGGGGTGCACGTTGGGAGTGAAAAGGCGTAATCACCATGCTGGTGCAGGAAGGAGGCCTGGCGGTGAATACAGTGAAAGGCTAAGATAAGGTGTTAACTCCTAGACCTTGTAGTGAGTAGGTAGATACCCACCGTCTGCTGATGAAGCAATCTGCTGAGGGAATGAGCGGCTGCTCAGAAACAAGTGCATATCTCGTACCTGACATTCAGCAGCGTCCCTCCCCTCCTGTTCTGTTGTCTCTCCTTTTGCATTGTGGGGACGTAGATCGCCGTGGATCAAAGCAGATTATGCTGAACATCCCTCCGTTGCAGAGAGCAGAATTCAGGGCTTTGATGTAGGTTTCATCTGGCAAGGTAATAAGGTCACGGAAGCGGTAAAAGTTTTGGACTTTGAAACATAATTGGCTTGCTGTGGAACGATAAAATTAAGTGAAATGCTGATTTGAGTAGGCTCGCTCTGTAAGCTCAGATCTGGCCACAAAGGCCCTAGCGATGTGAGAAAAAGGTTAGTATTTTTAGTATTTCAAATTTGTAATGATAAGTAATCTCTATCTTGAATGTTGTAATCAATGTTTTCTTCAAAATAGAATCGATTTTCAGTCAGGCAGATGAAGGGAGGTCATTTTTTTGCTGTCTCAAATTCTGCCTAACTCATTATTACTTACATACTGGTCTCTGGAAGAGATTTTTAATTTTTTGATAAAGTTTTACATGGTGATCTGGCAGCAAATCTTCTTGCTAAGCAATTTTGTCAGAATGCAGATGGAAGCAATCGGAAAAGTTTTTCAGGAATAGGGCTGATAGTTCATCTTCTCCAACTCAATACTCACCTACACGTTACTGAACACATCGTGTGCTATAAGGAGTGTAAACAGGACAGAAAAGGTAAAATCTCAATGAAAGATAGAGATCAATAGGAGATTCACACAGCCTTTAAGAAGTTTTCAATCATAGATCTGTCTGCAGATGGTGGTCTGGTAATTTAAGTAAAAATAAAATGGATCCTGTCCACATTCTTGCTCTATTGTTCACCAAACGCTACAATTTCCATCTCCATGAACTACTTAATGCAGCACCTTAAACTGGCACAGGAATAACGCTTTGGCTTAGGTGTCTTTCTTTTGCACTTTATATGACTCATAAACACTTTTTGAACCTCAATACTCAGAACAAAATTTTCACCACAGTTGTGTATTCCAAAAAGGAATGAATTAAAAATAATTGCAAAATTTCACCTCTTTTTCCCTACTTGCCTTTTAGCTGTTCTAGAATTTTTCCTTTAAAACACTTTATTGGTGATTTTGCTTGAACCATGTGATGGGCTGACAAATGTAGGTGAAAAAAGGTGGTAAGGTCACTTAATTAATATTCCTATAACTAAGCTAAGAATTTCTTTAAATATCCTTTTTGCAGGAAATGCATATTTAATTTTTTTTTTCTATATTTATAGTAATGTCAGCAAGAACTAGTGAATTTTTCTGGGAAGCTTTCTCAAATCTAAGAAGAAATTTTTGGGCACAGCCCAGTCAGTGCTGCCAGTCACCAGATTCGCATTTTCAATTCTGCTTTGTATGACCTGTGGCCAAATCTTCAAGCTGAGCTCCCAGATCTCCTTCCAGACCTTAAGGGAGTGCTGCCTCTACACTGATTATTCTGTTTTGTGACATGCTCCCAATCTCTGTTGCCTTTATCTTTATTTAATGTTTTAAGGAGACTATTCTTTCTTCCAAAGCAGCACTTTTATTTGATGAAAGTCTCTTTTTTTCACTTAGCCCCAGAGGGTGTGACAGTCAAAAAAAGAATATAGACTCCTGGCCTCGTTGCAGTGAGTGGAGGCATAGCCCCTAGTGATTACAATAAAAGCAAAAGTATATGTTTGTGATTTTCTGCCATAACTCTTATTTTTTTGGTTCTCAGGGTAACCCACCATGCCCAACTCGCTGTTCTTTAAGAATGGCAAGGAAAAATAATCTGCTGATATTCTGTTCCTTGGGAAATAGCAGAGTCTAAAATGATGCTACTGCCTTTATGCACAGTTTAACAGGGTAAAATAGGAATTTATACCACCCATAATCTGATACACCAAAAAGACATGGCAATGATGGCACCAGTTTGAATAGCTATAGCAGGCTTAATTTGAAAGGGACATGTGCATACCCAAGAGTGAAGTGCTTCAGTAATCTGAGCAGAAAATCACATTTCTGCATTTGTAAATTTACATTTATACATACATATTTATACATTTTATTTTAGCTTTTGTACAAGAGGATCTCCCTGTATCGTGTGTGTGTGCATACTCATCTCAAGTTTACTGAGAACAGATAATCAGATGTTGATCTTTTATAGTTTAAGGCCGCAGTTTAAAACAACTTCATTAACTGCTCACACAACATATGCAAACTATCCATAGGTCGCTCCCTAGCCCTGTATGCAAAGAAACATTAGTAATATTTTGCTTTTCAAATACAACTTCAGAGAAGGTGCTAACATGTGCTGAACTCCCACACAGTGGATGGAATTGTGGACAAACAGTGCTTACAGCTTATCAAAAACTCCCTCCCATATAGTTTTAGATACTTATGAAAACATTTTGGGACCTGTAAAAGCACAAAGTGGAAGCTATATAGACTCAAAAAACCAAAATTATAATGACTTATAACGTTCTAAAATAATTTGAAATATTAAGTTTCTGACTGCATCTGGTAGTTTTCATTTAAGTTTTTTTTCTAGTTTCCTTTCCCTGGGAATCTTCCTATTAAAACAAATGTTTTGCAGGACCTGGCTTTATTTTTGAAGAATATTTTATGTCAATAATACACTTATTTTGAGTCTCTTGAGACAATTGTCTCATACGCTTCAGTAAAACATTCATGACAGTATTTGCCAATGCGTGTATATAATTGGAATGCTTCTGTACTAAATAAACTTGAAATCCAACTGACAGCTCTAAACCAGAGCTTGGATGGGCTTCTGAAAATAATTTTCTTACCTGCCTTGTTCAGAATCAATCTGTTCATAATTTCACAGTGTAAGCAAATCAGCATGAAGAGAAAAAAATGCATGCTGGAAGTACCAGTACTAAAAATTTAAAAAATCAAATATATGTTTGTTTGTTATGGCATACATGAAAATAAAAGTGCAAAATGGATGTGACATGGAGCTGCCATTGTACTTAATGGAATTTTTAAGGAGAAGAGGTGAACGCCAGTTCATGGCTTTATTTTGGCTTGCTTTTTTCTGGACTCACTGTATACAACATTCCATAAAGGTGTCAATAATAAAAAAATAAAAGTCAAAGCTGCTTTTAAGGACACAGCTAAAGCAATAACCAGAATTAATTGACTAAATTAAACTCATTAATTTATTATTTCATGTGCAGCTAATGCATGCGGGGTTCCATCAAGGTTAATCAATTTATCTATCTGAAGAGACCGCAAGGGAATGGTGAATACCAGATGCTGGTGGGGAAGACTGTTTACTATTGGTGAGTCGATAGAAGTCAAGGGATTTGTAAACAATTTAGACCTCATCTTTGTGATAAACTGACAGCATTATCGACATGTGTAGACACACCCTATCTTTCTAATTTTAGTAGTTAAGAAAATTGTTGAATATAATCATCAGAAATAATTGATTTATAAGTAATAATGGAAATTACAGAACAGTAGCACTGCTCATTATGAAATTTGCCTGACCCTGTCTATTGTAACTCTTTGTTTTCTGTTGCTAATCCTTTTGGAAATTTTAAATATGTGTACTGAAATTTTGTGTGCCGGGTGTTTCCTCCAGAGTGCTTCATTGGTATTTGTTGAGGTTGTAGAACTAATTGAAAACTGACACCGAAATTCTTTCTTCACTGCTGAGAAAGAAGCTAGAAAATATAGTTATGTTTAGCAATCTTACAAATAAAGCTGGAGGATTTTGATTTGAAGAGTCTGGGCTTCCCATTTTTGGGTACAGGGATCTGAAGCTTGGATAGGGCTTGATGTGGGAGGAGGGCTGGCGTGGTTTGGGCCAGGCTGGCCGCTGAAACGAACAAGAGGTGCCAGTGTGTCTTGTGCTGTCCTGGAAATATTGGTCTAAATCTGGGCACCAAGACTCCTCCCATGCCAATAACTTAAGCTGTGCCAGGGGACATTCTCAAGTACAGGAGAAACTCATTGAAACTCAAAACAGAATGGTCTCTATCATGATTTGGGGTTGTGTCAAGTAGCAAAGGACAGGGACCATGTCTGAGGGCATTTTGTGTGCCGCTGCCCTGTTTTGGGGTCTAATACAGTTTAATGGCTTGAACACAGCTGCTTCCATTCCAGTTTGGCCTCTGTACCACAATGTTCTTCATCAAGTTTAAAATATTTTTAGCCATTATAAATTACACTTTATGAATGTTTGCACAGTTTGACAGCTAAATAGCCCAAAAAATCAGATTTCGCTAAGAAAATTCAGGTTATTCAAACCTCCTGTAGCGGGCAAGGTTTCTGCACGTGACTGGATTGCACACCTGCCATCCCCCAGAGCAATTAGGCATGCCCAGGGCTACAGGTGTAAAACTGGATTTTCGTGTGACACCTATTAACAGGGAGTTTATCTCTGCTGTGATCTCAATAATTTCCCTGGATAAGACACATGTTGCTTAAAATGGGAGGCAATCTTACTGAGATGACAAAGTGACAAGAGCTACATTTCAAACACCGTCAGGGGGTGGATTAGACAAATATTGCAAGTCAAGCATCTGAAAAACAGAGTGCACATGCAAAATCTTTAGCTGAAGTGACCTGCCCAGCAGCTCTGATTCCCTTAGGCAGTATTCTCTCACCCTGACCATGAAGCTATTCTATTTTTCTCCTGTCCTTTCAGGGTTTTTTTTTCTAATTTCCCATTGAAAGTCTGCAGGAAAGGAGGCAGACATCAATCTCTTCCACTGCACGTTGACTATTTTCCAGAGAGCAGCTTGTCACTCAGTGAGGCAGGGTGAAGACTAGCATGACATATAGACAAAAGTTAGATTCCTCAAGGCTGTGCACCTCTTGCCTATAACACAGCGTCTTAAAATGTGACCTATGTTAAAACATATTTAAAAATTATCCGTGCTAAAAGAAGATCACACCTTAAACAAAAACTTCCCCTCTTGGACCACCTGTAACTCACAACCTTTGGTGCTGTGCTCCACCCAGATTAGTTCTTCGTCTTTAGATATTATTTACATTTACAAGAGTTAAATGTAACAAGACACTTTGACTATCAGCATTAGTACGAGAAATAAAGACAATACTTTCTGTGTCTACATAAGTAAATATGGTATGTCCTTTGGGTTAGTTTTAGTCACTGTTAGGAAACGAGCCAGCACTGTAATACGGAGTTTTTTGAACTGTACCTAAATCTTCATGTTTCCTCCATTCTTTTCCTCTGTACGCAGAGAACTGAGTGTTGCTGTTCGTGAGTTTGGCACTTTTATGCTAAGCCAATAAGCAAATGGTCAAGCAGATTTTTGGAGGGAGAGCATGTGACTGCTTAATTGCATCTTGTTGGACACATCCAGGCCAAAAGAAGAGATTCTTGTCAGGAATATATATTTTTAAAGAAAATAAAGTTTTATTACAGAATTTTCAAGCAGAACCTGTGGTACTCAGATGTAAGTGGTGGTTACTCCATTTTCCCATCTTCTGTTTTCAAAATACATTTGGGTTTTTTTGAAACTGTCCCAATTCTGCCCCTGTGACACTGAGCTGCAACTGAAAGGGGGTGGAAAACTTAGCCCCCAATTCAGCCAACTGTTTAGTGCTTATTTACATTGAATAAGGTACTCTTTGCATGAGCGGTTTGCTTATCAGGGTCTTTGCACGCGAAGTGTCACTGTAAGAGTCTGTGCTTGCTGGATGGCACCGGGGTGATCAGCATCTTCAGTCTTTACAAACTGCATAAAAAAGAAATGAGAAACAGGCAGAGGCCAAATGATCTAACTTGAGTGCCTGAGAGCCTGAAACCCGGTGCCAGTCTGTAGGACCTGTTCTGTTTGTATAGAATATATTGTGTTTACTTTCACTCTGGAAATGTTATGTATTTCCACACAACAGTATTCCTCCTAACAATAACATAAAAATCTTGCTGTGTTTGGCATAGTTGAAACTGATAGTATAAATTAGTTTGCTATTGGGTATCCTGGGTGCTTTCTGAGTTTTTGGATTAAATATGTTCTTTTCTTCAGAACACATGAATGAATTAACATTTTCTCACTGAAGACTTTCTCTGCTTCAGAGATCAGTCTCACGTTTAAGGATTATTATATACAGTCTTATTCAGTTCTCAAGCATAGCTGTATTTTTATGTAGACCCTTTGACATTTCTAAAATGCAAAGCTCTCAATCTACTGGAAATAAAATTAGTGGGGGGTTAATATACTAGAGCTATTTTAAAAATGTTTGAGGTATTATGAAACTAAAGGTCTTTTCACAGATTGAAAACAAACTGCAGTTAAGTTCAAGGTCTTTTAAGAGAGATAAAAAAATATTCTCAATCGGAAAAGCCGAATTGGGGTGTACTGTGAAACAGATACCCAATGGGGAGACATCTGATGAGAGCTTACAAACTGATATTAGGGAATGGTCATATCATTGGAAACCACTGAAGAAGCAGGATAAACTGACAATAAACGACAGTGTATACCCTTTGTCCAACTCAGGTTTAAACAGAACTGGTGCAGAGGACTACAGAGAGCACTAAGCCATGCTAACTTTGTTGCCTTCAGCTGTGTGGAGATGCCCTTGTATGTGAGAAAGGGGCAAGCTCTCAATCCACGTGACTCTTGGAGAGTCTGGAAAGTCCACTCCTCACTGACCGTCTCGTCATACTACTTTTCTTTTTCTTGCTTGATTTGATATCACGAGCAGCTGTTGCAATAAATAAGAGCTCACCCTCAAAACAGTCCTTAGGTGGCTTGATGGAGTCTCTGGTGTCAGATATGTTAATCTCTGTTAATTATATCTCAGACTTTTGACTAACTACAAGAGATGCTTACAAAACTAGAGCAACATACAAGGTGCATTGGTGGCTGGTCACTGAAAGTCTCCTACATCTGAGCAGAAAGCTAATTTGTGGGTTGAATTTGAAAACTATTTGTGCTATATATTATATTATATTATAGCAAAACTTTGGAGGTGTGTGTACACATCTCTCTGTCAAAGTTGAACTGGGAAATCCTAGACTTCTATTGTGCATCCTGCAGAAGTATTGCTGAGACTTATGGGCAGCATTAGGTCTATCTTCTTGGAAAGTCGCTTATCACTGAGAGTAACCTAAGTAATTTGCTGCTGTGTTAAGTAACTTCAGTCTTTGTAGCACAGACTGAGCTCACTAGTGGACTGCAGCGTCCCTTTGCTGCACTGCTTTCAATTATCTCATTGTGACACTCCAGCAGTCCTAGGTCTGCAGATGCAGCACTTAAGATGTGCTTTGCCATCCTGACCATGCTACAGCCATATGCACGTACTCCTCTGGAAGCCCCAGGATTGCATGTGCAGCACTTCTGTAGTGTTGTAGAAGCAATTTGGTTTTGGCCCCTTGGCAGTCTTTCTGTAGAAAGGGATTCTTCTGCCGGTAATGACATCTCTTGAGCAAGAGACAGAATGATCTCGCATCTGGGATAATAATACCTACAGACCGCAGAACAGTGTTTGGAGTGCGAGGTTTTTTTTTTCTGTGGTCCCAGTTATGTGCCTAATCTAGCAGATTTCTTTTGAAATTTCAGTGCCTGCCTACATCATGACCACGAAGCAATCCTGAGGGCTTGCAGCAATGTGTTGCAGGCATGATTTTTCAAGTGTTGCAACAAGCTGCCCTGAGGTCTGACAGCATGAATTCTCATTTCCATCTCAGGCGGATAGGAAAAACTAAAAATATTATCAGCATTAAACAGAAATTAGCTGGTGTTGTTTTGTCCAACCCCTCGATCATTTAAAGATACATATTTTTATGTCAGTCTAGAGAAATGGTTACCATAAATTTCATGACCACGTACCTGTCTTGAGCCAGGTAAAGAACAGTAACTTATCAGCCAGGTCCACCACTTCCTTGCCTGACTGTAGATTATCATCTTCCTCTAGTTTAAAGCTCTCCTCAGGAGGCTGTCCAGCTGGTTGGCAAAGGTGCTTTTGTCCCACTTGGTTGGGAGAATCCTGTGTCTCCCTTCCAGGTCTTGATCCTTGCAGGCTGTGAAAACCAAATCCCTGTTGTCAACACCAACTGCACTGCTAGGTATTGACCCAAGGCATCTCCTTCTGTACTACAAATATTCCTGAATGCTCTTGTACTTACCTTTTGCTCATATGAAAAAACAGTAAGTGTTCTGAAAGCAAGAACTATGCCCCAAGAGACTTACCCAACAGCTACAGCTTTTTCTAAAGTAATGGAGGTCTTTTTTTTAAATTTTGTTTTCTGATTTCTGAAACTTAAGAGTGTGTCTGGACCATATTTGGAAGCTCTCTTAAGCCTTGAAGGTTAAATGGTTTCAAGATGTTTTCAAAAATGCAAACTGTAACACACAGCATTTGTACCACTGATGTCTTGAGGCAGAAGACAGTGAATCCTCAGTCAAAAGCCTGCCAACCTTTTTTTGATTTACAGCACACTTCATAACTATACTATCAAGGTGAGCATAAGATCTGTCTTTTCCCCAAATGCGTTGTGGCTGTTAGGGGGTGAGTTGTCTCCTTGATATGAGAGCTTTGGTGGTTTTGCATTGAAATTAACGTCCAGACTGAGGATACTTCCATTGTTGTCAGGTATTCTCTAAGTTTTAAAGTCTTTGTAGGATGGAGTGATGGGAAACTGTGATGTCATCATTTCACTTCTCAGTTTGTGTCAATAATTCTTGGTTTTGTTTGTTGAATTCTTGCCAATCTGCAAAAGAGAACAATTAATCTTTCCATTCGTTTCTTTTACTTTGTGCACTTTTTAACAATTTCTTGACTTGGCCAAGGACCACCATAGAGATTTCCAGAATGTGTCACATCCATGTGACAGCTAGCCCTGGGGCTACTGAGATCAGACTGCATGCATTCAATTTAAAGTACCCATGGGCCACCTAATATATTTGCAGGTATATTACAACTATATTTTTAACTGGCAATCTCATCAAAAGACCAAGAATTGAGGGTCAATAAATATACCCTGTCCTCTGATTTCTAGAGCGTTCTTGCCCACCAAAGCGAAGAACTTGCATATGTGGAGGATACAGAGGAAGCTTGAGCTATTCTGCCCAATGTTGATAACGAGAAGAGACATGTATTTCCTCTCTGAAAATAAATTGGATCTTGCAAAGAACTTGGGTTATTTGTAGTACATTACATTTCTTATTTGTGGTAAAAACAAAACATATTTGGTTATTTTAACTGAGAGAAGCAGGGTGAGGAGGAGAGTTAAATTATAATTGGTTTTAAATTATAACAATCTGCTCAGAAACAGATGAAAATAAATCATAGTTTCCTGTTCCAGTTCTGTCTTTTGACATGAGCAGAAAAAAAGGGAAATGAACTGGAAATAACTCCACCACCAAAGGATAATCAGTTTCTGTCTGAGAACTGAGATGACCATCTGGTTTTAGATAACACGGGACAAAGACATAAAATTTATGGAGGCACAAAGGGTGAGACTATATTACAGAAAAAAGAAATACATCAGTAGAATACATCCAGACAACATGGAAAATGACAAGATCGTCTGTCTGTATCTAAAATTTCCTAAAAATTGAAGAAGCTGCTTAAGATTCAGAAAGCACTCTATCTTTTTATGAGAGAAAATATTTTCCACAAAGATCTGGATTTTCTTTGAAACTTATTGAAAAGTTAACTTTTCTACAAGAAAAAAACATTTCCTCCGTTTTGTTACTATGCTACCTAAAACCAGTGTAATAAAAATAGTTTGAGATAAATAAGGTGTTAATGATTCTATACATAAAAAAGGCAGAATATGTGTATATGAGCCATTTAGAGCAGCAATTTTAAATTTTATATTTGTTTTGTGTAACTATAAAAACAAGTCAATGTGTTTCAGGTTAGATATCTTTTGCTAGCAATGGAAGAACTGTTATTCTTCAAAATAAGTGCATCTTTCAGCTTCCTCAAATTACTCTATAAGCTAAAATGTACAGGATAGGCACAGAATTGCTTCCTATAAAATCCTAAGATTATTCCGTATTTATAAAAAGGATTGTGCAAGAAAAGTGGATGTTGATAGAAAAATAGCAGAAAATGCAATAAAAGATTTGAGGGAAACTGTCTCCGGCATTACAGATACAGGCTCTAATTGCTGGAGGCTGAGAGAATAGGAACTGTTGTATTTCAACAGATAAAGACAACAGAGATGAGTAAACCAAAATATTCTCTTCTCATCTTTTTTTTTTTTTTTCATTTAAGAACATGTGGCAGCCGCAATTTATCTTACATAAAATAATTGGCAGCCGGTGACATAGCCATGCTCACAGATGGCACTTTGGTGTTATGCATATTACTGTTTATGCGTGAGAATCGGGAAGACTGGATGAAGGACCGGCAGGATGTGAAGATATTACCCGGCTTGCAGCAAAAGAAGGATTATTCTCACCTTCAGTTCCCTTTCGTTTCTGTGGTTGCTTAGGGAAAGGACGGCAAACTTGAGGTTTGGGAGAGGGCAAGGCAAGGCTGCATGCTAAAGGTCACAGAGAAGACTTACAAACAGTAGCTGAGGGAGTTTCCTACTGCCTGATCTCCCCTCTTTTTTGGAATTTCTGGGTATTAGCATTATCCCATGAGGAAATATACGGTTGGCTGAACATATATTTTGTTTCTGGTGAAGAAATTTTTTAGCTGACAGAGGCTGACACAGACCTCTCTTTTTTTTTTTTTATGTCTTACATACTTTTCTGTCATAGTTTTGATACCACCCTAAAAATAAAAGATGGAGAGCAAGGAGAATTCTACCCCATAATGTGCAGTATATACATGCAACATAAATTTTTTACTTGTCTGTCCTTTCCACTACAGCCAGTTTTGCATTTTATTGATATTGAAGGTGAGGGCCCCTTCTACCTCTCCTAAAGAGAAGGCATTTGCTGGAGAAAGAGTGCTACCACTGTTGTCCCTACCCCGTACCTCTCTTCTCCTCATTACCTAAGTGTTATTGATAATTTTTATCAGATAAAGGTATATGTTGTCTCTTTTGCTTTATGGCTCCATTTCTCATTCTCACTTAGGATGGATGTATCTGTTCCTGCCTCTGTAGATTTTAATCTCTCAGGCTCTTAGCTGCAGCCGTGGGAGCGTAGCAGAGGGGCTTGGATGCGGTGCTCAGCTAGCAGACATGTCAGTGTGAGCTATTTGTGTTTCATCAAGGCAACCTGGAAGCAGGGACAAGCAGGAAGCAGCTTTCCAAAAGATTTACACTCAGCTGAAGAAGCACGTTTGTGTTGGGAAGGCCCACCTGAGGTCACGCACCGGTGACTGTTAAACATCAGAGAAGAGAGATTTCCCCTGCCATTCCCTGGCTTAATCTGTTTTTATCATTTTTATTACCAAAGACATCCATCTTGCCTTCCAAACACTCTATAAAAACAAGGGAGACAAACAATCGGGGAAGTTTTAGATACTTTGCAAGGAGAAGGTGTGTGGCTCTTGTAGTCTGTGGCTTGTGCTGCGTGGTGTTGTCTGACTTGAGGAAAGAAGCAGATCTTGGAATTACAGTTGCAATATTTTTAGACCTACCTAACTTGTAGTTGTTTCTATTTTCCTTCCTCGTTGTTTTTTTTTTTCTTTATCATGGGTGACTTAAAAATTCATAAGCAACTGTTATTGACATTCTAGGTTTGCACAGGTTTTTATTACAAATAGTGATGAGAGGCTCCGCTCAGGTAAGTCCCCACCTTGTCTCACTGGATTCCTGGTGGAAAAATAAAGCTAAGGTTTGATAGGCTGGTGGCTTTAAAAGCTAAACCTTTGCCTAGATGATGATGGGGAGGAGATAGTGCAGCAAATGTAAGGGACGGGGAGCTGAAGTGGTCATGGTCAGCTGTAAGGTCAGTGGGGAAGTAGAGCACGAGGCTCATGTGTTAACGCCCAGGGAGACAGAAGCTGCAGAGCCCTGGGCAGGAGAAGAAAATGGCCCAGGGAAGAACCTTTAGCAGCTTAAACACCAAAAGCATATTAAATTTTGGAAACGTTCTGAGGGAGGAAGCATTCAGGTTTAGTTAGAGTTGGGGTTGTGGGTTCAGAGACTGGACGGGCTTTCTGTTGGAGTATGATTAGCTGGTGGTTGCAACGTCTCTGGGAACACTGAGAATGCAAAATCTGGAGCAGAGTGAACGCCAGCCCCCTGGCACACAGAGTCCAGAGCACTTATACGAAGAAACTTGGTGAATTTTTAAATTTTGCCTTTACAAAATTCACATAATAAGATTCCTTAACTCTGACCAGTAAATCAGGTAGTGTGAGGAAACCTGTGTTTCTACGCTCCAACCAGTAAAGTGTGTAAAATACAAAAATTAAATAGAAAGCTGAAAACCGCCTTGAAACTCAGCATAGTTTTACTTTTTGTTTCTGCTTAGCACAGCCCCAATCTGGAGTCTCACAGTGCCTTACTGTGCGCAGGAGCAATGACGTGCTGCTTCAAAACACGAGTGTGGCCAAATGAACCAGAAGCTTCATGGTTCAGAAAGAAAATGCTCTCATGAATTCTGCATCTAACAAAATTTTGTAACAAATCAGCCCTTGCTGACTCTGAAATCACCTCTAGTCTCAGTGAAAGGGGCTAGTTCTTGATTTGTAGTGTGATAGCACAGGATATAATAATGGTGGAAAAGCTGTCATGGGGAACAGATCAGTAAAGGGCTTTTCCAGAGGATGAATGATGCCCCACTTGTGATTCACCTAAGAATATATATGTTTACTGTGTTAGTCTCACTATTTAAATGCTGTTTGAACACACACAGCTAGGAAAGGGTCGAGCTGTGACTTAGATCCCAGCTTTTCAATCTGCTCTTGGCACCCTTTTATTTACTGGCATAATATACTGTGGTTTGTCACACTGGGCCTCCAAGCCGTCTCCTTCAAGGATTTTTAATAAATGTGGAAATGGGAACGGAGGGTGATACTCGGGCAGAAACAAATATACAGAGACTAACACCTGTGGCCTGCTGGAAGAGAAGCTGGAGCACAACAGTCCAAATGATAGCGTGACTGCAAAGCTTTCTGAACTGCCAAGTTTGGAGCATGAACTGTCTTTCTGGTTATTGTGAGGAGAAGCTATAAAGCCTCCCTGAACTGTCTGAGTGACAAGCAGGAGAAACCCTGGAGAATTTGTGAACTCTACCTGACTGGCAGAAGCTTGGTCTTTGCTTCAGATTTATGTCCAACCTCATCCTGGTTTGGTTTTCTCTTTCATTTTTGCTAAGGACGCTATGACCTTTGGGATCTTCTGACTGTATCTACTCTGATAGTGAAATGCAGGAAAAGAGAAGTTTTTGGAGACTGGGAAGAGGCAGTATACCAAAATGTGTGGGAGGAATGCTTTGATTCTCACTGTTGTTGGGTAAGCTGTATTACAACCTTAAAGGTAAAAAACCCAGATATGTGTACTGGTGACTTAAGCGGTTTGACTTTCAGCTTGTCTTCGCCCATACGAGATCTATTCAGGTTGTAGGAAGGTGAATTTGGGATTATGTTAAACCGTTGTGTTAGTGTGTGGCCTTTTTCTCTGGGAGATGCTCTGGGGTCTGCCCTGTCCCTACATTCACCTGTGAACTTGTGGGTAGGGAACACGCATGAGATGATTGTGGGTTTGAGCGCAGGGTCAGAACCCACTTGGCTAATGGAGAGTGCAGAGGGAGCATCACTTAGCTGGCTCTGATTCCACAAGAAGGCAGCTGTCTGTGGGCTCTCTGCTTTCGAGGGTTGTCTAGTTTGCTTTAAAAGCACTGAAGGAAGTAAAGAAGTTATCTCCTGTAGCTTTCCTTTCCCAATTTCTGCCCGACAATTTAATTTAAATAGATCTAGCAGCTTCGAGGCAAGAATTATTCCATGTGCCAAGTGAAGCTGACAAAAATTAATATGACGGACTATAGACAGATGCCCCCAAGAAAGTGGATGTTACTTTTCAGAATGACTGTGGACTGTCAGGGGCACAAACTCCTTTCACGTTTTTGGTATTTTCTGACTGTTGGTAACAAAATTAAGATACTTGTTATTGAGGCATACTGTTGCTGGCTCCCAAATAAAAGCGTAAAAGGTCTTGACACCACACTTTTGCTGCCAAGCTAGTTCATTTGTATAATAGACTGATATTTCGCTCAGAGGCCTAAAGGAAACTAAAAGCAAGCAGTCCCTTTGCAATAACACGTTTTCACCCTAAAATGCAGATAAGCATAACTCCCTATTAAAATTTAATGCTATGCATTATATAGTTTTTTTCCCCCCTTATGTCATTATTGCACTCGTGCTTTGAAACTACCTTATATTGGTATAATAGAATTAATGTGAATGTAAGATCTAATGTCATCTCCCAGCACCATTAGATAGTTACACACGCTTCTGCAGACAGGTTCTCGGCTCGGTGCGGCTCCTTCGGGGACGCATTGCGGAGGTTTCGCAGCTGTGCAGGACGAGGCCATTGGCAAGGTGTGCCAAGCTGGGCAGCATTAGGGGAAAGTCAGAGTCCCCTTACTGACCTATTTCTTTGTCCCTTCACTCCTGTAAAATCTACCCCTTTCATTGCCACAGTTTTTTAGTAACTCGTGGCAAGTGAATTAACAGTACGTTTTGTGAAGGTTATCTCTGTTTTGTAGAGGAAGACCAGAGCTTAAACGATCTCATGAAGGTCACAGTATGAATCAGCAGGAAATAATGCTGGGTTTATTTCTGTCTCAGCTTTTCCCCTTGCATTACGGGAAAAGTTCACGTGAACCTTTTCTTTTCATGGTATTATGATTGTGGAATATGTGTGTTATTCAGCTGTGTTGGCCTGAAACCTTGATAAAAAGCTTGTTGCAGAAAACACCTTTCAGGATAAAAACCAGACTTGAAAGAGCACTTCAGACAGATCAGAAGTCAGGTGAACACATCTGACTCTTTCCCTTATAATCAGCATTTCAAAACATCCAGAGGAGTTTCTGGTTATGGTCTCTACAGATATCTTTCCCTTGCCAGCTGCAGAAAGAGGTATGACTTTCTTTGCCCCCATATCATCTCTGCCCCAAAATAAGTGGGTCTTCCTTCGTGGTGCCTCTCTGTACTTGGATTCTCTGGAAAGAGGTAATATGACTGCTGTGTAGCTTTCTGTCGAAATTGTGCAGGGCTGGCAGGAGGAAGGTTGATCTAACTTTGACCTCTGTCCTCTCTCCCTTCTCTTCAGCACTGCCTCTAGTTACATGTCAGGAAACAACAATGAGATTTGCGCGTTATCGACTTCTGATTTTTTCATGCAAGGCTGATTTTTTTGGTGTGTATTTCCAAGTAACCTAATTTGGACTTTGTGAACATTTACATCCATGTTAAAAACATTTATTACTAAATCAAACGAGAGAAATACTTGATGTAGGAAAGATAAATTGTAAAAGGCCAAAATACAGGTTATTAGCTCTTTGCTATGGTGAAATCAATTGTAACTATTTTACCAGTAAAATTTGACTATAACCTAAACAGTTACTTTTCTTTTTTTTGTCACGTACCTGAAAACCATTTGCAACAGATTCCAACCATTATAAGATAGCTAGTTTATTTGTTTTTAAAAATATTGCTATTGATTGCTATTTTGCAAAAAAAAAAATAAAATTGGCAAAAAAGAAATAGCAGGAGAGTAAAATAATCAATTTTATAATTAAAACTCAATTTTTCCTGTAAAAGTCACTTGTAGTTTGCAGAATCCCTAAAACGTCTAGAAGAAAATATATGAATTAAAGATGATGACATTTATTTTATTGAAGACTATTTACTTAATTGATTTCAGTCCTGTTACCTTAGAAAACTGGCAACAAGGCAGCTGAGGACTGCTTTTGTTGATTAATATACCTCAAGCAGTCAGCAAGAGGCAGGAGCTTTACTTGCACATGTTAAATTACAGGATTAGGATTTAGCAATTTAACCAATAAAATAAAATAAATTATTTCATTGGGGCCAACTGAAATGTTATTGTAGTTTACAGGGGTCAACTTAAAATCTTTAGTTCCACTAGAAACAAATATTTCCTTACGGTGTTTGACTATTAGTTCCTATTTTCACCCTTAAAAGCCTCAGTTTTGGGAAAGGGAGGGAAGGGAAGGGAAGGGAAGGGAAGGGAAGGGAAGGGAAGGGAAGGGAAGGCTTGATTGTGAAATGAAATGACCAGTTAGGACAT
Organism: Anarhynchus alexandrinus; assembly: GCA_008711295.1. Lineage (NCBI taxonomy): Eukaryota > Metazoa > Chordata > Aves > Charadriiformes > Charadriidae > Anarhynchus > Anarhynchus alexandrinus. Next base: position 846,918 of record VUYV01000009.1, on the reverse strand, counting down.
GAAAAGTCAAAACACCCTGAAAAACAATATAGGTAGTATGCTTTCACTTTTTCCTTGCTTATTTTTATCTTTTTCTTTTCTTTTTTTTTTTTTTTTTTTAATTCTGCAATTTTTATTTTATTTAATGGAATGTGATGTTCCAAACAATTTCAGAAACTGTATTTCAGGGAAAATTTACAAGCTTGCCAAAATTGCTATTCTGTGTGGAAATCTGCTCTTCCCTCTCCTTTGCTTTTCAGTCACACATGCTGTTACAGTACTACCTGTTTTCATGTGTTTAGAAACCAACCAGGTCAACATGGACAAACAGAAACTGGAAGGACTAAAGAGGTGACAGCAGGGAACTTGCCATGGGGATTTTGCCATGTGTCCCATGGAAGAGACAACTGTGTTTCAAGCCAAGGTACCTCTGTGGGGAAAGGGAGATATAAAAAAGTACAAGGGAACTGATTTTCTTTCAGGAGAGGGGAAATTGTTTTTGAAACAAGTATCTGGGGTTACATAATAATAAACGTAAATGCTTCAGATCTCAGCAGCTGTGCTGCGGTGTTTGGGCTATAACAGCAGAATATAGCAGGAGTTGAAAGTACCACTGCGGCTTGGAGAAACGCTCCAAGGAGTGGTGGCCTGCCCTGCAAAAAGGGAATTTAGTCACCTCCAGTTACATGGGTAGTTTACTGAGAACTCTCCGCTCGGGCTGCCTCCTTAGTGCTCTGAGGCTACGTGCGGTGATAACCTTCTTTGCAATCCTTCTTAAACAGACAGTGTTTGCCCTCATTTCAGTGAGAGTTTGTCTAGCTTTAGGGCTCCCGGATCCAATGATTTTCCAAGAACTAGAAAAAGCCATTTCCACCGCAATTTATTTCAGCTTCCGCACGCACCCATGCAGACACTCATACCCCCCCGGCTGCCCTGCTGTGCTAATATTATATTACTCTAACGCTGAATATTCTAGTACTGTAATTCTGCTCTATGCCAGTTTGACGGCAAAAGTCTTTTGACTAAACAAATGAAATAAGTGACATAATATGTTGCTACCTTAAAGCAGCAGGAAAAAGAGAAGTACTTACTATGTTATAGGTTTTCTTTGATGATTACCTGCCTCTGCAGAGAAAAATTTGAAAATTCAGCTGTTTCTGGCCAGATTCTTGTCTCTGCTCTACTACTTTTACATTGCCTAAAGTTACATTCTAAATTCCATGAGGGAGGCAAGGATTGCTTGAGACTTGAGATGTCTCCTGGAGACACCTCGCTAGATCCTAGCACGGTACCAGATGAAAGGCTGAGTGACTGGGAGGTCAGTGCCAGAAAGTGAAGGAAGTTTCGGCAGCTCAGAACGTACAGCACTTGCAAGTTTCTGCAGTTTTCCTTCAGTAGATACAGTCAGTAACTGAAATGAGAATTAAAGAAATGGAACTTTTTAAAAAAAAAACAGAACAACCAACCGAACAAAACAACCTGACGTAAATGTACCACTTGTATTCCTAAGAAGCTATTATATCATTATCACAGTAATGTAAGGTAAAATATTGTCATATTAATACCTTTTTTTGCTATGTGGCCAGTCATAGCATATTTTGAATTTTGATAGAAGAAACCTAAAATGTTAACACCAAATTATGATTGCTTTTGGACTCTTTTTTTTCCCTTTTGGCCATTAATTTTTCTTCTATGATTGTCTGCCATGAAACCACGTACCATCCTCACGTGACCAGTGGTGATGGAGGTATCTCCCTTCACAGAGGCACCTGCTCTGCTTGTGAGGAGGAGTGCTGTGCCATTTGACCTGGATGAACCAACTGAATGCCCATCTTCTCCTCCGGGATTGCATCTGTGTTGTCATCTCTGTGAATTTATTCTCTATGGACAAGCTGCGGCTGAGTGATGTCTCCATGAAGACATGGTACCAGAAGGCACCTGGTACACTACTGTGTATAGGTCCCACACCAAAGAGATCTCAAGAAATCTTCATAGTGTGGGTTTGACAACTTTATGGCGGACAAACTTTTTGTTGTTTGGTAAGCAGAAGAAGATGGTATTTATTTGAGGGAATCTAGCTGAGTTTTATTCAAGATTAGTCTTCGTGTCTTTTTCCAATGACTTTCATCAGTATGTAGGTTAAAAGCTTGAGTCTGCGACCTACCATACAACAACCCAGCCCCATCTTTGCCTGAATTAGGATGTGGTAGGAGAAACTGCATCTGATTATTCAGTGCCTCTTGCAGTTAGTGATTTCTTGTAATGTCACCCAACAGTATGTAGCTGCTGCATCTTTGTCTACTAATAGATAAAATTACATTCAAGTCACATACACCCAGTCACGGGAGATTAGCAGAAATCAAAGCTATAAAAAACCCCAGAATATAATAAATCTCTGAATTGTTTGAGACACCCTTGGAAAAAGTGGCTCAGAAAGGTGTACTGACCATAATACCTGCTGATGTGAGGAGTGTGACCCTTCATTGAACAGTGGTATTAGCTTACACGTGTGTAGTGCTGTACTGCTATGTCCATTAACACTCGTTAGTAAATTCAATGACTGGTGATGCACAGCTATCTGTACTCTTGCTTCTCTTTTTAGCTATCCTAAAGACTCTAAAGCTTGGGCTATTTCATCTCTTTGTCCCAACCACAACATCTTCCCACCTGTGCTGTGCAACGCACAGAGAACTTCCCTAATGTGGTATTGTGTTATATGAGTCTATTATGTGTCCCTCATTTACAGACAATGCATACAGCCCCACTCCTACTGTGTGCCTTATCTACTTTGGGATCATCTATCCAGAGTACTAAACAATTACATTCTCTGTAGACAAAGGAGACTTGATATATACTAAGCTGCAGATTGCACTCTCTGACTTCATTGATTTTTTATTAAGATGTGACACCTAATGAAATGTTAGGGATTGGGTTTAGTAGCATTTTTTTTTTCTGTTCAATTTTCTTTTTTTTATTTGCATAATGAATATTAATCTTCTAACTTAATTGGTTTTATTGATTTTTACGTGACTTATTTAAAACATTTGTGTGAGTAAATAGCAGGTATTTTAAATGCTTTGCCTGTGAACAGAGGTTGTAATAAAGAAGGCATATAATGAAAAACAGTGCTTAATAAAAGGAAAAGAGCTCATGTCCAGCAAAGTTATGTTTGTGGAAAAATAAAATCTAAGCACTGGTTGAGCATTTCGGCAAGGTGGGATATGAGCAGGCAGTCAGAGTTAGAAAAGGCAGATTAAAGACAGGCAGGATGGAGTTTGTGCTTTTCTCTAGTCTGACACTTTCTTGAATGTGCTCACTTAATTGCCATCATCCAGAATTTGAATATTAGTATTTGGGGTTTTTTACTGTGAGGCTGATGTCCACCCAGCTCTGACACCCTTATCATGCAGTTCAGAGACCCACGGGAATACACCTCTGGTCTCTTCTTTCCTGTGAGCCCAGGAACACTCCCAGTGTATCCCAGTTACTGGGATACAGATGATGCTCAGCGGGATCATCTGCCAGGATGAATCTCCAAAAGTAGCAGGAAGGAAACATTCCTGGACTACCCCTGCGTGCGTACACCTGGTGAAACTTTCTTTGAAAACTGAGGGAACAACAAGGTTTTTGTGCAACGTTTTTAATAGATGATTTAACATCATTTTAATTCAGAGTAGACTATAAATTCTTTTATTGTCTTTGTATTTCCCTCTAAGCCATTACTTAACACTCTAAAATGTTCTTCTGTTAGTAAAATTACATACTACATTAATCTGCTCTAAAAATACTGAAGTTCATTATATTGGAATTATATAGTTGGGGTAATTAAATATTTTTAATTTCACAGAGCGCATTCATGGAAGGTGGTTCAGGAAAACAAGAAATGGTACAGTGACTTCAGATAACTTATTTCATTAACAAACATGCAAAACCATCTTGAAAAAGTGCAGTTCTGCCATACTCCCTGGAAGGTTAGCGGAAGGTGAACTAAATGGCTTCAAACTGGAAGAGGGCAAGTTTAGATTGAACATTAGGAAGAAGTTTTTCACTATGAGGGTGGTGAGGCACTGGAACAGGTTGCCCAGAGAGGTTGTTGAGGCCCCATCCCTGGAGGTGTTCAAGGCCAGGCTGGACGTGGCCTTGGGCAACCTGGTCTAGTGGGAGTTGTCCCTGCCTATGGCAGGGGGGTTGGAACTCGATGATCTTCAAGGTCCTTTCCAACCTAAACCATTCTATGATTCTATGATAAATGGAGAGAAGCGAGAGGGCAGCAGGCACAGGGCAGCCAGAATTACTGCTCCTCACAGGAAGAGCTGTAAACTAAGCCATTTGCCACAGAAAATGGTAACAGCCCTACGTTCACAACCTCCAAAGTAAGCTAGGCACAGCTCTGTCGAATGTAGACAGTGGGGGTCTGGCCAATACCAGCCTTTAGAAATACAAGGAGTGAGGAGACAATGCTACAGACACAAGTTCTTGATGAGAGAGTCTTCACTGCCCCAAACTCTGTCTCCACACGAACTGCCAGGTTTCATCTGAAGTGAGAATCTTCAAAACCCACAAAAGTGGGTTTGAGAATAAAATCATTTACATTCAAGTAGCAGAGGAACTTTCAGATCTAAAAATTGTATCATTATTCTTTCTAAAATTGTATCATTATTCTTTCTAAAGAAATGTACTGCCAATCAAAAGCCATCATATTTCTTATAATACATTTTCTCATATTTCTTTTAAGAATTGCTTTATTGGAAAGTTAAGGAGTACCCAAGAAATCTTTTAAATAATTTTCATTTTTATTCTGAAATTGATAGTAGGATTGTTTACACAAAATAGTTTTGCAGCCAACTCCACCTCAGAAAGCAGATGCTGCAAAAGGTGCGTAACGCTTCCTACTAAAAATGTCTGTGTTTACTTCTGTGTGCTATTGATTGCTGTGTGCTACTTTCCTCATCCCTCATGTACTTCACTTAGGTTTCTCCCAGCAACTGAGCCTCTGTCTCTGACCTTGCAGCCCACGTGCGCTCTGCTTCTGCTAACCTGTCAGCAGGGAACCCGCAGCCCTTACATCTGCTAAACTCTGGGGAAGTTCTGGCCACGTGTCCAGCAGCAGAAGTGCTTGGAAAAGTTTTTGCAAAATTTCAAAATAGTCTCTCAGTTGGGACAAAAGGCACAAATAAAACAGCTTTCATGAATAAAACTCAGATCCGGGGGGAGTTTATTAGAATGTTTTTGCTCACTTTCAGTATTATGGAATGCCTCATTTTGGTATGATCTTTCAGTTCATACTATAAATCACTTTCCTGAAATAACTTAATTGAGATTAAAACTAACCCACATGAGGTTTTCTTTTAAAGATTGCCAAAATGATGGGTTTTTTTGTGATTTCAGTAATGTGTTCTCCACATTCTTTGAACTTGAACCAAATCCTTCATAACTTAACAGGGGTATACAACTGGAATGCACAGACCATAAAATCATGTTAACAAACTCATCAGACTTCATCTGAAAACCAGTTAGGTTTCCTGTTTCTTTTGCAAGGTGGTATGGAACCTCTGGCAAAGGTTATTAGGACATTTTCTGTTTCCAAGCTGAAAAACATATTTATGACTACATATATCCATCTGCTTCAGTCTGCAAAACTATTCTGACCAAAAGTCTTTCTAAGAAAAGGTACCACTGCCTGCATGTAGGAATCTAAGCTCAGATTCTTGTTTTTAAAAAATCTTGCCAGGAATCTGAACCCATTCTCTTGGGATATAATGGAAGTTTTCCAGTGATTTACCTGGAAAATGCACCTAGATACAAGATTCTCATTAACATTACAAAACAAATTTGATATCCATTTCTTTTCTCTCAAGTGGAAGTCACTCCACAGTAAGTATAAAGCTCATTCCTTTCTGCCAACTAGCCATGACTGCAGGTGTCCCTTGCCCAAGTGGAGGGTTTGGACCAGATGACATCCAGAAGTCCCTTCCAACCTCAACACTTCTGTGGTTCTATATAAAGAAGGCTTCATAAAATTGTTGCTGAGAAATCCCCTGTCCAAATCTAAAATATAGTGAATAACTAATCAAGAATTAATTCAGATGAAACCTTCTTTTTAAGTCTGACTTTGATCCGTACCTTCAAAACCTATGTCGACTGAGTCTGGTCTGAAAGCTGAGACAATTTCTTCTCCAGAGCAGCTTTATTTCTTTACCTGTACTTTACTTTTTCACTTTATTTGTATTGACTGATTTATTTGTATTTGTATTGACTGATTCTAAGTTCCCATTAATTCTGCCCAAAGAGGTTTTAGTGTCCATCATTGGAGATATTCAGAACTTGACTGGATATGACCCTGAGGCATACGATAAACCTTTGAGGTTGGAACTAACTTTGAGGATGCTTTGAGCAGGGAGTTGGACCCACAGGGATTCCTTCCAACTTGAATTTCTCTATCTTCTCTTTTTTTTTTTTTCCATTTTATACTGAATATTAAGCTGACATTAGAAATAAAAATGTGACATCTTTAGAAACATTCCTCACTCAATCGCAATAATTGACAAAAAAGACAGGTATTTGTCTTCTCAGCAAAACCAATCCTTTTACAATGCTACCAACTTAAAAAAGACACCTGTATGTCTTAATTAAGGTCTCACACTGTTACAGGAATCTTTCAGTTGTTCTACTGTTTATTTCACAACAGAAACAATTAATGAATAATCAGTGTAACTACTGATTGTAAGTGATATTTATTCAGAGGTGAGGATATGGATAATCACTGACCAATTTCCACTTTTTAAGTATGTCCTTTTTATTAAAAATCCTTTTTAATCCAAATAAAATAGAAAATGTGCTATTTTGCAATATGGTATATCAAAGCCACCTGTGTAGTTAGTGGTCCAGGTTCTTTTCAGAAAATGGTTGGTTCCAAAGAACAAATGATAGACTAATTAGAAACTGATTACAGTTTTCTTCCTGCTCAGGAAAGTATGCACCAACCTCGCTCGAAATGGTATGAAAGTGCTGCGGGAATTCTTCACTTTCATTTAGGTGCATAAATCTCAGATTAGCCAGGAATTCTTGGAGTGTATCTGTTCTGCTCTGTTTTTGTCTTTCCCTTATGTCAGGACAGGAACTGGGAAGACAGCACATTCCTCAGCTGGTGTAATCAGCTGAGAATTCCCTTTGTGCATAGGAAATGGGAGTTGGACAAAGAAATTGTTTGGAAAGACAGAAAAAAAACCCAAATCCCTTGGTGGTTCCTTGTTTACGAGGATGTCGTTTTAAGTCATCAAATAAAGTAGAGTTTAATAATTAAATGCATCCATTTTTGCCATTCAGTCAGTGAGGTGTGAACATATTCCCAGGCAGTCAGTTTATGTCCAAAAATATGACCATTGCAGCAAAATATGCAATATCCACACTGAGTCACTTTTACGCCTGGTTCTTCACCACAAAATCGTGAGGAAGGTTTCTGACTGAAACGTTAATTAAAATGCTTTTTTAACCACTCAAAAAGATAACCCTGAATAAATTAGAGGATATAGTGATTTGAAAAAGACAGTAAAACTCCATTTGTGCATTTGTGTGTGCCTGGGAGGGGAAAGGGTCAAACCAATTTGAAATGTGTAGAGCATGAAGTTCTAAATTATACAAGCTTCACAATGCATAAAAGCTGTGTAGTCTGAGTGCATACACCTGCTGAAAGCAGGTGGGAAAGAGATAAAAATGTTGCTTCACTTTTTTCCTTGCAGAGTTGTCAATGCTTTTAAAATCCTCCTAGTCTTTTGAGCTATTTCAGAGTTAACAAATGTAGTCTAGAGGAATGGAAGAGGAACTCTAATACCCTGGAGAAGCAAAAAGGATCCTTTTCATAGAAATTGCAGCTTATTATATCAGCAGTTTCTGGATTATTTTTTTTTTTTTACAAGTTTTAATCATTTTCTCATTTTTCTACTGGAAGAACAGTTAGTTTCTTTGAGAGGAAGATGGTCAACTGCCCAGCAAAACTGATTTTCTTTTTACTTTCATTTCAGGTACACCCAGACTTTGTGAACTCAAATTTAATGAAGTTACCGTTCATGTGAACTATGCTGGTATTTTTCCTGTCCCCACACCAAGCTATGGTGGTGCATGTGCTGTTATTTACCAACACTCATACTGCAGAGCTGCCCGGGGAAACGGACCCATGAGGTCAGGATAAGAAAGGAAGGATATAACATACACTTTTATTTCTCGATGTCAGTATTCAGGGCTAAAATAAATCTTCCTCCTTTAACTACATACAGTTGAAACACATGTCTGATTTCTAAATGCCTTTCTAAGGACAAATACGATGTTTTAAAAAGCTCATAGAATCATAGAATCATAGAATGGTTTAGGTTGGAAAGGACCTTGAAGATCATCGAGTTCCAACCCCCCTGCCATAGGCAGGGACACCTCCCACTAGACCTGGCTGCCCAAGGCCATGTCCAGCCTGACCTTGAACACCTCCAGGGTTGGGGAATAATCAGGAAAATGTAGGACTGTGGCCCTCCATCTTCCCATGGTCTAGTGCAGTGTGGGAAGAAACCATGCGGTTGCTTCTCTTTGCTGCAGCTATATTTCCCCCTTCTGCAACCTTGCTCCAGCTGGGACTTTGGGCTCCAAATACCCTCAAGTCTAGGATGTGTGAAAGCTTTATCCATTTTACACCATCACAGATGGGTGCCACCCTTGCTGCCCTGCAGGCTGGCTGGCTACCAGGCATGGACATCTGGACGTGCACTATATAGAGGCCACTTCACCTACCTAGTCACCCTCAGAAATGGCAACCCTAAACGGAGTCCACAGCAGGGTTGAAGGGCAATATCCCAAAATCTTAAGATACANGGTTGGCTTGGGCCCACCTCTCCAGCCTTTTCTTATGTTTTTGCTGGCTTTTCATAGGGAAGGATGCTGTGACTGCTGGAAAATGTCTTGTCTTCTGCTGGCACCAGTGTGGGACCTCCAGGAGGCAAAAAACTTGTGTGCACCAGTGTGGGACCTCCAGGAGGCAAAAAACTTGTTCCTGGAGGTACTTTCCCAGGTGTTGGTTGCTTGGACACGAAATCATACTGGAGAAATCAAAGCGGACAGCACTGCCTAGTGAGAAAATTGCCCACTCATAGGAGTCCTTCAGACGCTGTGAAGTAAACTTCAGTAAGGAGTGACTTTGGTGTGAAATAGCTGAGATATCAAGAACTGAACATTTCTTTCTTTGATATAAAAGAAATGTGTCTCTTGCCTGCTGAAGATAGAGGTTTGTTAGGCTGCCTTTCGCAGATAAATAAACAGTCTCTAAGGATTTCCTAACAGGTGAGATAAAGGAACTGAAATCTTTCATAATATTTGACCTCTAAAATGTGACTCCTACAAATAACTCAGATTCTTTCTGTTTTCTGCTAAAATATCATCTTAGCTTTTTACTTTATATTTATACCTGACATATACTTTTGTCATATTCATTTCGTAGACAGAACTGTGTTTGCATTTGAAGGGGTAACAGGTATTATGTGCTTCCTAAACAACTACTTTCATAAGAAAAATTCCCTGAAGGTGAGAGAGAAAACAACTGGCAGAAATTATCATTCACACAGGCGGGAGGAACAATAAAACTTCTATGGCCCTTTCAAGACTTTTGGGCTTAGGAACTCTGCAGTCTCTGGGCAAGACGGTTTCAAATAGGGAAAATATTGCCCATATGTTTAGTACAAATGGAATGAACTTGATGATTAAACAATGCATCATTATTGCTTATTAATATATTTAAGCTATTAATCGATTAGGTAATATTTCAGTGTTTTTTAAGCACACCTTTTTTAGACTATGACCTACTTCTCTACATCACATTTAAGATAAGAATTTCAGAACAGATTTCCTGATGAAATCAAAGATCCATTTAGGTAAGTGTCCTGTCACTGGCAGTAACCATTTGCAGATGCTTAGCAAAAAAGGACAAGAACAGGACAATTATACAGTGACACTTTCCCTGGTATGCCATTTCAGCTTTCAGCAATCTACAGTTTAGGGACTTCCAGAGCTAGAGACTGTATTTGCATCAGCATATATATTTGTCTCTAGTGGACCTCTCTTCCATGAATTTGTTTTAAAATTTACTTTCTGAGCCCATTTGTAATCTGGCCTCTGCAACACCTTGTGGCAATGATTTATTTAATCTAATTACACTCTGCATGATAATTTCACTGGGTGTCCTTAGTTCTTCCATCATGAGAAACTATAAGAAATCATAGAAAATTCCTGTGCTAGCTATCTTTTCAATCTCTTTTCCAAGCTTAAGAGTCCTAATTTAGTTTTTCCTGATACATTCGCTATTGCATACCTCTGGTTTTCCTTGTAGCCTTTCTCAATATATTTTTTAGTTCTGTACTGTTTTGCAGATGAAATAAGAGAAGTTGGAAGCACGGAGATTGTAGGTAAACAATGTTTCATCTGTGACCTAACAGTAGAAGGAATTATTCTCAGTTCTTTTCCTAAGATATTTTACATTTTATTTCCTTGGTGGATTGCTATTGAGAATTGACCTGATATTTATAAATCATACTATAAAGACTCCATATTCTGTTACCTGTATAGTAATTGTCAACTTATAATACATCATGGTGTACATATAGTTATGTTGTTCCAGGAATTTTTCTTTACATTTAACAATTTCATGTCTGCCAGTTTTGCCATTTTGCTTCTTTCCCCTATTTATAGAGTGTCGTGAGAACAAGTGACAATACTTCTCAAAAGTTTCATTTCTTCACTACCTTAATTATTTTTGTGTTGCCTACAAACTTTGTGGGCTCTGTAGTCAGTTCTCTTTTCAGAAATATGATTTGTTGATCATAGCACAGGTCCTAACACAAATCTCTACAGGACTCCTCTGGTACTCCCCAGTGCTGAGCATGTTGGTCTTTCATTCTTAACCTTATTTACACAGTCATCACCACAGCTGGCTGATGTGTTACAAACCTTAGTCCTACTTTTTAAATGTTTCTTTTGTTGAGTGTCTAAGTAATTGCAAAATAAGCTATCCTTGCAGAATACGTTTTAAATGATAGTACAAGATTCCAGGGAACAAATGAACACAATTAATTTTTAATAAGTTCTGTATTAGTTTGTCTTGTTGAAGGTAAACATCAGATTTGATCAGCCGTAAAATAAGTCTGAATTCAGTTTTAAAATATATCTGCTTTGTTTTGAATCTGTGCCTGACAAGCATGAAATATATATTATTGTTCTCTTTAACGAGACAGAAATCATTACTTGAATCTATAGCATGTAATTTTGTTCAGGAAGCTGAGTTATATTTTGAGATATTAATGAGGGAGAAAAGAAGTTGACAGTTTTAGGTCCTAATGTCTTGAGTTTATAAGATATCATGACATGCTTAATTTGGAGAATCACTTTTTTCTATATGTATGCATGCACATTTTATCTCTTGGAAAGGACAAATATTACTTGCCCACCTCCAACAGATGTTTATTATACCTGTTCTTGCAGCTTCAGATAAATGACACTCCATAATAGCCCTACAAAGCCTGATCGGGGACTCAGGTATCAGTCTTTTTGAAAATCCCTCTTCTAAATCCAGCCTAACACTTCTTTTGTGTGATTAAGCTGATCAGTTGTCTTATCTCTAAAAGACTTAAATGTAACTGATCAATATTGTCTTTATAAAACCCTTCCTATAAAGAAAGGTCTTTTTGTTCCTCTTTCAAGCTTTCTTAATTAAAAAAATACCCCTTTTGTTGTTCTCCTTACATTAAATTTTCCAATTTTCTATCCCTTTCTTAAACCAAACACAGTTCAAGTGTAGCTGAAACTTGTCCATTTTTTTCACAAAGATTATTTTACAGGTCTTACTCCTGTTTGCGTTCACATATCTGCATATTGTCTGTAGCAGCATATCATTTTTATTCATTGAGCATGATTCTCACATAGTGGATCCTTAATACTCTGACCAGGGTTGTTTAGGTGCGCTCTTCACCCTTCTTCTATCAGTTGACATTCATCACATAACAAAAATGAGAGGTGGCATAACACCACATGAAGGTGAAAATGCTCATTTATCATCCCAAACTGAGTGTACATCAACTGCTAATATTGGAAGAATTAAAAGAAACACACCAGCTGTGCTCTAAAAATTCTTCTCAGTCACTTCTATACATTGAAAGAAACCACAGAATTTATTTAACCTTTTCCGTACACCGCATTAATTGAATTTATTTTATATAATTGTTTTGAGGTAAATTGCCTTTTCTTTTTTTACTTTCCACAGTTTGCAGCCAATTAGAAACAAAATGCGTACTTTTTCATCTTTCTTGGCAGCCCTAAGCCTCTTTGGGTAACTTGACTTTGCGAAAAAACCTCCCTGTTCTAAAGGATTTCTTCTTTTTTTTTTTTAATAAGTTTTTCAAGTTGCTTTCAGAAACTATTGTTGAATAAAAGCAGCTACTGAATATGTTGAATCTGATAAATGTCTTGAATCCTTATTTTTATTTCTTGGTGTGTATTTTCACTTGGTTCACATTAAAATTTCTTCTACTTTACTTTGTATTGTTTTTAGTAAGTTTAATTGTTGATACAATTTGTTGTCTATTGTTACAGTTTCTTTTAATGGTTTTGTCTGGCAAACGACGACATATTCTGGACTGAGAAAAGATATATCTGTACTGATGGGAAACATTCATAACAGTTAATGTAGGTTATGAAAATAAGTTATGATAGCAAGACATTTTTATTATCTTAGATAAACATTTTTGGATTATCATTAGTACAGGGAGATTTGCTACTTACTGAACTGAAGCTTAGGGTTTTTTTTTCTTGTTATTTCCTCTCCTTTCTTCCTCTCTTCTTGTCTTTTTTAAGTTTTAAATGCTTGACATTGGAAACCCTGGAAACTCTGCTAAGGCACATAGAAAATAAGGAGGTGGTTGGTGACAGCCAGCATGGCTTCACCAAAGGCAAGTCATGCCTGACAAATTCGGTGGCCTTCTACAATGGGTTACAGTGTTGGTGGAAAAGGGAAGAGCAATAGACGTCATCTACCTGGACTTGTGCAACGCATTCGACACCATCCTGTATGACATACTGGTCTCTAAACTGGAAAGACGTGGATTTGACAGATGGACCACTCTGTGGATAAGGGACTGGCTGGATGGTCACACTAAAAGGGTTGTGGTCAAGGGCTCGATGTCTAAATGGAAACCAGTGACTAGGGATCAGTACTATTAACATCTTTGTTGGCAACATGGATGGTGGAATTGAGTGCACCCTCAGCAAAACACCAAGCTGTGTGGAGCAGTCGACATGCTGGAGGGAAGGGATGCCATCCAGAGGGACCTGGACAGGCTTGAGAGGTGGGCTCATGCAAACTTCATGAGGTTCAACAAGGCCAAATGCAAGGTCCTGTACCTGGGTCAGGGCAAACCCAAGCACAAATACAGGCTGGGCAGAGAATGGATTGAGAGCAGCCCTGAGGGGAGGAACCTGGGGGTGTTGGCTGATGAGAAGCTCAGCATGAGCTGGCAGTGTGAGCTCGCAGCCCAGAAAACCAACCGTATCCTGGGCTGCATCAAAAGAAACATGGCCAGCAGGTTGAGGGAGGTGACTCTATGCCTCTACTCCGCTTTTGTGAGACCCAACCTGGAGTACTGCATCCAGCTTTGGAGTCTTCAGCACAAGAAAGACATGGACCTGTTAGAAAGGGTCCAAAGGAGGGCCACGAAAACAATCAGAGGGCTGGAACACCTCTCCTATGAGGACAGGCTGAGAGAGTTGGGGCTGTTCAGCCTGGAGAAGAGAAGGCTCCAGGGAGACCTTATAGCAGCCTTCCAGTATGTGAAGGGGGCCTACAAGAGAACTGTAGAGGGACTTTTTGCAAGGACACGTAGTAATAGGACAAGGAGTAATGGCTTCAAGCTAGAAGAGGGTAGATTTAGATTAGATTTTAGGAAAAAAAATTTCACTAAGTGTGGTGAGGCACTGGCACAGGCTGCCCAGAGAAGTTGTGGGTGCCCCATCCCTGGAGGTGTTCAAGGCCAGGCTGGATGGGAATTTGAGCAACCTGTTTTAGTGGGAGGTGTCTCTGCCCATGGCAGGTGGGTTGGAACCGGATGATCTTTAAAGTCCCATCCAACTTAAACCATTCTATGATTCTATGATTCTGTGACATAACCTCCAATGTACTTAGTTGTACAAAAATAATTCATTTCCTCACCTCAATGAGAGCTGGAAATACACACTGACAAACTCTAATTGTGAAATGTCATTCATTAATTAGCACAATGTTTCCAATTCTCTTATTGCCACTCTGCAATCCTCATTTTCCTTGCATTTTATGATGAAATCATACCCACGATGCTCAATTGGATGGTAATTCCAATTTAGGAGGAAGAGACGTATTGATTAAAAATATTCATAGGGGAATTGGAGATGCTTTGAACAACAGCAAAACCCCTGATTTCAGGAGATAAATGTGTGGTCCAGTGCAGTAAAAACACTACCAATGGAGAATGTACCAGCACCATTGTTCTGTTTCACTTCTGTTAGCTGGCACCGTACTTCATGTACCATCAAAACCAATAACAAACTAATTATTTTAGAAATAAAACATGCAAAAATTCTCACAATCTATCTTCTGGTGTTACCCCAATTGCTAGAGGAAATATGTAACAACAGAATTATAGGAATTATTAGAGATATACAATTTTGCTGTGCTATTTCAAATCCTAACATTGATTACAGTTTTCACCCTGGGCAGAGTAAGCCCTGAAAAAATTACTTTGAAATGTTATTATTTTGAAAATATTTTTTTCAAATTACTTTGAAATATTTGAAATAAAAAGAAAACTATTAATGTATTTCTGTTTTCCATTTTAAAACTAATACAATAAAAATGGCCAGAAAACAAAATGCCCTTTCATGCATGCACACTGGTTTCATTTGTTCAGTCTGATCAGGACCAATGTTCTGGGACACTAGGGACCAATCATATACCATAAATGGTCAATGATCAAAGAATCATTGGCACTAACAATCTTTGTAAAATGATCCATAATGTATTACTGTGAAGCACTAATTTCTATATTCAGGCTTATTTTCTATTCACATTTTCTCTGTCAACAGACTCTTGTTTTTACATATGTGTCCATTTTAAAGTATTCAAAATATCCCCTAATCACATTGCGCCCAAGTCTGTTCTCTCTGAACTTGCTGGAAAAAATTAAAAGCTGGGACTGACTTATTGGACAAGAGGACATAGAACAAAAGTTACTTCTCCAAGGAGTCTGTCAAAATATATCCCTACCGTATCAACAGACACATTATGAATACACCAACCCTTGTCTTGACAGAATCTTGTTCCCAGTAAACTTTTAGGGCTAGCAAGACGAGTTCAGTTCAGCAGCCGTCCTGTATCCTCTCATCTAGTTCTTTAAAGTTCATTGTTTAGAGAATGATTATGATCTAGGCTTATACCACATCCTTTAAAGATCTTCCACTGTACTTACCATCTTCCTTAAATGGGAACTGTTTGGGTTAAAAAAAAAAAAGTTTTCTTTTCTTTAGAGAAAATAATGGTAGCTCTGTGTCTGTGGAGCGTGTATAAGTACAGGTGTAATCATTAATTTTTTTGCATGCATGCATGTGATAATAGTTGAACGTGATGTGAATTTTCCCCTATTAGCTAGTCAGGGCTCTTCGTTTGTCCTGACTGTTGTCATAGACTTGGGTTTCATGGCAGGGAAAGTGATTCTGTACTTGGGCGTACAGGAAAATCATACACTTTTGCTATGCTATGGTTGCTATGGCAATGTTGAATTGATATTTTATGTCTTCTGGTATAATTCCTGACACCACACACATACACAGGGTCTGTCCATAATTTCACCCCTGTATTTGGAAGCCGGGCCAGGAGGTTCACCTCAAGAAATCCTGCTATTTTTCCATAGCAAAAATACATTGCTGCCAGAGTGAGATTTGCTTGGCAGGCACTTTTGGAGGGACGTGGTAATGTACTGAAACAGCGTAGAACAGCCTTTACTGAGGATTTTACTTCTTGCCCCCTGCCCCTACCCCACAATTCTTGTCCCGATGTTATCTAGCTCTTGCGAGCAAGAAGCCACACGCAGGCTGAGCTATCCTCTTAGATTCAAGCATGAAGCTGAATTCAGTAGCTTATGCAGATTTCCCCATGCGTGAACTTCTACACCACCTACACTTCTACACCCTGGCATATGAGATGACTTGTGAAAAGGAAAGGTCTGAAACATGGACACGTTTTAGGCACTCCTTACACTGTCACTGTGACTTTTGCCACGCACTGGACGTACCTTTGAAATAAGTTGCTGCCCGCCGCTGGCTGCCTTCCCTGCTGCAGCGGTGTGGCTCGCTTCATGGACTACAGAAAGCTGTAATAAAGGTAGGGCAAAGAGGTATAAAAAGAAGTATTTGTTTCAAAGCAAGAATACGTCTTATTCTAGTTCTATCAAAAGATTCCGGAAATCGAAGGAAAAAATCTATTGCCTTGAGCTGAATATACATCACTGGGTTTTATGGCCTCTGTGTTATTTCCTGCCCAGTTGTGCCTAATTAATGACAAAAGAATGTGTTTTATGATTATGATGATGCAAAGGTTCTCTGGTTTGCTCAGACTAGTAATAAAGCTGTGTCTGCTGAGAACGGAGAAAATGGATCAAATGACAAACGACCTCATTCAGTATTACCTGAATTTGAACGATTTTGAATTAAACATTGGCAGTTAATGTATTTTAGAAAAGGAATACCTATTGTGCACAACCCGTAGTATTTACTGTTATTGGATCTGATCCTGGTTACTGCCAGAGCAGTAAAAGGTACTGATGATATTAAATGGGGCAGCTGAGTATTTTTTGTAGAGTTGGGACCCTGTGCCGTAGGTTTGGGAGGGAACAGAAACAGAGACTATAGCAGGGGACAGAAAGGTTCTGTTAGACTGCTGCACTGACAAGTTCTTCTGCAGGCACCTCAGAGCCTGTAATTAGCTTTTGGAATGTGTAACAGGCCAGAGGGGACCCAAATTTGTGCGCGAAACTTAAGGACTGTGTCCAAAAACTTCTCTTACAAAGTTCTTGGAGGTAACTTCAAAGCAAAATTCCTTGTCTGCCGTAGCAAAATCAGCCTCCCTTGAGTACCAGCTCCAGGAAGATCAGTACTGATGCTTTCTTTTTTCTTGCTTAGCTCAGCTTCAGCTCCTTCCAGGGTGTACCATTATAAAGCCTGAACAACAGCATCCTCGCTGGTTGAGTCAGCACCAGACATCACTGAAGGCCACATGGCAGATCTCATACCGCTGCCCTGGCACCACTTCCCAGCACATCTGTGCTACCAGATGAGGTGTGCTTCTTCGTTGGCCAGGGAGAAAACCACACAGATTGCAGTCCAGTAATTTCTATTCCAGATGACCCTGAAAGAACTTAATCCTCGACCACATAAATCTGAGGTCAGAGTCCTAACTCTCAGCCTTCTGAAAGTGAGACAGCTCTCTGCTCATTTTCCGTTTGCCCTAGGTGAAAACTTTGCGATAAGTAATGGCATGAGTATGTTCTAACCTAGTTGAGAGAGACTATTTCAGCTAAATACTATCTTGTTGCTCGCTCTGCTTGAGATCAGAAAAAAAAATGTTCTCTAAGTCTCTCGAAAAAAAAACGTTCTCTAACTCTCTCAAAAAAAAATAATCCACAGTATACTGAAATTTCCAGTGACTAGAATCTAGGATGATATAATGGCATTCCTCTTTCAAAATAAAGAACATCTTTATGTTTATTTATACCTTAGGTGAATCAGGGGATTTGATTAAATTACTCATCATCTCAAGCAATGGCATGAAGATAATACAAATCATAAGACATGATATCTGATAGTCCCTGAGCGAATGACACCAGAGTAATCATCTCCACAATTTGGACTTCAGCTAAGATTGTGGTGTTGTAGAATATAAAAAATTAACAGTAGTAACACAATTTTAGTTATTTGTTCTGTACTGGCCGCTTTGGAGCCTGATGCAAAATTGTAAGCTTCATCAGCCTCCATTGTACAGCCATATATAATTCATAAACATTTCCTTATCACAAAAAAAGCTCAGCGCTTAAGTATATGGCAAATAATCGTACAGGTTTACAACATGCTATGCAGTAATGAAGTGATCACGCTTTGTATCTTGGTGCTCAGAATAAGCATTCAAATCAGGAGTTCATTACCTGAGCCACTTCACAGGCGCATAGTCAGAAGTCTTTGACAGGAATTTAAAATTAGCTTGGTGGGAATAGCAGAAACAGGGGCTAGAAGGAGAGAAATTAAGGTGTTAAGAGCTGTTGATCATATTGACTGATTAGGAGTGCAGCTTGATGATATTATCCTGTTTACTAACCATATAAATAAAGATATTTGGAGTGTTAGCAATTTTAGATGGCAACTTGTTGATTTGTGTTTTCTGTGGTACCTACCATGTAATATTATTCCTTGAACTTTACATTGTTACAGCAATGTAAATGTAATGTAAATATTATCAGTGCCAACTCTAGCTGTTTCAAAAAAAAACCCAAAACCAAAAAACAGCCTTCCCCCTGATATTCTTAAATGGATTAAAATATTGTAAGACTATAAATAAACATAGGAGTCCTTTTTACCTGTCTTAAAACAACACAAACTACATTTGAAAGCTTTTGTTCAAACCTGTGAGTTTTTTCCTCTTCTCTGAAGATTAGATTATCCAGCAATATAAAAGTGACAGCAGTGGGGGCTTTAGCAGAAATGGCTTTCCTAATGATTAGCACACTGATATCACTAAGAGAGCTGAGTCTTATCTTACGGCATGCCCTGCATTATACTAAACACAGTTGTCAATCTACTAATGACCAAACTAATTTTTTTATAATTACTTGTTATCCAATATGTTGAGGTTCCATGTTCTCCTGGCCAGGAGAACACCAGGTTCCAATTAAACCTCCCAAACACCCCTCTAGCCTGGAAGTGCCTATGGCTGCTGTGCCTTTGCAGATCTCCAGAACTGTCCACTTTTGCTGGAACTGCCTGAATCAAAATATTTCCCCTCAGACAGTGTACTCCAAGCACCCCAACAAACTGCTGGATTAATTTACCAGGATTTCTGTAACAGTCAGCCCTGCATGCCTCAGCTACTTTGCAAAGCAAATAGAGGTTCCAGGGGTGCTCTGAGTGCCCACCATCTGCTATGCAAAAGCACATGTGGGTTGGGGGCTCAGCAAGTGCTCGAGTCCTCCTGGGCGAGGAGAGCATGAGCTCTTGTACCAAGCCTTGCAGCCTGGAGAATTTAAGCCAGGCTGACCATGCTCTGGTGTGGTGCAAGCAGTGATGCCAAGCTGAGCTGCTCCTAAGCACCAGGAGGACGCTTGGGACCCCAGCTGTGCCCAGGCAGCAGCGCGGATGGACAACACACAGGTAACAAATTCACAGACACACTAAGGTCCTCCTTTCCTCTATTTCACTACTGATGGAGAGACAAGCTAAGTTTTCATCCGATAGCTCATCCTGGTTTAATTGTGACAAAGTTCGCAGTTCATTTCTGACTCTCTGCTCTTGGAGATGGAGTTCTGTCCAGTGCAAGGTGGGTATCTACACTGAGCCACGAGCCTGCTTCCCAGCACCCGTGGCTGCTTGCCGCCCTCTTAGCTCCAGACTGCAATAGTGGTAGGTTTGAAACAGGCACTTAGATCCCAACTGAGGGATCTCCCAATCTGAGACTTCAGATGAGGTCTGTTATGCCGAGACTCATTGCTAGCTATTATCATGCCTTTAAGTTTTCCTGTAGCAGAGCCAAACATTGATTAGATACTTGCAACAGAGTATACCTCAGTTACATCAGAAGAAACAAAGGTATTGGATTTTGGTGAAAATATTTCAACTTCAATACTTGTAGTTACACAGCCCGAGTGCATACTGAGATGCTATCCATCCACAGCTTCTACTGGTGGCAGAGGGACTTAAATTGCTTGTTAACTTTAAAAATCAGACTAAGTTATTTAGGTGCTTTATCATTGATTTAGGCGTTTGCCTCTGCTTTAGGATGACGTATAAGCCTTTTCAAAGGGGGAATGAGAAACACTCTACTTTTCCTACTACATATAAAATACTCAGTTAATTAATAATAGAAATGGCTGTGAAGTAGAAGAAAGCCTCCTAGGCTAAAGTCCTGAAAGATTTGTGATGTAGTGTTACCCATTTGTTCATGGCAAAGGCTAGAGTACAAAGTTGGCTGAGCAATGAATGATACTGCTCTTGAAACGTATGGCAGAACTTATTTGCTCTTCTCTGCTGGAAAATACACTTATCCCCAGACAGCTGCAATTAGAGTTCGCAAAGACATACGGCTCACTTGGCATTCGATGGTCCTTTGTTTGGAGCCACAGCTGTGGTTCTAAGAAACAAATCCCACAACATCAGGTGAGTCCAAAGTTTCCATGTATGGCTTCCCCCAGAGGCAGTTCTCTTGTTAAATATTCAAGCATAGAGAGTTCATGTTCTATCACGAATATGAGCATTAACAATTACAGTTCCCAGAAGCAAGCTGCAGTGATGGCTTTTCCCTTATCATTTTTTTTTTTTGCCTTGCCAAGATCTGTATCTCAGCCTCCAATGGAGCTACTTTTCTTTTCCAGTCCTTAGAGTCACTATCATGCGGTCCATTGAAGGACTTCACTGCTTTTCTGTATGAGAGGTGTTATGAGAACGACTGAAGTCCTGCAACTATGAGGTCTTTTGTTCTCTTGCTAAATGGTTTAGAATCCATCTGCAGGCTGAAATAATATAGATTTTAGTGAGCCTGAGTATTAGCTGGCGTAGCTTTATAGAGTTATGGTTACTACTAGCTACCTATTATTATAATCCTGCTCTTCATCTTCTGGGCATGAGAGCAAGAAAAATTGTTCCTTTCTTATGCTCATCAGAGAGAGAGTGCAACTCACATCATTCCTTCCCCCTTTTGGTCTTTGAAGTGGTTGTACTACTCGTCTGCCTTTTGGTCTTTCAGATGCCACAGAGGACACAAAAACATACTTTGTTGGAGAGAATTATAAATATCATGGCAACTTCATACAAAGATAGCGGTTTTAGAAGAACCTGTGAGGGCAGTAAAATCTTTTGAACAGGTGCACCTTCATTAGAAAGAAAAGAAAAAGCAGAAGGCAGGTGTTTTATTAATAATACGGCTTTGAATGTCTCCTTGTAAAAATAATAGCACATATAAGAGACATTCCCATCCCCAGGGGGACATTAGGCAATCGTTGTCTTGCAGCACGATGAGTTTCATAATCTCAAATACTCTCTATATATGCACTTACTCATGTTTTACGGTAGTTCAAGAGCGTTGCTTGTATTGATTGATTTAATCCTTGCTTTGGTGATGGCAGGGAGTCATATCGGTGTAGCCTATTCGTTTAGACCTGGCACATTAACCTCAGCGCTTTGTGTGTGGGGGCCTCTAAAGCAGAGGCATTATTCCTCTGGCCATAGGCTGTGATCAGTGACTGAACTGCAGAGTGGCTTTCAGCACTAGGAGGAAATAAATATAGAACCTAATCCTTCTGTTTCCTCCATATATTCCTGCAGAATCAGGGCTCCAGCAGGGAGATGAGAAACCCCTACATTTGTTATGCTCTTTTCATGGGAGAATTGAGGTAATTAGACTGAAATACTCCCAAAGAGCCAGATTTTTAAGTTTGTTTGGTACTTGGTTCACTGAAGATCTTACTGATGCCAACGGAGCCATTTAAATGGCATGCTACTTAACATGAACTAAAGTAATAGTGTCTGGCTCATAAAGAACATGCTTTACATATCTCATTAATGTCAAAAAAAGTGTATAAATGGTAACTCTCAGGTGGGGTGTATGGAGAGGGACACAGTACAGCTGGCACGTTTGGACACCACCATTCACTATATGTGTGAACTGCTTCTTGGTAATCACTCCTACAAACCTCATTAGGGATTGTCTTTTTCATGTTTTAGAAGTAAAAAACTGTGCAGATGGAAAGCAGTCAATAACTTTTATATTCTTCAATTAGGAATGATCTGAATGGTATGGCTATGCAGGGCTGTGCACGTGGACAAATAGCGCAAATCCAAAGCAAACAGCCTAATGCAGCTGTAAACATGTGTTTGGAAGGAGGAGGAATATGCAGATTACATTAAGAAGTGGCCTTGGGAAAGGTGAGAAAAATGTCCTGATTCATGGTGTTAATGTTGTTACTGATATTATAGCTTTTAGAGGTTGTGTCGAGCATTAAATTTGTAAAATCAGACCTAGCACAGGTTAGCTCACTTGTATTATTTACAATCTTGGCATAATGAGAAAGCAAAAACATTTACAGGGATGATAAATCAGTTATCACTGGTAGGTATGACAATATACAGACCTAAGTATGTTTAATGTTGGCATAGAAGCTCAGTGCAGTTGCAGTTCTTATTAGTTCTTACTTTCTTTCAGAAATCTGCCCCCAACTGCTAGAGGTAGCTGGATCCAGTGGGATGTTTTCTGTGCAGGCTGCGGTGGCTGCACGTGCCCAGGTCCAGCGCTCACAGCCACGAGGGATGCAGTAACCCCTTCATGTCCCTCTGGTCTGGCTGCAGTCCCTCCCCAGGGACTCCCCTGCACTCCTCCCACCCACTGCCCCTCACCCCATCACTGCTCCCCCCCGACACAGACAGCACACCCACTCGCCGCAGTGAGAAAGAGGGTTTAATAACAAGATCAAACAGGGGGCTCAGTCCGGCAAGTGTGCTGACCCATATACACTTGACCGGCCACTTTTGTCCCTTTTCCTCTCTCTTTTCCTACGCTTGCTCCTCCCCGATTCACACACATCCCTCCCTTTCACCGCCTTTGGCCCATTCCCTAAACATCTCATTGCACATTTCCACAATACCATTAAAACATTGCAAAATGAATTTTGTGTGGTGCCAAAATTCTCTTCCACCTACACCCCATAATAAGCCCCATAAGTCTTTAAGCAATCGCCTCATCAATTTGCACAGCTGCCTGGAGAGAGTTTCTTTGGTTGGCTCACCTTGCCTGAGACTGATGGGGCTTTGGGCAAAGATCAGATGATGTATAGACTTCCTCCCGAAGACTCTTGGTGATTTTCTCTCACTCTTCTTACTGAAGTCTTTTACATTCAAAAGCCAAACTCTGCTCTTTTGTCACATATGCTCAATATATAATGCTATTTGTTCACACAGAGATATGCGTTTGCCATTGACTTTAGTCAGAACTGACGCTAAAACTCTGTTTTATGTATCTGCTTGTGGTAATTGGCAATTTTAATGTCAGCACCTGCCTGCACTAACTAGAGAATTATTTTACACTGAGAGTCCTAGCAATGAAAGTAATGAAAAGGAGAATTTTTTTTTTATCTTTTGTTGTTGAACTTTCCAGGAAATTAAGATATTACCATGAAAAATTAAGATGTTAGAAACTAATGGGATTAGTTTTGTTTGAAAAAGAAGTCATTTAACCTCAGAAAAATCAATCAGGCAGCTTTTAACTTAGGAATTTAAAACAACAAAAAAAAATTGACGTTCTCTTTTCTTATTACTCATTTTCAAACACTAAGCATCAGATGACCAATTCACTTATTTTAATACACTTAAATTTTTAAATCTAATCGATCACTAAGCTTACAAAAGAGTAACCTGGACCAGAGTCCTACTAACACAAAATTATTAGGCTTACATTCTATTGAGGAGTGACTGGATAATGAAACTGTAGGGGCAGAGCAGGCAGCAAAATAAGGGTGTCAAGAGAGTAGAGTAGCAGGAATTAAATGTGAATATCTCGAGTCACCGTGCACGTGGCCAGGCTCTGAGCACAGGCTGGGAACACGACCAAAGACCCAAGCCACCCTCAGTGGTACCTCCCGGTTGTGTGGTACCCCCCCACACTGCGTACCTGAGTTGGCAAGCAGCGAGTAGGAGCTGAGAGGCAACTGTCAGCTGAAAGCAGTAGGTGCTTGCGTGAGTCCTTCTTCCTTAGGACTTGCCTGGACAAAGCCAAAGGGATTGGTTCCCTACAACCTGGGGGTGGAGGTGAGATCACACAGTCCACAAACTGTTTAAGATGCTTAAAGCTTCACCTCCCAGCTCAGGTTTCTGTGCAGCTTCCCTCCATTCCTCCAGCTAAGTACTGGAGGGCACCCAGGCTTGCCCAGGAGGCTGTTTCGTCTCTGAGATGCAGCCCTTGCTGCCGATTTCAAACCCTGAGCTGAGAAAACACGTCTCATGTTTAGGAATTTGCAATGTGTTCAGTGAGTCCCAGGCGAAGGGTGATTTAAAAAGTTTGTCCTAATTAGAGCTTGCCGGTGGAGACCTGCTCGGCACCTTATCAGCCGTGTAATGCAAACATAGTCTTGGCTACACTGATATAAAGAACGAATATCAATGAAAATAAAATCACTGTGGAAAAAATGTATACCATATACCAATCTACAACCGTAATTCTGAAGACTGCTTCCCTTCTATACATGTGCAGTCTTCCTTTTAGTATTTTCAAACTCACTGGAAAAACTAGAAAGGAATAATACAGATCCTTGGAAAAAATGAAATGAATGCAAAAAATATCTCACATATTCCTATACTACATAAGAAGCATGTGAATTTGAAATGAAGCAATTCTTTGAGCTCTGCAAATCTAAACTAGTTAGTTAGGTTTATCCATGTGAGAATTTAGTGAAGTTTTGAATTACTATGAGCCTTTGTGAAGCTCATAAATCATCTGAAGTCACATTTTCATCAGAGTCGAGTCAACAATGTTACCCCTGAACTCATAAACATAAGAAACTTAAACTGAATTTATATACTAAATTGGACACAGAATACTGTGAAAACTGGTTCAACATTATCTGTCTCTCTGTGGCAAAACAGGAATGACTTAAACCTCAAATTTTTTTAGGAGTATAGTATAGAATTTGAAAACGTAAAGCCATGAATTTTTTTTTTTGGTTTCTGTAATGATCATTATTGAGCAAGTGGAAATGAATACTGTGAATGGGAAGTTCTAATTAACTGCTGTCAAGGTGAACATTTATCCTGTTAAAATTTCTGTGACTGGTCAGTTATTCAGTCAGGGTAAGTTTTGTAGTGTAATTGGAAAGATATGAAGTATCCTGAACTTCCCTTGAAGAACCTCAGCACTTTGCAAGATTGGTTTTTCCATCTTTGGATTTTTTGCATTAAAAGGAAACATCATATATTAAAAGGCAAAGTAAATATGGCAGAGAATGCAAACCAACTTACAAGCGATAGAAATATTTGATATATATTAATGAAAAACTGCATTTAGGAGCAGAAAGCACTTTGAAAAAAATCCTCTCAGACATTGACATGCGTGTTTTACAATGCATAGAAATGGCATTTCTCATGGAACATCACATAAATGTACAGCTGATGCACCATGGTCACCTATTGCATTATTTTATCATCCAGCATGGCTCTGACAGGAAGATGTGATATTGGAGAGGAGCAAATCACAGAAGTTTAAATACAGGCCTGGATGCGAAGTACTTTCACTCTAAATCCTCTGGGATCTTTAATCCCTTCATCTGCTCCCTCATCTGTAAATTAAAAACAACACAAAAAGCCTTTTCTCCCTTCTGGTACGTTTTAAGGAATCAATATCTTCTGCTCACAAAGCACTTGAACACGTAAGATGCTCAAATATTAAAGTGATGAGAAAAGTGTGGGAATTTATGTTGACTGAAACAGAACTGAGCTTGGTAGACAAATTCACAGTGTCTATTAGAAAATGATGAGAAACACTGTTTTTGATCTACCGATGTATTTATTTTCACATTATTGTGTATATTGAAAGTATATAGCACAAAAAGCACATTCTTCTCTTCAAAGAAACTGAAACTTGCTTTATTCAGAACAGTTTTCAGATTTAAGTGAGTCTTTATTCTTTTTTTTTCTTAATCTTACTTATAGTTTTCTCATGTTTCACTTGCATACTGCAATATCTTAGTCTTATTTTGTCTGTTAAAAAGTAGGTCTTTATTGGTTGGACCTTTACAGTTCTGCTGAGGCTAATACGTTATGATTCTGACTGCGGAGTAAGACATCCTTCCTCAGTATTTGGCCAAGTATGTTGTGCAACAGCCACAAGAGAATATTCACAGTTCAACAGACATATGCTTATCACACAACGACTATAAAACACATTGCCCAGGGTCATCTAAGACTGTAGTTTCATAGATATGCTAATAAACAGCAGGTGATCTCTGCTGTGTCCTATGCAGTTTTAATCATTTAAGGCAAGTAATTAATTCATGAGTCACAAGTTCAGGAAGATTTAATACTGTGGAAAAGGACTAATAATCGTGCCGTATAATGAATGAACCAAACACTAAGAGGCAGAGAAAACAACTCCCATGGCAAAATCACAGAAGGTAATGGAAAAGAATGCAAGGGGACTTAGTGACAGGCCTTTAATATTTTAATGTAAAGTAATACAATAATAAGAAATATCTCAGAATGCTGCTGAGGAAGTCCCTGGAGCAGGACAGAGCTTATTCTACGGCCCTTACTTTTCTAGTAGGGTCTAGGGAAACAATTTGGGGGAAATTATGCCCGACAGTAAAAAGAGAGGCTGAAAAGAGGCTCTGGAATATGCTTTCTACTGCTGCAAAGGACGGCCTGTGAGTCCTGGGCCTTACAGAGGAAGTAAATCAAGAGCTGACTGGTATACGAGGGGAAGCCTTCATGACCAACGACAACTTATAGATGTCTGGGATCTTTCAGAAATAGAAAAAGGTTTAAATACAGTGAGCTAACCACAGGAGGCAGAGACAATACTCCCGTGTAATTCCTTTGTGAGGAAAGGAAAGGAGAAGAAAACAAAATGAGCACACATGGATTCACTGTTCCCAAGAGGGGCCAAGAGACCTGCAGAGACAATTAAAAGGAAAGGGTATGTGGACCTTACAATTCCTCGGGGACCAACACTGCAGAAGAAGCAGCATCCGCAGTCCAACAT
The DNA here is from genome assembly GCA_008711295.1 of Anarhynchus alexandrinus. Taxonomy (NCBI): domain Eukaryota; kingdom Metazoa; phylum Chordata; class Aves; order Charadriiformes; family Charadriidae; genus Anarhynchus; species Anarhynchus alexandrinus. The sequence continues at coordinate 819,887 of VUYV01000009.1, read as the reverse complement.
GGGCAGTAACCTTTGCGGCAGCTGGGAAGCTGTAGAAGTGTGGAGCTCCCTAGACAGCAGCAGCAAGGACACCAAATAATGTGTCCCCTGTGCTTCTGCCCAGCCTTCTTCCCTTTGGAGATTACTTGAGACAGAGCTCGTTGGTATGTCTCAAGTAGAAAAAACCCACCTGATTCATCATGGAACATGCAGTCTCCCACTGTGCTCGGAAGTCTCTTAGAAACAGCTTTATCACAATCAGCTTGATAAACAAGGTATATTTGAAAATTTAGGAGAACTACACCAAAAATATAGGTCTTCCATCCCTTGAAGGACCATCTTGACTTACACGTGCATCAAAGAACCCTTGGCGCTATTTATAAAGGAACACTTTTAAGGTGAAAAATGTGAATAGTCTTGCCCGTATCTGCATCCTTAACATACATGCAAGGTGGCTTATGATAAGCCCCATTCTTTGACACCAGTAGGATGCTTTAATGAGACTACCTGTTATTTGATGTTTGATGCAGGTTATATTTTAAATATATCTATTTTAATATATATTTATATATATTATATATTTTGTATGTTATTCATATATATAGTTATTTATTGTTATATATATTATATATATTTACTTTTTTAGATAATATATCTTACTTATATTATTTATATATTTATTTATATATTTTAATATATATATTTTAAATAAGTGTCATGGGATATGAACTCCCATGAACTCCCTGGATATTTCATGGGCAATGGATGTGAAAGCATCTATTATCAACAGCATAAATTCACCTGATCAAGAAATTTACATTGATGTCAGTATAAAATAAATTTTAAATATAACACTGTTGCTACACTGCAATGAATTACATTTTCTACATATAACATGGTAAGAATGGAGAACATTAGTTCTCCCATATTTGGTATCACATTGAGATTCTGCTTCAAATATTTACCTGTGATCAAAAGGTTTCTAATCAGACTAAAGCTTTTTGTGTCCATTCTTCGACCTGCAACGGTTTGTCTTTTCAAGAAAAAAATAAGGTGAAACAGCCTCTGGCCATTCTTGAACTCTGGGGGCTTTTTCCTTGTCTCACAATTATTTGTTTGTTTTTTCCTCTAATCTTCTTTCACTTTTTACATTTACAAGGCATTTGTTCTCAAGAGTGAAAGACAGCATTAAAATAACCTGGTTTTTGATTACCTATTGTATGTCATTATACCTGACAATCTCAAGCTGTGTGCACATTGTGAGGCTTCTGTTTTAGAAACAAAGAAACCATAAATGGCAGAAGAATATCCTGGTGGTTAAAATATTGAATTGGAATGGAGAAAGCACTGAAATAAGAAGTCTGCATATCTGCATGTTTTCCCCCTGTGCTCGGATGAGAACTGGGTACCTACCACTTCCATGTACCTTTAAAGCTTTGTTCTGAAACATAACCAGAACTCAAGCTTAAGGATTCAGGACATATTCTAAGAGGGATCTATGGCACATTGCTGCAGATTTCAGTCTGCAGACAAATTGCCATTCTTCATCACAGTCTCTCTGCCTCTTAAACCCACTAAGCAGAGTTGCTAAAGCCCCTGTCTGTTATAATTTGGTTCAGCAGGAAGACTTGCTTCCTAAGGTGATAGATGAGTGATTCATCATCCATGTTGCTACAAGGTTTGAGATTATGTATATCAAAATAAGTGGTGTGCCAATGCAGCCTTCCTCCTTCTCTCTGAAAATATTTTATGCCATAGCACTGATGATCTAGTAATCTTCTGCTTTTTTCTTTCTTTTTCCACTCCCTAAAGATATTTTTGGTGTGGCAGTGGATCTTGTTTACCATGAGATTAGAAAGTACAAAATACAGAATATTGCAGGATGAGTATGATGCTTGACTTCTAAGATTTCATTCTTACCCCTATATTTTATCCTGGAAGCAAAGCTCATACTTAAATACTTTTAAAAAAACGCTAAAGATTATCGGTAGCTTTGTTTATTCTTGGTTTAGTACTCTGTAGATTCTAGAGCTGCTTTTCATTCAGTCTGTGCTCACTTGTTCCTGTGGCTGACATTTATACAAACAATTTGCAGCAGCTAGCAATAGTCCCTTCAAACTTGTGCTTGTGTCATTAAATGTTTCTCTTTCTCTTCTTTGTTTGTAAAATCTAAAGAACTCCTCCTCTGTCCTTCACCAAGATAATGTCATACAATTTAATGAAGCTGAGAGCCCTATTTATTAGAAAACTTGGTCCTAAGCATCGTGACTATACCACTACAGAGTGACTATTCTTAATGTTTTTTGCAAAGTAGAAAATAGAAGAATGATAGTCTAGACAGCTAAAAACATGCATCCTTCCTAAAAAATAATGCATTCATGAAGCATTAGCTTCATAGACAATGCTCTGAATTCTTTTTTTTTTTCTGAAATGAATTATGTGATATTCATTGATAATAATTAGAGTCTTCTGCTATCCCTGATTGTCCTTCACCACATCATTTCACAGGTACAATCTGAGGGAGTCAGCAGATACTGCTATGCACTTCACAAATGTTTTGGCCTCCCACTTGGTATTTTGATATCAACACAGTCTCTTAGCCGCTGTGTAAGAAGGATGAGTGAGAAGGAATCTAAAGTATTCTTCTTTTGTCTTTAGGAGATCACGTTTCTGTTCTATTAATACAGTCTTTGTAATACAGTGTCCATTATTGTGGCTTAAGGGGACTTCCCCAATGGCACCACCTGATCTGGCACAGGGTCTGTGTCGTGTGAGAGGTGAGGCATAATGTAGTTCATTCCTTGATGCTGGAATAATTTCCAAGGATCCAGTTCCTCCTGCACAGGTACAGCAGGAACCATCCACTCGTCACTGAAACACATCAGTCCACTTGGACTTCTTTTGTCATTTCCCTGTTTTCCAGCTCCGATTCTGAGCCCAACACTAACTCTAATGACATGTGCTCCTTTGTAGGATACCAAATGCTGCTAATCACAAAACATACCCAGTTCTGACCTCCTCTGAGCTCTCACTAAAGCCTGTTGAGAATGGGGCCATCATAGCAGAAGATACACATGAAAGCAAGGGCAGAAATGTATCAGTTCAGATAGGCTGTGATTAAAAAGATTTTTTGGATAGGACACAGATTTTTTGGTCAAAATAAGAAGACCCAATCTCTAATCATGAGACAGATTTTTTCCTAATGCCACAAATTGTTGAATTAAGTAAATTGGCTTCTTCCCCAGCTCCAGCTTTTCAACAGCACCTCATGCTTTTGGCCCTTCTTTTTGTCTCTGCCCCTCCCTGATTTAACCCAAGCATAGTTCTTTTTTGCTTTAGAACAATTTCACCAACGTATCTATGGCAGATTCTCTCTGAAGGCAAATCTGTGACCCTTTTCGGGGTGCCAGTGTCTGTTCAAGGTCCAGCTGAACTCTGCACTGCTCCCTTTCCCCATTCTATTCCCAGGGCTCATGCCTACTGCCAATGACTCTTTCCTCCATGTGTTAAAGTTCCTTTACATTCATTTATCTGACAGCATAATTCCTTCCTCCAAATTTTATACACTTTGGGGAAAAGACCTCAGTTAAGTTCTAGGCTATAGTACGGGAAATGAACAATCCCATTTTCACTGCTCCTGGGATTTCCAAGGTGGGTTTATTCTGGACAACAGTGAGGTTAAGAAGTGGTTTTGAGGCTGCATACAGCCATCTTTGGGTAGAGTTTTGTTTACCTTTTTTTTTGCAACATTTTCACAACAGCATAAGAAACTGTCCTGGTTTGAGTTAAAACAGAACCATTTTTCGGTTCAGTAATTTTACTTTTCAGCTAAGCCTCTTCTAACTAACTGAACTCTTGGAAATCAACAGCATATTTTTCCAACAGTATCTGCTTCCAGAGTGATAAGACCTGATTGTTTATAGCTGATGCCCAGGCATGGCATGCAGAGAGGCTCTCGCTCATACTTCTTGCTGTAACAGCCAAGGGCAGCTCACTTTGTTATTTGCCCCATTGGAGGGTCAGAAACAGAAAAGCGTAGAGGGGTCCCACCTGTGGGGAGGAGCAGACAGAACAGGTGACCCAAAACTGACCAACAGGGTATTCCATCCCATCTGCCTCATGCTCAGTATAAAAGCTGAGGGACCAAAGGGTCAGGTCTCTTTCTTCAATGGCCGACGTCTGAGGAGGACTCTGTCTGTTCGTCTGCCTTTGATCCCGATCCTGAATGCAGATCCAGAATCCAGTTCCCGTCCATCACTGAGTCCAGTCTGGGACTTCTCCAGTGCCTGCCGGTGACGTCATTGTCATCTTGGGAGCTTGGTATGATTTTGCATATATTGTATATATATTCCATTATTTTCTTTTTTACTATTTTATTAATATTTTCATTAAAGCAGCAGTTTCATTTTAAGTCTCTTTTCTCTCTCACCCTTCTCTCCCTGAAGGGAGATGCGCTCCCATCTCAGAAGGGGAAAGAAGTAAAAGAGCATCTGTCTTTCATTTTAGTGGGCAGCCCAACCCAAACCATGACAGAGATGTTTTATGAAAATCAGAGTAACACAAAGTCACGTGTCTTGTACAAAGGCAATTTTCCTTTATAAAAATAATCTGTAATTTCCATGTCAAATAAGTTTTTGTGTTATTTCAAAAAAATAACATTTTAGCTAAATTTTAATTTTAATTTTAATTCTATATGCATTGTCTACAGTGTACACCAGTAACTTTCTGGCAGTTGAGGAGCCTAATTTTTTATGCTTTGTTAGTGAGCAAAAGATGGAGCTATATTTTAAAGTCAATAATAAATCCTTTATACATTATTTTTCCCTCAAGTATTTCTTCTTTTACAACTGTTTTTCTTTTAAAAATGTTACTGGTCTTCAATGTTGAGGAAGATCTATAACAATACTTGTAATTATTTCTCATTGTGAGTTTCATTCTGTATATTTTATGAAATAAAAATTTGCTCTCTTTTTATGATGAAAGAGCCGGGTTATTATTTTATAAGGCATGCAAGGTGTTACTGAAAAGATGTTTTGTTATTTTTAACAGAAGAAAGGTTCCTTCTGCTCTGGATTACTATGCAAAGGGAATCATCATGCTGAAATATCACACCTTTGAGGTTACAAGCATGCCATAAACAAAGAAGCTCTGTGGAATATTGAGCATCATAACCACTGGCAATACTAAAAATAAACAAACAAACAAATAAGTAAATAAATGAAATAAGCCCTAAGCCTACCAAAAGGAACTCTTATCCATTAAATCTAGCGGAAAATGCTACATTTTTAATGATTTTTTTTTCAATACTGCGAGAGGCTTGGGGAGTGGTTCCCTCTGATTATTCTCTGCCTCCGGTTTCCTTTATGATTTTCTTTTATTTGGGGTTCAACTGCCAAATCTCCTTCATTCCTATTACCAAAAAAAGTGGGTATCATTTGCTTAGCCGTTCTTCATTTTGCTCAGAACACAGGACTGCAAGCCATATCCCTTGCCCTCTGCCCCATGTCCAGCCCTTCATCGCTCAGCCCATGACCTCTTGCTGGCTCTGTTGGCTGCTGCTTTTGCTTCTTTGTCCAATAAACCTTTGACTCTCTACCTTATGCTGACGGTCTCGTCCCACCTTTCATTTCTTCACTCCACATTCTGCTTTGTTCAAATGGGAAAGGTAGAAAACACTTTAATTTTCTTTTTGTTCTTTGAATGTGCGTTCTTTCAAGTCATGTATGATGGTTAGAGCACTCTTTCTTACCTCACTCACACTTACCTGTTCTTTTTTTTTTCTTATAATGCTTGCTGACATTTCAATCTCCAGCCCAAAGAAAAAGAAACAACCTTATTGTTGTCTTTCTATATACACATGTAACTAAACATGGGCCTATGCTAATATTTGGAATCATAGCTAAATCTATGTTGCATTTTGAACATAAGCCAAGATTAGTGTTCATATTTGCTTTGTGTCCATAGTATGCGGATATAAATCCATTGAAGGCACAGGTTTTTTAGGTAAATCTCTTAGCAACTGGGATAGAAACTCTGGGACATGTGGCAAAGACCCAAATGTGTACCCCACTGAAGGTAGACTGATTTGGGCCATGCTGTCAGTAACCACGATGTTATCTCTTGTGAAACCCCCGCAAAGACCATTGGGATGGATTTCTAAAGAATTTTAAAATTACACATGATATTTCATCAGTCTTGAATAGAAGAGCCCTGGAGTCAGTCTGTAGTACTTCTTTATACAGTAGCAGGGCAGGTGACAGAAGGCCCTCCAGGCTTTATCCAGAATTGCCTCCAGCATAGCTCCAGAGGGAAAACCAAAAGCACGTGACCAGGGCGTAGTGGTACATCCACAGCATCCAGTGACTTACGGCTCAGGGAATTCTCGAGTGAGAGATAATATCTTCATGTTTAATGGTCCTCAGCAGACTTTCCCCCCTGAATGTGCTCTGTTATTTTTGAACCTGTGTACATTTACTACACAAGATGTCCCACAGAGGTTTGACAGCTAGCCGTCACACTGTGTGAAGAAACGTGTCCTTGCTCTGCTTTGAGCCTGCCTCTTGCTGGTTTATTTGGTGTCCATTAATTTGTGTATTGGAAGAGACAGTGAATTGGTCTTTCATGATTTGGTGAATCTCTGTGCCCTCAAGTGCCCCTTAAGTTGCACTTTTCCAGCCTGAAGTATGCTGATCCTGGTCTTAATAAATTCAGTGGCTTCTTACACAAAAGTCATTCCATACCTTTAGACATACCTCTTTTTTTTTCTCTGCATTTTTCCAGTTCTGCTATGTCCTCAGGGAAACAAAATTTTATTCAAGAAATAGGGCATAATGGATTTTTACAGAAGTATAATATTTTTGGGCTTTTTTTTCAAGTTTTCCAATAATTCCTAAAATTCCATTTTATTTATTATTAGTGGCTAATGAGGACTGAAATGATGTTTTCATAGTTCTGTCCATTATATCTCAAGGTCTTCTTTCTTACAAATGCAAAATTATTTTTTTTCTCCCCATTGAACATTACATTTCTTTTCATTTTTTCATCTTTTCCACTCTGAAGGTGTCATTATTATTAGAAAAATTTTTCATCTAAATTTTACAAACTCTGTGCAATGTAAATATTAACTAAACACTGGTTTTGGTTGTGAATTCAGTCAGAGGAAACCTGCCTTTAAAATGTATAACTCAAAAAACTCTGAAATAAGTAATAAATAAGTCCACACAATGTTCTGCTAAAACTGCACTGAGTTGCTATGTGAAATAAAGTCATGCACTCAGCTTAATATTTGAGAATTTGTTTAAACAATGTAATAGTGCAAGATTCAGTTTTTCTTCTTGCTTCCTGTTCGAGAAAGTGCCATGAAAGGAAAAAAAATGTCTGGAAAGGTCCATCGGTGTCTATGAGTAAATAACAGATCTGTACTATTGAAAAAGCTTAGTGGGTAATGAGAGTTTAAAATCTATTTTCAGAATAACTCTAGCTCACCTAAAAGAAACAGAGCAGAAATTCCCATTTCCCTAGGATTCAAAGATTTGATGTCATGTATCTGTCTAGATTTAGAGCTAGATACTCGTTATATGAACTGTCAATGAAGAACACAGAAAATGACTAAGACCAAAGGATAAAGTATAATTATCACCTGATTATTTTCACACAGATATGTGGCTTGTGATGATGAGAATGACTAGGCTGGTGGCACTCATCAGTAAGTCAAGTCATGTCTGAATTAGAACAGACCTTGCATTTTCCAGAATTAAGAGAGAAATGATTTGGCAAGCATCACTGACAAATTAGAATAATTGATATAAGATTTGCTGTAGTTTTTGCAGAAGTTTTCTTATTGACCACAGTTATATAAGATGTCATGAGCACTGTTCATAAACATATTTTTAGAATAGCTTTTTCAAGTAAAACTCTTTAAATTTGTTCTTGGAAGTCAGTATGAATATTATGGATAAATATGGCTGAAAAAGAAACTGCAAAAATGTGCCATAACATTATTCTTCCTCGTTATGTAAGTCACTCAATGGTGGTTTCATATCATTATCATTCAGTTCACAGTGAATTCATTGCCTACGTTATTATTTTCAAGACTACTTTAGAGCACTATTAAGAATGTTCAAAAACATGAATTATTTGAACTTTGGAAGTGTGCTCTTGTTTGTGACTGATGATGTAATACTAAAGGAGATATCAGTCTGTATCTGATATTGGTTTAATAGAGGGCAGAAAATTAGAGTGAATATTTGCCCAGTCCATACACTGCATGATACAACAAGAGAGACTTTCTCTTAAGATTGCACAAAAGGGTTCAGCTTTCCATATTTATGAAAGAATTGTAGAGTTACAGGTGACATTTCATTTGACATTCTTGAATATACAGCAAGACTGAAGCATTTCTCCACAAGATAATTATCTCTATGTTCTGACATTAAAAGATGTGAAATTGTCTCCTTTCTTAGTAGCAGCTTAGTACATTAGTGAAGTCTATCTAGCCACTATATTATGTGTTTGACTCCTTTTAATTTTTTTTTTTAAGACCTCAAAATTAGGACCATCTGAACTTATAGGTACTGGTGTTTATGAAAAATAAGTTCACTGTATGATAAAGTATATTAAATAATTGATTACAAATTCTCTGATTGTATGTCACTCTGAAAACATATCCTACCCAAAGAAATAAAGTCTAATATATTTAATTCTGTGAAATACTCTTTATCGTAAAAGCTTCACGTTTTTATTTCAGAAAGAAATTGCATTAATCCAATTCGTTCACTGTTTCTGAAAACTGTTTACTTCTGTAAGCATGCTAAGCATTGCTGATGGGCTGATACCTGACAAACGACTGAGCATAGTCTAATTTCAGGAGAAAAACTGTGCTTTGAGGTACTTGGTAGAGAGTGTTTTTTATCCAGGAATTCTATATCAGAAAAGTAGTACATTTCTTAGCATTCTCATATTATCCCTTTTAAAAAAAAAAAAAACCAAACTTGTGGAATTTCTTTGTCCATTTGCATTTAAGTGCAGCAGTAGAAAAATATTTTCCTGAGTAAACAAGCTTGGAATAATTTCAGAAACCTGATAAATATTGATTCTGTTAAGGTGAAGTTCCAAATAAATTTCAATTGTAACTGTGCAGAGCTTTATGAATTGTTTTAGGAAAAAAAAGATCTGAGATTTATTGAAATCATTATTAACATTAAACTATATTGAAGCTTATGATAACTGAAAGCAGCAGAAATGTTTACCTCAGAGAAAAACACAATCAATGTCAAGAAAAATAACGTGCATTTCTCTAGAATGCTCCTTTAAAAAAGATTTTTCCCTTACTTTTTCATAGTCACCTTTTCCCCCAGTGGGGAAAAAGAAGGGGAGGAATATGCTCCTCCCCTCTAAAAAGTATGTGTATTTGAGATCATTCCTTCATCAGTCTCTGGAGAAATCTGTTCAAATTCCTTTGGTAAATGATTTTTTTAGAAGCCTTGTCCCTTCCCAACTCCTATGATGTACAGGCTTTTAGACAGAGCTTTTTGGCTAATAGTATTGATTTCACTCCATTGATTGAACCTGCCCGAATGATATGTTCTCCACCCTGTTATAAACACATCATTTTGGAGGTGAAATCATAGTTAAATTTTAATAAAGAATTGCCTGAGACAGAAAGATCTGAGCTTAAATTTGAAACTTTTTTCTTACATGTTGAGCCGCCTAAAGCTGTTATCTCCTTTAATTTTTCACCCAAGACTGACAAATAGCTTTTATCTCATACACATAAGCACACTACACTCTTTCCCCATATGGATATTCTTTCTTCTGTACACAGAAGAATTGATTTCTCAGTATTTTATTGCCAAAATTTACTCCGAGGTCACAGTGAATGAACTCAGATTCAGTGTGTTCCAATGGGAATTAAAAAAAGAATAAAAAAATCTATTTTTGTTTCAAGAAGTATGTTTTCAGAAAGCTTCTGCGGCTGGTAGTGGAATGTGTGATAATGAAGGTAGTTTGTGGGCTCAGGAAGATGGATAAATAACACCCAGGAGGATGTTACATTTGGGTCAAATCTTTTTACCCCAGATGTTTTCACGTGTCTTGTCTCCAACAGTGGCCAGATGTGGATATCTAAGAAAGGGGTTCAAGAAACGCTGCGGGTACAGACTGATCGCTTCTCTAATACTCCTCTATAGGAAGTTGCAGAACTTCCTGTGCTGCTGCTTTCAGCCGGTTTTATGTTTAATATTCCCTGACGGGTGAATTTTCCAGCATTTTTCTGATTTTAACACACAACATCCTACAGCAGGTTTAATGTAAATTGTGAGAAAAAGATTCTATCACTTTTAAGCCTGGGCTTTGCTAATTTCACTGCATGCCACATGGCAGTTTAATCATGAGAGAGAGAGTCATCCGACGCCCATTCTCCGTCCCTCTTGTTGGCCCCTTCCCAAGCTGAGGAGCCCTAGACTACTTAACTTCATCCTGAAGGGCAGATGGGAAGATCTTTCATGTATTTTACCACCCTCCAGCAGCTTTATGCTACTGCAGCTAGACTGATACTAGACTTCCAGACTGCTTAACTAAAGCTGGTGTAACTTCACTGCAGGGTGAAACCAGACTGCAAGGTAAAGCTTCTCCAGCAAAACAAACTTCCTACACCTCGTGATCATCTGCTACAACAGAGTTCTGGATATTACTCTCCAAAGCATGTCAAGATTAAAGTCTTATTTTTAAAAGTAAACATTTATTCACGGGAGTTCAGCCTTCATTTTCTGGATACGTTAAGACTGAAAAATTTGCGCCTACAAAGAGAACTTCAAGCACAACACATTCAGCTTCCAGGAGCCTACTCTGTACACAGAGTCATATGATTAGTACCTGATTTAAAGCTCTATTCCAGTTAGAAGCTTCAGGCCACAATTGCACCTTCAAGGTCACTCTGCCAGGAGTTGCAAATTCCAATGGTAATGGTTGGTGTATGTTTGAAGTTGCAGGAATTAATATATATTTTTTATGTGCTGGCACTGAAGAGATGACTGCAATCTCTGGAGTAGAAACACAGAACTGAGCCTAAATGTTCTTAATTCATATAAACGGCTAGCTCTTTTTTATTCTCTGTGTTCTAATATTAATTAATATAAATCTGTCACGGATTTATTTTGAAAGAGCATTGTAAATGTAATTTTAGAAGCCTGGATTTCTTACACCTTTAGAAAGCAGTTAAACATGTGAAACTCTGAAATCACAGAGAAATCAGCAGAGTAAATAGATAAATTTCCCTTCTCTGTGTGCCTCTGAAAGTTATTTTGATTGTTTTCTTTAAAAAAAAAGTGCTTTGGAATTGAGGGTGAATCCTTCAACACAGCAAAATGTTCCCATGGGTTAAACTGCAGAGAATACTTGGGGATGGATGCGGGGCAAAGAGTCAGCTGTATGCCCTTCATGGAGATTCAAAACCTCTCCTTGATTACTTTATTGGGTTAATGATTTGCAGGTAGAGCGAGCTACCTGCAGAAGAGAGGGTGTCTGCTGTATTGCAGGGAATCCAGGGTGAATGAAGACTTGGTGACCTTCAGAAAGACACTATAAGCCATAAAGTCTAACAACAGCTTGAAACACTGGCAAATCTACAGGAGTAAAAAGTTGTATGAAACAGATCATAACTTTCTGAAGAACAGAATCCTGTTCAGCAGCTGAAAAGTATTTGAAGGCCGACAGGAGCAGGCAAATTATCTTCATAGGTTCCTGCTCCTCCAGGCTACATCTTATGAGTTATTGCATATCACAGGCCCTTCAGTCACACTTTGGTACTCCTCTGTTGAACATCTGTAACCTGAACTTGACTAAAACATAGGCTGGATAAAACACCTTTTCTAGGAAGATGTTCCAGGGAAGCATCTGATCTTGTTTTGTTCCACTGGTTAGACATGGAAGAAGTTGCAGCAGTGGTGGGAAGGAAGGGATGTGCAGCTCTTCAGCTGCAGCTGTGTTTTTAATACAGGATCAGACGCTGTACCTCGCTGTGCTAACACCAAGGAGGGAGTGGAAAAGACTTTCTGGTAAATCCATGCCTGGTTAATCACTGCCATTGCTGAGAAGATCCTTTCTTTCCAGTTTGATTTTGTCTGGCTTCGTATGCCAGCCATATGCCTTTCTCAGTCATATTAAACGCCCATTAACGCTCAATGTGCTGTGAGATAGTTAAACCTTTTTTTTTATTTTTTATTTTCTTTTAATACTGGCTAAACAGAAAGAATGTTTTACTGTTTACTGTTTCTGTAGTCTTCCTAATTGTTTTTGTTCTTTTTTTGTTTTGTTTTGTGAAACTACCATTTCACAGCTGTGAAAACCCGAACTACGTACGGCATTATAGCACGTCTTCACAACGCTATGTGTGAAAATGAATATCCTATTTATATTCACTGCTCCCCTTGTGCATCCCAGGATAACCTCAGATGCAGCACTGCTCTAGAAATAAGTCACAACTTTCTTGCCTGGTTCGAGATGTTTCCTGCACTTTTTTCCCAATGCTTAAGTTTTCCATGACTCAAGACTCTGTCTGTTGGTATAGTCAACGTCACCATTACCCTAAGAATTGGTGCCTGAAGAGCCAGGGTGCTGATTTTGCACAGCTGTATCCTTGAAAACACAGTTTGCAGTTCTTGTTTTCTGATATGTAGCCCGTTTAATGGACTGAACTGACCCAGTCTTTCATCTTGCTCTGGAATGATTGCTGTTGCTCATTAAGCTTGCAGTAGTGCTAGATGTAGTACTGACCCCTAGAAATATTTTATTTTGATTAAGTTTTCTTACTGACAATGAGTTTGAATCTTTTTATTAACCTCTTCTATGTTTATTGGCATTGGGCTAATGATAAGGTTTCATCAGACTACCCCACAGCACTAAATCACATATCATACAAAATTTCAGAAGGGTTATCTGCACAAGGCTGTCCATATCGGCCAAATTTTAACTTCCTTGAAGGACACCAGCATGGTTTGATGTGAGTATTAACATAATAGCCTTGTCTTTAACCATATTCTTATCTGTTCTAAGTCATTTGGGAGAATGTCAACTTTTGAAGAGTATCACCATCTGCCATATTTCAGTCCCCTCAACCTCACTTTCCTGAACTTCACTTGAGGATAGATGGAAATGGTTTCTTGCACCTTTCTTCCAGCAGATCTGTTTTTCTTCTCTGTGAACTTACTTAAAAATGTCTAACAACTCATCTAAACATCTCCCTAGTCCTTTTAGCAGTAAATGCAGATGTGCTTTACTAGAATTCACATTACATCTCACCTATATGCCTACCCAAAACCAAAACCACCAAATACTTTTGGTTTATCAGCCGTTACTAGAAATTCACAAAATTCTGCCAACAGAAATGAGATAAACTGTAAAACGTTTTCAGTTGAGATTTGGCTTCAAAGTCCTGTGAAGTAAATATACTCTTTCCATTCACTAATAATCACTGCTTGTCAGGCTCTAAGGTAAAACATCCCAACTACAGATGCCATCAGTTAAATGGGAAAATTATTCCTGATCTTTAATGCTCCTAGTATTTAGACTTAAGAAATGTTTCAACTGGAGACTTGTCAGAACAAAATAAATTCTAAAATGTGCCTGGAAATGTCTGTCTTTGTTCCCAGGCACTGAGGGTTCAATGTTCCTGAGTGCACTGAGCACTGCACGAGCGGTGTCCCATTAGGCTGTTAACAAAAACGAGACTGCTCTCACGAGGCCACCCCCAGAGAACAACGTTTTGAATAAATAAATGTGTTCCGAGGCAAAACTTTCGTATTCTTTGTCATCTATAATCTATCCTGCCCAGGATGGTGAGACAAATAGCAGCTTCTGTCATTTAATGACACATTTATAAAGCACACTCAATTTGCAAAGTTAGAATTTGGAAATTATGACATTTATTGCAGGAGCTGTAGTAGCAACCTTTCTTGGTTTTTAGGAGACAGATTTTGTTCACTTTCAGCTTTCTGAAAAATTGATTGCTGGGAACAAAGCCATCTTTGTTTAGTATCTCGTCCTGCTTCCAGTGAAGTTAAGATCTGCCATTGCTGAATAGCGGTAAGAGCGGTGGTGATCTTTCTTACATTTAAAGAGTCAAAAACTACTTAGAGGAAAAGTTGAGAGAAATACTTTCCATTTATCATAGAATAGAATCATAGAATGGTTTAGGTTGGAAAGGACCTTGAAGATCATCGAGTTCCAACCCCCCTGCCATAGGCAGGGACACCTCCCACTAGACCAGATTGCCCAAGGCCACGTCCAGCCTGGCCTTGAACACCTCCAGGGATGGGGCCTCAACAACCTCTCTGGGCAACCTGTTCCAGTGCCTCACCACCCTCAAAGTGAAAAACTTCTTCCTAATGTTCAATCTAAACCTGCCCTCTTCCAGTTTGAAGCCATTCCCCCTTGTCCTGTCACTACATGCCCTAGTAAAAAGTCCTTCCCCAGCTCTCCTGTAGGCCCCCTTTAGGTACTGAAAGGCCGCAATAAGATCTCCCCGGAGCCTTCTCTTCTCCAGGCTGAACAGCCCCAACTCCTTCAGCCTCTCCTCATAGGAGAGGTGCTCCAGCCCTCGGATCATCCTCGTGGCCCTCCTCTGGACACGCTCCAACAGGTCCATGTCCTTCTTCTGTTGGGGACTCCAGAGCTGGACGCAGTACTCCAGGTGGGGTCTCACGAGAGTGGAGTAGAGGGGCAGAATCACCTCCCTCGCCCTGCTGGCCACACTTCTTTTGATGCAGCCCAGGATGCGGTTGGCCTTCTGGGCCAATTTGTTAAAAAGAATACTCTAATCACCTCCAAAATATCAAGAAACAGGAAAATATGCCAGGAGAAAGCTTCTGCAAATTGTAAATGTTCTTCATTTTTCCATACACCCCCACTTGTATTGTTTTTAAAGTTTGTAAGTAATATAAGAGCTTATTTACTCCCGTCTCTTGCTTTCTGGGAATCCAGTAGGTACTTCAGAACATGCAAAAAAACAGGAAATAACTGAAACCTAAACCAGTGTTGGACTGAGTCAGATGTTCACAAGATTTCTCTAAGATGTAGAGCACACAATTCACTAAATATGCATTTTCTTAAACACTCTCAGAACCTTAGCAACGTCAATATGCCTATTGATTTTTTATGCTAATATTAACAAAGCAAGCAAGGTGTATCCAATATGCAGTACAGAGAAACAGTCAATACTACAATTTCAGAGAAATCATCCCAAAAAATGGACGGTTGTGTGATATTTGGAAGAACAAAAGCGATATTTAAACCTTTCAAAATGCAGGGAATTAAAAATGAGAGAGTGGGTAAATGAATCTCATCCTCAGAAATGCAACAGTTGTAGACTGCTATTAGCAACAGCTAGATCACCACTAATAAGGCGTACATGAAAAGACTGAGGGAATTTTGGCCTTTATAAGGATACAAGAAGGAGGTGCTTCTTTTTGATGGCCATAAAATTTTTGACCTGTAGCTCAATTGAGAATAATGCTTGCTGGACAAGAAGCAGAGTAATTTAGCAGAGAATTTGTACGGCTGGACAAATCTCTTTATTTAGTACAAGGAGTGATACCAAAAGAGAAATATTAGATGTTTCTCGATTCCTCACCACTGCCTCTCCCCCAAGAAGATAGTGACCTCTGTTGCATGGAACTCCAGAATTACATGAACCATCATTTTCAGCTATTTTTAAAGAAATAATAAAAAAAAAAAATACATGATCTGTATCCCAAACAGAAGGGATTTAAATTATGATCTGGATAAGATGTTGTGAACACACCAACCAAAACAGAGTTTTATCTCTGAGGTAAATGGACTGAAACAGATGGAAGAGAGAAAAGAGAACTTTCCTAGAGGCACAATGTCTCTGTCACCAGCTGTTACTGGGAGATAATGTGCAATGACAAGTGATGTATAGGAGGAAATCCAAATGCCTATAGTCTTTTTCCATGGTCTACAAGAGCCGCGGATTCTCTTACACCTTTATCTTCTTTAAAGGAAGGACTCAGATTTACAATGACCACTCACATGGCCATTCTTTCACAACTGTATCAGACAAAAAACGAACTGGAAATAAATGTGTCTCAAGTCAGCTTAATTATAGTTTGTCAAAGTTTTATAGGTAATTAATACATTATAGAAACACGAGTAAGACCTATTCCTCTTTTGCTCTTACAGTTTTTGGTCTTTTCTTCATAATCTGAATATTGTAAAACAAAAGTATGGTAATTATAGCAATTTGTGGTAATTTTAATACATGTATTAAAATGAGAATTTTTTGATGTCTGAATAATGTTGCAGTAACAAATATTATAAAAGCAGACTACAGTAAGATCTTGGTACATCGGTTTTAAGTGATTAAGACAATTCAAAGTGCTTATTAATTCACCATGCTGTGAAATCTGGGAGTGCTGTGGTTTCCTTAGGTTTGAGTTCATTAAGCGGTTAAATCAAGAATAAAATTTCTTCAGCTTCTTGAAAAGTGGTGCATGTTCTAAAGCTCTCTGCCAGTGCTAGGTTCTCAATATGTATTTAAGCAGCTGATAGCTAAAAATTCAGATCCGCATTTTTCAGGAGTATCTAAGAGTTATGACTATGCCTGGTTGAAAATCCAGATATCCATCTAATTATTCAAGCACCTGAGTATTTCTAATGTCTGGTCCACAGTGCTGAAAGAGAAGATTTCCCAGATCGGGAATTTCTACCATGAGCAAAAAGAATTTCTAAACCTTTTCTTATGTCGGGGATGAAAGTATTTCTCAGGCTAACAAGATGAACTCAGGTTCTCTCCCTTCCTCTATTTACAAGAGAAGAAAACTCCTTCAAGTAAGCTAGGAGCCCCAAATCCACAAATAGAAAGATCTATGTTTAGGACTCTTCCTATATCATAAAAAAACATCTCATCCAAGCCCTAAGAAACCTTTCCTAAAGTGGCACCGACCGGGTTCAGACACATCTCAGGCTTTTTAGCGGGGCAGCTTTTATTTTAATATTTATTAAAAGAGACAGCTATTAATTTCCTAACCAGAGATATAAAAAGACAAAGAGAGGGAGAGGTGGATGCAAACATGGTAGAAAAGTGTCCTGGCATCCATCTGCGTTTCGGCTGTGTGTCTTAGGAAGCCAACAGGTTCCATCTACTTCTGAGTTTTCCCTGTTCCCCTTTGGTTATATTAGTGCAGACCAATAGAGGGCTGTTCAAAATGACTAGAGATGCTTGAGCGAGGTTGTACCATCAGCTGGGCACATGGGGTTCGCGCAGTGTACTGGATCGCTTGACTGACAGCTTGACTGAGGCAGGCAAGAGCGCAGTCCGTGCATCTCTCTCCGGCAGCAGAGGGATGCTCATGTCGCGGCGTTTTACCTCTCATAAGTTAATTCAGGATGCAATGGAGGAAAACTCGGTGAAAAATCTGTGTACCTGGGATTTTTGAGAGCAGGTGTGTTGTGGTCCGTCACCTCAGGCAGGCGTTTGGCTCAAATACAGGCATTAGGGAAAGTAAGGGTCCATGGAAGGGACAGCAAATGGGATTGTTTCCTTATTTTGTTGGGCTTTCATGTTTCACTGAACATGGGCACTGCATGGTTTCACTAACAGCACGAAAGCGCTATATTAATTATGAAACAGCTGCTCATTATGCTAATGAGGAAAGTAGTCATGACTTGTTTTTTAAAATCAACTGTAATTTTCTTCTGTTGATACAAAAGCCATTGGTAAGGAGCAGAGATGAGACCTGACTTGACATATTCCAAGCAAACTGACCATGGGTTCAAGCCTAAGAGAGCACCTTAGGCCAGTTTCCTTTTTACATGTTTTTCTTTAATTTGAATAAGTGTGTTAATTTAATTATACTCTGTATTAGCTATTAGAAAAGTTCTCAGCAATCCCTTCTGTCTAACTCCTTGCGTAAACTGTGGGATGAAGGGAGAAGGGTCACAATTACAGTTGTGCTCCTTGGGATCCCTGGGATCAGACAAATCCATGTTTAACATCCTTACCTTTTTGGGAAGAGAAACGTTGCATCTCATGTGCCAGTTGCACAGGTTTCCTTGGCTGTGGAAAGTAAGGAGGCACAGAAATGTTGACTATACACTCGGTATGAACTTTACATCCTATTCTTCCCTTACTGCTTTTTAATCCTGTGCTGGAGGCTGGTGAAAGTTCAGGGTGTTTTAAGAAGTTGATCTATTTATGTAAAGCCTGGAAAGACAGGTAGTGGTTCCAGGCAATTTTCAAATACATACACTAGTCTCTTTGTGTAACAAACATTTATTGAACACCAAAACTACTTTAATCTGCACTTGGGATACTATGAATAAATTTTAAACAAAACTAGCCTGTTGCATTTCTAGTACCGACTTACTCACTGTGCGCCTGAGACCTGTGAGCGTACTATTTTCACTTTATTGTTTCATTCTTGAGAGAAAAAAGATAATCTGGTTGCCAGTCAACATCTCTTAGAAATTTAAACTACCACAACAAAATATGAGCATATGTGAGATGCAGTTTGCACAACAGAAGAGTGCGCATCGCGCACAACCAGTGAAGCTGTCTTGGCTGTACACGACAACATGGTACAACTCACTTGTTCCACCCTTAAAAATCCTCAGTGCAGAGAACTAAAACTTATTTTTTCATCCCAGCACCCAACTTACGTGAACATTATTTCTGAAGAGATAGTATTAAAAATATAATACTATACTAAGTACTCAAATTTGCAATATCCATAAATCACATAACAGGGAAATCACAGCTTTTCATCATTCACTTTCTCTGCTTACTTATGCTGTGGTTAAATGGCAAATAGATGACTTGTTCCACTGGATTGCATCCAGGACTCTGACAGAACAAAGGAAAGCTGTGAGGAGTTTTTGTTTGTTAGGATTTTTAATTATTTTTTAAGTCTGTTTTCAAGGATCACAGTATTTTCTAAGAGCTGTAACTCAAATAAATTGTTAGATGTAATTCTAATATGGAGGTGCTGGAGTATATCCAGAGACAACGAAGCTGGTGAGATGTCTGGAGCACAAGTCTTATGAGGAGCAGCTGAGGGAACTGGGGTTGTTCAGCCTGGAGAAAAGGAGGCTGAGGGGAGACCTTATCGCTCTCTACAACCACTTGAAAGGAGGCTGTAGCGAGGTGGGGGTCAGTCTCTTCTCACTAGTAACAAGCGATAGGACTAGAGGACATGGCCTCAAGTTATGCCAGGGTGAGTTTGGACATCAGGAAAAATTTCTTCAGTGAAAGGGTTGTCAAGCATTGGAACAGGCTGCCCAGGGAACTGGTGGAATTGCCATCCCTGGAGGTATTTAAAAGATGGGCAGATGTGGTGCTTAGGGTCATGGTTTAGTGGTGGTGTTGGCAGTATTAGGTTGATGGTTGGACTTGATAATCTTAAAGATCTAGACCTAGACAATTCTGTGATTCAATTATTCTATGATTTGCCTTCACAGACACAGGAAATCTTGATTTTCCACATGAATAAAGTGACAGTAAAACTCCAGACTTAAGTTTCCTTAAATAATAATAAATAAATTAAATGTTTCCTTTATGTCTGCGTTTATTCTACATACAGAATGCTATATTTGTTTAGCTAATATCATCATTTTTCTTTTAGAATTAGATATTCATCTCACATTCTGGCTCTTGTAAATGATCAATAAATTTGTGGTGAGTTTGCATAAGTATTTTTTTCAAATGAATCGAGCCCTTGGCTGAGGTATTTTAATTGCTATAATTTGAATAACTAATTCCAAGTTCTGAAAATGAGTTGAAGGTAGTATGTGATTAACTGCTGTTAATGAAGCCATTACCTGATTAAGTAACATTTCATGCTTGGAACTGATTATCTCTAAATGCAAATCAAATCGATTTGAATTGTCAATTTTTCTCCCAGATTTATAGTATATTTTTAAAATGTTCTGCATCTGCTGTTATGCAACATACTTTTATATTTTTATTTTGATGGCAATTCTATAAGGTTATATGTCTAATATGAACTCAGAAAAGTTCTTCTCCAACCAAGTAGAGTCTCTATTCACACGTGAAATTTTCTTTGCTCAAAAATTTACCCAGAAAGAAAATGAAACTCAATTTTAATGAAATGGGAGTTAGTCCCATTGCTAGCAGTTATTTACATTACCTCACACAAACTATACCAAAATGCAACAAAGATCCCAATGGTGTGATCCAAAGTTATCAACGAAGGATGTTTATGATGTTGTGGGATTCATTTGTGTAGTTTAAACAACTGCTGGTTTACTTTCATAATTTCTAGAAGATTTTTTAGTTCTAATGTAAAAAACGTTGAGATACAAAAGTGATGGAGCTGTGCACAGAACACTGACAATTTTGAAACTTTACCCAATAGAATGTAAAAAACTGATTCACAGAATGATGGAATGGTTTGGATTGGAAGGGACCTTGAAGACCACCTAGTTCCATGGGCAGGGACACCTCCCACTAGACCAGGTTGCTCAAAGCCCCATCCGACCTGGCCTTGAAGGAGCTTAATTTTGTTATCTGTTGTTATTATGTCTACTGCAATATCCCTCAGTCAGATCATCCTGCTGTCATGTCAAGCTTTCTACAACCAGTTATCGAAGGACACATCTGTTTCAAAAGAATTCTTAAATTAAATGGGCAAAATATGATTCTATGGGAGAAAGAAAGGAAAGGTGTGTTTGTGGGAGGAGGGATGGGAAAGGTTGCTTGTTTTCACAAGCTCCTTAAGGGTGTTGAGCAGTAGCTATCATGGTAAAATTTTAAAGCTGCTAAGTGACTGAAATGTAGGATTTCCTTCATTTTCTACCAGTTTCTCTCATCTCCATGATGATTAACGTGGCCTTGCTTTCTCTCACTTTATTCCCCAGAGTTTTCTGTTCCATACTGATGGTGCCGCCACTGATTTGACTCCTGCCTGCTGTCATTCTCCTCCAGGGGAGGGAAACGGGGGCTACAGAGCTCATTCACCACCCCAGAACATTTGTTATCTGTTACTTAATAGGTCCTGGTAAGACCCATTTTCTAAAGCACAGTAAACAAGATCTCATACGCACAATTTTTTTCCAGGTATGTTTCCTCTCTGCTCAGAGAACCAGCAGTTGTAAGGAAAGCCTCTGTTATGCAGCGTGATACCTTCCTCTCCCTTTCTTGGGAACTTATCGGTTCTCATCTGATATATTTAGGCTAATCCAGTTTGAAAAATAATTTTGCTTACTCTGATTTGCCCTAGTAACTTTTGCTCCTTAAAAGGCATTCAAAGAGAATAAGCTATGAACTGAAGTGTATCACTCAGTTTTAGATTAAGAAATTTTTTTTAAAAAAAACCCTTTTAATTCAAAAGCAAACAAGCTATATTTGAAATCTAAAATTCAATGGTAAAATATATATATTAGAGTAATGCTAGAAAGTCCAAAAACATTCTAAAGTCCTTTATGTTTCATCTTTCATGGAGATCTGGATTTGGGGGTTACTTGCAATCTCTTGTGCCTTCTTTGTATAGACCTTTCATAGCTACAGCCACCCACACTTGTGCGTGCGCTCACACACACACACACACACACAAATCTATACACAGTCAACTACCTATGTACCTTTCTGTTTTCTGTTAGTGTGGGAAAGACTACTTTCAATAACTGGAATTATATATTCAGATTTCCCCAACAGACTGAGTCATTCCCGACTCCAGGCTGTCAAACGTCGCTCAGCGTGTACGGGAGACCTGACCAACTAAGGAAAGAGCTTTCCAACATGAAAAATCTGCGCTCGCATCTAGGGTCAATTCTGCCTTTAGAAGGCCAAATTTGTGTACGTGTCTAACAATTTGGCATTTATCATTACATTTTAACATGAGTAAAAAAGCAAAGCCCCTAAGAATAAAAATAGCCGTTAGAGTCACTTGTTTGCTGGGCAGTTTTGCACAGAACTTTCCAGATGCTGCTCAGTCCTGACAACTCTAAGCAAGAACAAGTACTCGGCATTTTAATTCTTGTGTTTCTTTTATCCAATCCACTTCTGAAGGTTAAGAATGGATTAGTATGAAAAGAAAGTTGAGAGTACTAAACATGTGCCATCTGGAGAAGGGCTGCAGAATAGAAATGCACTCTAAAAAGTTTTATTAAGGGAACAGAGTAGTTTTGTACTGAGAAATGGTTAAAAAAGAATATATAAGCAGTGTAAAAACTGTCCTGCGTACCGGGAAGGAGTATTTATTAGACATTTTAAACATGAGACATTCCTGAGGGAGGAACATTCACTGGAAATACTGAACAGCTGATGTAACAGGAACACAGGGAAGTAACAATGAAAATGTCCTGATTTATTTGGTCGGGTTTAATCTATCTATGGAA
The DNA here is from genome assembly GCA_008711295.1 of Anarhynchus alexandrinus. Classification (NCBI taxonomy): domain Eukaryota; kingdom Metazoa; phylum Chordata; class Aves; order Charadriiformes; family Charadriidae; genus Anarhynchus; species Anarhynchus alexandrinus. The sequence continues at coordinate 797,540 of VUYV01000009.1, read as the reverse complement.
AAAAAAACTCCACAAATTCCAATTGTCAGAAACACTGGAAAGATTGCGTGTTTGTCCATATGAAATGTTTTATCCTTCATAACACGGCCGAAATTATTCAAAAGAGAACACCTCCCTGAGAGAGCTGTGGATGTCTGGCAACAGCTTCTTTCACGGAAGTCTGGTATTTTCCTTCTCAGTTTGACATGTCAAATGTAATGATGTAAAATGGTGATTAGCTTAACTTTTCTTTTATATCCATCTTTTTCTCAAAATGCATTAAGAATAAAAGCAGAAAGTGAGAAGGAAAACCAGTTTTGAAAAGGAAACGACAGGTTTGTGAACACAAAGAATAAAAAAAACATCCACAGAAGCAAAATTAGTCCTAGCAATATTAATGACACAAAACAGTATACAGTTTTTACCTCCATTGTGCAAAGAGAATATCAGTACTAGCATTGTTGAAACAATTTATCACGTCAGGGTAGTTTCATTAGAGGGGAAAAAAATCATCATAACATTATGTGGGTTTTGCAAATGAACAACCTATGGAGCTTCTGTGACAATGATAGCACTCGGGGACATTGCTAACTTTTCTGCATCAACCTGACAGCAATCATGAAAGATTGCTACAGGGGAAGATATTCAGGAATAAATATAATTATACTGGAGAGACCTGTGCCATCCATTAAATAAGATGGGCAAGCCTATCTCAGGTGCTGAGCTGTACAGATATTGTCACATACCCAATATGAATTGCACGAGATGAAGTGGAAATCAAACCATATCTCCTGACCATTACATTTATGAAAAAGATTTAATGTCTTCTCCTAGAAAGATTTCCAATTATGCAGATAAACTTCTGCATAAACTTCTGCATCATACTTCTCTAAATAAAGTGTAAATATATAAGAAATAAATCAGTTAGCTTTTACTTTCATGTACTTGTCATCTCTCATGCAACCTAAAGTGGGGCTATCGCTTTCACTAGGATGATCAAAAGTTTTGCCAAAATGAAGGAGAAAAAAAAATCTGCTCTTTTAATAATTTACAAAAGACAGTTATGCAGTGTGGTCTGCAAATTATGCAAATGCTGGGTATGAGATATATGAAGATTTCTCGGGTAATGGTTTTACCACTTACTGTTGCCACAAGACAGCAAAATGAGTAAGTGATGGTTCAGTACACTAAGATATCCATCGAGCAAAATGACTCAGAATAAGTGATGTTACATGTGTTTTGGTATCACGTTATGCATTTCCTTGACAAATCCATATCTTTGTGTTCTTGCTTGCTTGCTGTGCAGTCAGACATCCCAGAACTGTAAGAACTCTGTAACGCAGAGTCTTTTGCCACCTTTGCTTATATTACTTTTTTTCTGGTTATAATAGAACTATTTCAGATTAAAGTATTATCCAACGAGAATAAGGCTGGAAGAGCCCAGGCAATGCCTCCAGGTTCATTCTGAAAACTAGTCTGTGAGCTTCTTCTGAAGTTAGAAGATTCTAAAAATAAATATCTTTCCTGGATAACAAGAACTCCTCAAGGTGGCTAAGATTAGCCAGTGGCACAGCACACAGTGCAATCATTTTTGAAAGAGGAAGCATACTAGAGGCCTTCACAGAGAACACACTGAAAAAAAGACAATAAAAGCCTTGCTATAAGCCTGTGTTAATATTTTCTTATCTACCACATTTGCTTTTGGTTAGACTGTATAGTTTCTGGACTTGCAAGCTGCTTGTTGCTTGCAAAGCGCTAACACAAGCTAATTCTTCTCATATGGAGCAAATAGTCAGTATAACACATAAATGGCTAATAAATGCAAGAGTAGGACAAGATGAATGTGTTTGTTTAGATTAGCACTGTATCAATGACTAATTCATGAAAAGCAGCAGAACGGTTAATATTTTTCCAAAGCAATTTTTTTGTGCATAAAATAACTCGGATCTCTAAAACAAGACTTCTCAGGGAGAATATTTAGTTTAGCACTAACAATACATAAAAAAATAGAGAGGCGATTTACAGAAGGCAAGCTGGTTGAGAGCTGAACCGCCTGAATGCATGTGTATGATGTTGGTTTTTCTAGATGTGTGCAGTGGAGGAGAGAGTCATGATCATATCTCTTGATGCGAAAACAGAGATGATTGGAAAGTGACAGATATTGTACCTGTTTGTCTCGTCTGTCCCCTTGGGTCAGCACTGAATTTCTCTTTTAGTGGCATTCTAGAAAATCCATCATTTTATAATAGCACCGTTCACATGGTAGATACCCTGCGATTGAAGTGTTATTAATATATAAATACTTTCACAACATAAACCTTTAAAGCACTGCACACTGGGTCTTTAAACACCCTTCACTGACAGCGCAAGCATTCTCCGAGTCTCACATGCATGGTTATCACATTATACAACAGTATTACTTGCAACATAAAAAGAAGTTAAAATCATACATTTGAATTTTCAGGAAGTTCGTGTGAAATATGTACATCTTTTCTACTTTTTCTCCTTTTCCTAAACCCCAACCTTTTCTGAACCCCAAATCATGGTGTTCTTCATCTTATCCCATTTTTCAGGTAATTGCAAGGTAGGGATGTTAACAGCTGAAATGACTTTCTGTGGCTTGAAACAAAAAGGCTTCAGCAGTGTTAAACATGAAATTGCAAGGGGATACAATGCTCCGATTTTTGCAAATCTGGTGAAGAACGCTATAGTTTAATGACTACAGTAAAAAATGGAAGGTATTCCCAGTTCTGCTCTTTGGAAAATGCTGGGACCTAGGGTAACTATTTAAACTCTGTAAACTCTGAGATGTAGGATAACAATTTAAACTCTGAGGGTTTATTCCTTCATTTTTTTTCTCCTCTAATGATTATATTAAAATACACTTACATATCTGTGAGTTAGTTTATGAGGTCCTAAACTCCACAGAGGAGTAAGTGGCAGATCTTTTGGTCCTTTTCATACTGGAGAACCCATTAGGTTCAGATCTATGAATATGTGAATAATTTTGTACTTTACAGTGATAACAACATTTAATTCATTAACATTAGCGGGGCCAAGTCAGAACCTCGGTATAGACAGTGAGAGAGGAATACAATCCAGGATCTCAGTCCATTTAAACTGGTGTTGACTAATTCAGGACACTGGTCTCTCAGGGACACTGGTGCCAGGTAACCTAAAAGTCTCTGGCTGGGTATATTTGTGAAATAGAATGGATATAACCAAAGAAGTAACTTGACTTATAGAGGGAGAACTAAGAGGAAAATATGTCCTTTTCTATAAGCGGGAGCACAGTTAGGTGAATAATTCACAACAAATCATTTATTTATTTATCTTATTTTATCTCCTTTTCCGTGCTAGATTTGTCCATATACAGGTCGTTATTTTCTCTGATGTATTCATTATTCACTGTATTATTTCTCTGGGAAATTTTTGCTCTGAAGATTGTCTATTAGAAGTTTATTGCAAGCATTCATTATTCAAAATTTGTGCTGTTCATCTTAGAAATGCGTCACCTAGTATATTTTCGTTTGCTTGCTTGCTGATTGGTTGAACATAATTCTTAGATTTCCAGTGTGAACCATGAATTGGAAACTTGCTTTCCATGCTAACTCTTAAATATCATTTATAAGTTCCTGTGTTGATAAATAAACTCAATTCTTATAAGATCCATAAAGATCTCAAACAAATGGGTGTAGCCATTTTGTGTTCCTTAGTTTCAAACTTATTCTTATTGGATATTTTTAGGAGCTAGCATTTGCAAAACCCATTATATTTTTTTTTCTGCTCTAGCTTCATCTTGAAGTCGCAATTGAAATGCAAACAGCTCTAGTGAAAGTCAGTCATCTGTCAGAGATGCTCCACCACAGTTGAGAAAAAAGGAGAGACTAGAATAATGGTATATTCTTCATATAACTAGAATATTGCTAAGGCACTTTCACCATTTACTTGATATAATTTATCACTTAAGCTACATAACTGTGAAGACATTCTATTTACACTGTGACAAACTCTGTGTTCATCAAGTTTATTTATAGAGACATTTGCCCAATTCTAATATTAATGTGTTGACATCAGTTGGAAAATTGTCAGTAATATAGGAAACAATATGCATTGCCCATTTGACTTGGTGTTTTGTCTCCGACGTTGGCCAACACAAGAATTTTCTGAAGGTGAAGGAAATCTGCATTAGTAAACACATGACAAACAATCCTTTAAACTCTATCCCCTCCTGCTCCCTAATAAACACTCTTCAACACCAAAGCCTGGTTTTCCGTACTTATATGAAATTTAGATTAATATAAACTGAACTGAAGTTTTCTGACTGAAACTTCTGAAGGCAATTCTGACATTTTCAACAAGTGGCAGAGAAAGAGACCATAAGCCTTCATGGAAGACAAGTAAGTCGAGGAGAAACATCGCAGCAACCTGTGCTGGTAGGGTTTAGTAGTCACCATAATTAAATGTTTTGCTTTAATTTTCTCTCATGATATTCTTCCAAAATGTTTTCTTATGGACCATCTTGATTTCCATGATTTCTCTCTGCCATATCCATCCACACTTTAACAATGCCCTTTTGTTATTCACATAAATGATGTCCCAACCTCAAGTTAACCCAAAAGTTTTCTCATTCCAAGTCCTTTTCTGAAGTCATACTCCTTGACTGTACACTCCAGGTTGTTTCCTCAGCATTTAGTCTGTGCCAGTTCCTCCTCAATGCTGCTTGATTTCAACAGGGAGTCAGGAAAAGTCTTGGGTTGGAGGCTTCTTTCTTCTCAGTTATGAGTGTTCCAAATCTTTTTCCTCACCTTACAGAATGGTCACTGGGTGTGGGACTGGGGTTCCTGGCAAATATGAAAAATTGAATTAGTTTTGTGATCGTACGCAATTAACCTACATTATGCAATTTTTGAGGGTCAAATAATTAAAACTGGGATAACTGCATTTCCTATGGCATACTATTTTTATTAGTGCGCAGCAGTACTGGATATAGTCACTGACTTCTTGTGTAGTCTGAAGTTCTTTTTGTGCAAATGATGTACAAAAGGGCTAATGGCTTTGTCTATGTTTGTGCATGGCAACTGCTTCTTGCAAGCATCTGTTTAATCTTTCCTTTAAGATGATTAAAAATGCAACTGAATCTTTATATGCCCAGTCATTGTAAACCCGAGGAGGGAATTCTCTGAGGAAGAAGCTGCCATTAACAGTATTTGTGAATCAGTGTAAAAAGGCTTTGTCTGTCATGGCATATTCTATTACTATGTTTATCAACCCCAGCAGAAAAACGGAAAATTCCTGGTTTAGTGAAAAATCAGCCATCATTTCCCTATGGCATGTTGGTTTTAAATGTTTTTGAGGAGTTTGGGAGAATGTGCCTTTATTTTCAAAGTCCCTGAAGTTCCTGGTGAATGTGTATATACTTACCAGTACACACCTGAGTCATCTCATTGCAAGCAGTTCCATAAATCACATGCATGTTTCCTGGGTAGGTTTAACTGTAGCTATATTACAACAGGAGGAAAACAGTTGCACAGTAACAGTAACACTCATCCTGGAGCAACACATCAACTTCAGATGCATAAAAAACTCAGCATAAACCCCATTTGTCTGAGTCATCTCAGTTGTGAACACAGGCTGTCCAAAGAAGTAGGAAGAACTGAAAAACTGGTCATCATATAAAAAATATTTAACATATTGAAGAAAAGATTTGTATTCTAAATCCTTTAAATTCTGTATGAAATCTATATATATTGAATCTATATATTCAATATAAGTGTATTACAGAAGTATGCTAATTCTAATTAAACTTGTCAAATGAAATTCATGCAGATGAAAAAATGCATCATTATTTCAGACTGTATCCAGGAAACCACTTAATGCAAAGACTGATGCACCTATCTAGAAAAGCTGAAAAACTGAAGGAATTTGACACACAGAGAAAACTGAGAAGGAAAAATTGGCTTTTAGCTAAGATCTGTAGAAAAACAGAGAGCTAACAAACTGGAGGGCAGGTTTTTGTTTCTTCTCATCCTTTTCTCCCCTTTTCTTCTATACAAACTTTCTACCTCATTGCGACATTGTGATCTTTCTCCCATCTGCGCTGTCCCTCTGCTCTCAGTGTTTTCTGTTCAAGCTGGAGCCCCCTGTGTCTGGGGGCCTGATCCAGGGACTGGTGAAGTCCCTCTGAACTGCAGCCAGTCCCAGCTACCTGCTCCTGCTGGAAGAAGCAGCCATTGGGTTCAACGCTGCTAGAAGCATCCACAGTCCTGCTCGCGTTGTGCTGGGCAAGGCGATTATGTCTCACTGAATTAATTGCATAAGGTATCAATGCTTAGTACAGAAAGGGGGTGTACTGCCCTTCCCATTGATTTTATTAGAGATTAGGATTGCTCTACAGGGTTGAAAATAACTCTCCATGCACTGCACTGTGCAATTATTTTGTGTATTTTTTTGTCTAAGGAGCAAAGAATGTGCCTCCAACTGTGTAAGGTTCAGGGCCAAAAGCATTATTGCTATTTTCATAAACAGCAATGACAAGCTTCCAGTGAAACAGGGTATATCTTGTGTATAATAATATACAAAATTGTTCTAACATCCTAAGTTTTCTCACCGGCTTGTCTGAGCCATAGGATTTTAGCAGGTGGCAACTTCTTTGATAACACTCTGTATTCAGATCTTGTTTTCTCTTTGCTCTTCAGCTTTCAAACTCTTCAACTCCTTTTTACTGTGCTGCCCAGTCTCCTACATCTCATTTGCCGTGATTCCTCACATCTCTTATGCAGTTTCCGCCCCCACCATCACTCCATTGTTAGGCTGCAGTTGCTGGGTCTTCCTTTCCTGCCGGTTGCCTCTGTGAAGTCCTTCCCTTTCAACTATCACTTTCAGTGCTCTCTCCTTCACTAGGAGCTTTTTTCTTCCCTCCAGTGTCTCTTTTGCTCTTAGTGAAGTCAGTTCTTTCATCTCCGTTATCCAATCAGCTCCCCACTTGGAAAAGCCATCTCAGTTCTCACTCCTGCAAAGCCTTCTGAAGGAACAAGCTCAAAAAACAATCTTCTGTGCTCTGCTATTATGCCCACATCTCCCCCCCCAAAACTGGCTGCTCTCCTTCTCCCTGTACTCTGGTTTTATCTAGAGAACGTTCGTCTCTCCTTCCACTGACTGACTTGACTGATGCCCACCTCTCATGGCCCCGACTGTCCCACCTACCAGCTTCAAGGGGACGCAACCATGGTTTCACTGGCATAAACTGCTTAGATGTTTATGAAAAGGTGCTAGTAACTATCAATGACCTCTGTAGCTTGCTAAACAGCAGGGCACTATTTTTCTTTAATTTGTGTCAATTTTTTTCATGATACAGAATAAAACGAGCAACAGGTAAAACCACATTGAGATCATACCAGAAAATGGATGCTTATTTCAAGACTTGCTTTCCAGGCACAGGTGTTGTTTGCTGCAAACTAACTCAGCGTGAAAAGGCATTTTATGTGTCTCTAGAGAATTCATATAACGTGTTCCCTTAAACTCTTATGAAACAACTTCAGTCTGGAATAAAATCTGTAAGGAGTCTTAATCAGAAATAGCCGAGGAAGTTTTGCAGCAGGAAAAGTAATGTTATATCTTAGATAATAAGTGTTTGCAGCTCTGCTTGTCAAGAAGACTACTTTGTGGGTTTATGTGCTTACAGTATTTTTGTGGAATACATACCATATTTAATTTATTTCTCTAAAACATCAATATTTCTATCAGCCACAACTAAACATCAACAGCTAATTTCTAATTTCTTAATTGTATATTATTATATGTAGTTTCAGTAATGAACAATGTCCTGCGAGTGCAAATGGAAAATCTGAGGTACTGATAGTCACACTTCAAAGCTATCCAAAAGTTTCAAAGATCATCCAAATTACTTTGATCTGGAAACTGTTAGAAACTTCACTGCCAAAGATCTTTCCCCTATTCTTCCATGGAACGGGAATGAAAATGTGAGTCTCTTAAGCAGATCTCTGCTGCTTTTCTTAACGAAGGAAAATGATATGTGGACACCTGGAGTGTATTTATCTTCTTTTAAGTTCACAAACCCTTAAAAAACCTTTGCGCTGGGATTACAGCTGTCAAGAGTAAGAAAATTCTGTTGCATACGCGAATAAGAGATTTTGACTTTTGGGTTTTATTCTGAGTTGAATTGGAAATGAGAAATTTGAAACGCTTCAGTAAGAAAGGATTTTTTAAGTTAATGGACAGAACTGTTTCATTTCAACAGCACTGTTTTCTTATTCTTTCACCTTTTTATTTTATATACTAAATGGTACAAAAATATTTCAACTTGTAAGAGAAAATTTTTCAAAATTATATTATATGGTGAAAATGTAACGTTAGTATCCTGCTAATGCCAGAAATTTATTCTCTGCATGTAGTTTTAAAGCATATTTTAGCAAAATATAAATGTTTGCAAAGTATTTTGCTTCCACAGAAAACACCTTCTAAAGAGGAATTTGTTAGTTAGTATTATGTTTTTCTTTTTTCAACCTGAAAATTTCCCCAGATTTGAAAAGGTACTTAAATATACCTTTAGACTAGTCACAAAAGGGAGTTTAACAACAGCAGGGGCAAGTCTAACTGCATTTTATTCCTTGCTAAGATAAAACTAATGTAATTCAGGAGTCTGTATACAATAAAGCGTATGACATGGCCAAATCTTAACGGCTAACCCACAGTAGGTGTTCTTCTTGGACAAAACCAGCAGTGTTGCTCAAGATGTGCTTACAAGCAAAGGGGTTTATATTCAGAGGTATGTATGTGCAGAATTATAACAGTGTCATGAGCAGAGTGCCTATAAGCATTATATTTTAAAAAAAGAATTAATAAATAAAATCTGAAAGATTTGAAAAATATAAGTGAGATTGCAGTATTTTCCTCTCCAGAAATACAATTTTGTTTTCGTTTACTCAGACGAAAGCCATTACTGCTAAACTTCCTTTATTGTGTTAATTGTATCCACATTCAGAACATACTCCTTTGTAGGGAACTTGTTCTGCTAAATACGAAACAATTTTTCATTTGGTCATAAACAGAATTGAAAGCTCAGAACAACCCCTTTTCAAACTAAAACCAACTTACATTCCCAAAGTATATCATGATGCAGTTAAATATTTGATAGAAAACGAAGCAACTGGGTGTCATAGTGTATTGTGTGGGAGATACCTACTTTTTTTTTCCATTAAAACTGAATATGTGTTTAGGTTGGGGGTCAAACATTCATTAGTTAAAACTATGAATGAATGATGAAACATTTTTGAGTACAAAACTAGATGATTCGAGTCAAACAACATTGATTCAAAAATTTTGGAGACATTCTTTTGTTTTTAATGAGTTTGTTTAAAAAAATTAAACATGTATCCTACTTTTTAATAAAGAAAATACTAATTTTAGGACATACACTGGCACTTTTGAATAATTTTCTCTCCAAAACATTACTTTTCCAGTTTTATAGAACTGAAGAGTTACATTATTGGCTTTTTGTATTCCTCTTAACAGCCAATTTTTTCCTCTAAATTACTTACATATTTTTATATTGACTTATTAAAAAATTATTTCATTTCCTAAACTTTGATAAGTTCCAAGTTTTCAGACGGTACTGATGTGTGAATCAGGCAGAAGCGATTAGGTCATGCTGTTTTCCTTTCTACAAGCTGCTGCCATTAATTGTATTCATACCATTTCCTAATGCAATATTCAAGCAAATACTTGGCTGATGGGAAAAAGGAGAGGGAATGGTTAAACCATGCATCATATCCGTATATAATTATATGAAATCTTGCTGAGAATTTGGGGAAGTCTTTAATGGAGATGATGGAAGAGTTGCTTGGAACATAACATATATCCAATGACACAGTTGAAGCGAGACTTTGCCTGCTGTGTGATAAATTTACTTTACGGAGCTGCCTGGAGTCTGAAACCAGGCTGGGTGTGAGGGCCTGGGCAGGGAGGGCTGGGGATGTCTGGGCAGGGGCTCTGGGGACACTGTCCTCAGAGGAAGGCTGGGGGTGTGGGGAAGGACAGGGGAAGGTGCAAGGGGGAAGGGAGAAGGAATGGTAGAAGAGCTGGGACAAAGGCTATATCCTCTACTGCATCCATCAGGGACAAGTCCTGGCACCTCACTTAGATGAGCTGTGCCAAGGAGCTGAGGGATCTGCAAAAGGGGAGAGGAGGGGGCCTCTTCCCTTGGCTATAGCCCCCTAAGTCCCACCAGTTCTTCCTTCAGCACTCACTTTCACTCACAATTCACTTTTCTTTAGTTCATTTTCCCACCTGTCAGAGGTGCTCTCCAGGCTCTGAACAAGCCCATCAGGCAATGGCCAAAAGTGAAGAAGCCGTGACACATGAGCCCATTCATGGCGCGAACCCTGTCCCTCCCATGTAGCACTCACTGCTTAAAGAAAGCCTCAGACGCTCAGTTTTATTTCACCATATGGGTGGACAGTGCAAGACATAAAGGCAAACTGTTGCTTTTGCTGCTCAGAACNTCCAGGCTCTGAACAAGCCCATCAGGCAATTACCGAAACTGAAGAAGCCGTGCCACATGAGCCTGCCCATGGTGTTAACCCTGTCCCTCCCGTGTAACACTCACTGCTTAAAAAAAGCCTCAGTCAATTGGTTTTATTTCACCATATGGGTAGACAATGCAAGATTGGCATAGAGGCAAACTGTTGCTTTTGCTGCTCAGAAGCTACGATGACTGCAAGAAACAACACCAGTTTATTTGTGAATGGTACGGTTTGATGTCCTTGCCCTTTGGCTAAGTTACAGCCTTGCAAAATAGCTTCATAACTTCATAAAACCACAAATTTAGCACAATAGTATATAAGGGATTTCCATAGGCATTATAGAAACTGCAGTATGAACTGTGAATACCTCACACTAAAGACTATCAATTCATGATCGTTGGGCCGGGTTTTCTTTTCTTTCCATTTGCTTCATAGGCTCTCAGCAGCGTCTGAATGCTGTGTGTGTCACAGGGACAGCAGGCAACAGCGGAAAATCCAGGGAAGGTGTCAACTGAGGATTGATTCACAGGTCATGAAGAACAACCCCTCTTATTCCAAGCATCTGAAAGAAATGGCCTATGGAGCTGGACAGAGACCAAAGCCCATTTTTTTTTCAGGCTGGGATCAATGCTGAACTTTGCTGGATGCTTTCAGGAACAGCAGAAAATGATGAGTAGAGTGCTTGCAAGCATTGTGAGAAACGGTACCTCTTATTGACCAACTGTATTAGAAATGATGAGAAAATCGTTGGAACTCTGTTACAATTTACGCATTCCCATGGTGGAGGGAGGGAGTGTAAGTCCTCTATCTTCTGTAACAAAGATTTCTGAGGTAGACATGGCCTTACCTCAAAAAATGAAATGTGTTATTAGAGACAACAATATGGAGAGGTTATAGGTCGTATAAACATTTCAAGCCTTTGATCACAGCCACATATTGGGATGTGCTAGTTATCTGTACAGTATAGCATGGCTGTCTTAACTATCTTGGAGGAGAAGCTGCGCCAAAAGTCACAATTTTAATCTCGGCCACAAATGGTGGTTGTAGTCTCACATAAATTTGCAGTTTGTCGCTGTCTATAAAAATGCCCACCTTGGAGCGGCGTGCTTGTGCCAGCAGGTGTGAGTCTAACTTTGCACCTCTTTGAAAAAACTTAAACCACAATCAAAGCTTGCTTAGATGAGGAAACACAGCAGTGAGGTATCCTCACAAAAGAGTGCTATGAGAAATATGAGAAAGAAAATGAATAATAAAAAAGCAGGTGTCATTCATGTTTTTTTCCAGTCTGACACAAAATCTTACCCAGAGGGAAAACCTTCTATCAGCAGCAAAACTAAACACCCGTAATTTCTGTGACATGGAAATAGCTCTACATACTTGTGCATCTGAGACAGTCTTTGGCATCTTTGGGTTTATTTGCAATTCTTTCTTTCTTTCTTTGTCGTGCCAGTCTCTTGAACACAAAAATAAGTGTGCTTAGCACAACATTTGTAATGACTTTTAGCTCAGTTATTTTATGATTGCACCCATTCAGTATTTCTTTTTCCCATTCGCCTCAACTTTTCTATTTATAATGAGTAACTTTTCTGCGTAGCACCATGTAAATAGGTGGTAAAAAGCCTCTGAATTTACACAAGTATTATATTCTCTATATTGCATGGTTTTATTCATCCATACTTCAATATCTGAAATATCACAGTGAGTGTTATATTCTGAAGCATCCAGTTGCTCACCAAAGTAGATATTTTTAGATGCAGTAGTAGTTTTTAGATGGGTTTTGAAATAACTGTTCTGTACATTCAATACCATCATTGATTGTAAAGGTGACCCAAACCACACCACTGTTGCATGTTTCCCTATCAAAATACTTTTCAAATTGAGTAATTTTATGCTACATAGTGGCATCCTGCTTCTTTCAGAAGAATAAGCTTCTAAAGGCATGTCTCATCTCTCCCAAGAACAGGGTACAGGGAAAAAGATGATTCCTGCACAGCACATGACTCAAAATAACGTGATACAGCCTACAAGGAAAGAATTAACCCAGACACCAAGTAAAGAAAGAGCTGAAAATGGGCCTGAGTGTAATGAACAGAGCAAAAATGAAGGTAGTCTTTTCACATAGATGGAGTGGGGAAAAAATCCACTGTTTTTTCACAGGACGGGAAAGTAAACTCTGAGGAAGCAAAGTTATTTGGTGGGTTAGGGGTCCTGGAAAAGCCTGAGAAGAGATAGTATCTTTCTGTAGATGAAAGGAGACTATGTTTCACAGTTATTGCCCACATTTCTGGGAAAAAGATTTTATAGGAGGGAGGGTCCAACATGTCCTGCTGAACGAAGAATGCAAAATGAACCTGGCTGCACCACACGCAATGGCTCAAACATGTTGGGGAAGGAACTTCTGTATGTCAGTCTGAACGGGGACACCTCGGGGGCAGACATCAGGAGGGGCTACAGCAGCAATGAGCAGAAAAACTTGCTTTATCATAGCACTGAGTGCAGACACCCTTTGCTTACGTGGCTTCCTTACCAGGGCCTGTGGAATCGGCCCTCCCGGTGTTCCTCATGTCTTGCTGGGGTCTATGGCCATTCATTTCACCGGGGGACTGACACCTTCATCAGCCTCTCCCTGGCTGATGGGCAAGGGGTGCTCCTGAGGTTGAGCAGAGGGGGGAGGCCTTAGTCCCACTTCTTCTTCATCCTCTTGGCTCTCTGCATTGGTGCTGTGTGCTCTCGGTGGCGATAAATCAGCCGACCCACAAGGAAAATCTTGAGGTGCTGCCCTCTTCCAAAGCAGAGCTTGAGGGCCTTGAGATGTGGCAGTATTGGTGTAGTAATGGGAAAAGCGGTATCCACTGTCAAAAGAAGTGATGCCTCGTTAGCTTAACTAATACCAAATTAAGCATGGTTATTCTAATTTTTGTGGGAAAGGCAGCACCTAGTGAGAAAAAAGGGAGGCAGATCCTGGAACAGTACTCTTGCAGTGATGATGTCAGAAGATAGATTTTGACAAAAGAGAATTGTAATCCAACTTTTTCCTTTCAGGTCTTAACATCAAAACTGAATGTCTCAACTGTGAGATAGGATTTGGGAATGCGCTTATGCATTCTTAGTCTCCTACCATTGCCTCTACATGCATCTCACAGATACAGCTCATGAAGGTGTGACTTCAGAAGCAGGATCCATGTAAATGCCTTGAAAACATTAATAAAGTTTCAATAAACAAAATTTCACTTACAGTGCTAATAGCACATTTTTCATGTATTTGTGCTTGTGCACTCGGGAGATATCACCATGAAGTTTAAACAGGTCTTTGCATAGCAAAATAGGTAAGTCAAGTCTTCTGGTAGCTTGTGAATTGTGAATGTATATCGCTAGGTACTGTGTTCCATAGACAATTCAAGATGTTCATTTGCATAAGTGCTTTCTAGTTAAGTCTTCAGTCTTTAGTTAAGTTGTTAGCTTTTCTGTATGTTACAATAACCATAACTTTGAAAACTTGGTCACAACTGCAGTTTAATTAAAGGTGGATGGCCCCAACTGTCCCTTTTCTCTTCCCAAAGATTGTTCCTTCCCAGGCTGAGCTGCTGTAAAGCTGCAGTAAATACGGTGCCTGCCTGAGCCTGGCTGCTTGCACATGGTTTTAAAAATCAGCACCGTAGCTTCCATCTTCTTCTGTTATAGCAATACAAGCAACCTGATGTTAACAGCTCCGAAAAAAATGGAGTCTCGAGCATTCCCTCTATTTCTTACGGTATCACCTGACCTCCAGCCTTCACATCACTGATGTGATATAGTTTTGCACCAACTATAAAAAGTGTTTGACTAAAATGTGCAGGAATTATAGACTGAATCAGAAAATCAAGGAGTAGACAATCTTTAACATACAGAGTGCCATCTAGTGCACAAAGCAAATTGAAGAATAACGTATTCCTTCCTTAATATTTTTTAATTGGAATTCTCTCATGTTTTACTGGTCAGAAGATGTACATTTCCAGAGGTGTGTAACTTTTCCATTGCCTGTGTCCTTTGCACCAACTGTAAAATAGAGTCAATATTTCAGAATGTATTTAAGGGATTACTTGGTTTTGCTGACAAACAGGGTCATTTTTGGAAGGCCCTGGTCCCTAAGTCCCATGATGTCTTTTGATGGTCTGATTGTACATTCATAAAATATATTACTTTAAAGTCATCTGTCTGTCCTTAACTGTCCCACAGCCTCAGCTTCTTTTTAAGGTGCAACACACTTTGCGTATTTGATTGTAACTCTTACCTCTTTAATGAAAATAAAGAGACTTCACTTACTGCCACCTGCCTTAAGCAGAACTTCATATCTGCTCTCAGCTATACTGAGATCATCTTTGATTTGGAAGCTAGCAAATCTGTCACCTCTCTCCATATCCAAACTAATGGCAGAAACATGCTCCAAAAGAAAATACTTCTTTGTCTGTGTGTGTGCGCGTGTCCCTGCGGCCATGCCCTTTCCTTGGTGAAGAAAGATAAAGTTTTACTTGTTTTTCTGACAATATATTACCACTACCAATGCAGAGATTTATGTCTTTCTCCTTGGCACAAGAGCTTGAAGGGGCACAAGGCCCCCGAAGGAAACATCTGGATTTGCACTAGACACAAAGCAATGTATATTTTTCTACCAGGTCAGTTGCTTGACAGAGCATGGCAAAAAGTATCCTTCTGCTGTCACTTTTCTGTGGCTGTAGAGAGAGTAGGAATTTTGTTGGCTGGTCTCTCACTTGCAATTTTGATGTGTCTTACACACCTTAAAATATGTTCCTAATTTTAATAAGCTGAATGAGACTTTGACAATGATATTTCTATGTTACCTGATGAGGAAACAAGGCTCCTAAAGGCTTTTGTTACTTACTTCCAAATTCCCTCTGTGGAGTTTGAGAATGCACGGAGAGATAACATAATACAGTATTCATATTAACCTCTCCTTAAAGCTAGTTGTTTCCCGATAAAAACATTGCCTTACAAGAGACCTGCTGTTCAGAAAAGCTCGCCCATACTACGCATTCAAATAAAGCAGGAGGTTTGAATATGAGACATTTTAAAATTATAATCATACCCTAGCTGCTCAGTTTGTGTTTTGATGTATTTCTTGGAGCTCAGACCCAGGGAAGGGAATTTGTAATGTCTTGTCTAAATGGTTCCTGGGATCCTCACCAGCATTATTATTCTATGTTTTAGAAGTTGGTTGAAATTTGGAATTCCAAACTGTTTTGACAAAATCAGTTTTTAGGAAATTGTTGAGGATAAATTTTCACACTTCTCTGCTTCTTTAAGCAGATCTATAGGGATTTTTTTTGTATATCAAGATACACTACTGATATCTGGAGGGGGTGTCAGGCAAAACTCTCAACTGTGATTAACATTCAAAACTGTGTTAGTCTCACAAACCAATATATCCAGCTCTATAAATTCAGTGGGAATCTGCACAGCTCTACTGTAGGTCATTTTTGGACAAAACCACAAAACAATATCATGTGTTTTATCTAATGAATATTTTATACTAAATGCATAAACAGTATTAGAAGTAGGGACCAGAAATTAATACCTTTTTTCCAGTGAGTCCTCTCACTGAGGGGTCACCGGATCTTGTTCTTGCAAGCACTTCTTGATCCCATAAATCCTGAACTATTTCCAACAGTGTCAGAATTTCGGCAGGAACATGTAGGTCAGGGTACTGCCCCAGGCTGCTGGAAATATGGATCTGTCACTGAGAGGAAATTGAACATGGGTAAGTGCTATAAAAAGGGATGGGAAGAAGCATTGTCACATTCTCTTTCTTCTCATATGATTGAAAAGAAATAATAATTCATATATGCAGTGGTTTTGTCTTTCAGTCTGTCTTGAAGAGAGTAGTCAGGGCTGCAATGCTGAAGCAAATTTCCTAAACCCCAAAGGGTGCTGAAAATAATGCCTGGCACCAAACTCAAGGTTCGAGCCTACATCTGTGAGATCTTTCACCACTGGGATCAGTTGCAATTCTCATCTTCCCAGGGCAAGTGCCTTTTTGTTTTATCCAACTCAAAGCCTTTTGAGACTAATCTAAATCTCTTCGCTGATTGCAGTGAACCATTGATCTTTGTTCTGTAGGTTGTACCGATAAGCATGACACTTAAGGATCTTGGTTAAGTATATAATTATCACTCTCTCCAAATCACAATAGATTATATGATGTTGCCTCTGGACCACAGTATCTGTTCAGTTTAAGACTGTGACTTCCATAAAAAGTTCTGTCTGTGTTACAACCACACCAGTATTTATTCACAACAAGAATAATACCTCGATTGACTGACTGGTTCCTGTTATCAAGCCCAAGTTCTATGGGGGATGTTATTGTCTGCCAGAGTTTTACATAAGGACTTCCTATAACCATTGATTGCTGCCTCAGGATCCTCATAATCTGACAGTTTTGTTTCCTATTTATTTCTCCGTTTCTGTGTTAAAAATCTCCAGCTAAAAAACACACTCTCCTGAAAGCTGGATTGCGGTACTCCACCTGTAACTCTTAAGAAAAATTCTTAGTATTGAATCCATAAAATCCAATGACTTTCACTTTCATGGTTTCAAAACAGTAGCTTTAGCTGTATCAATTTTAGAAAGAAATGAGAAAGAAATGAGTGGCCAGAACATACTTTTCCCCCTCTTAGTCTGTCTCTGTTCTGTAGTAAAGGATTTGCCATGTAAAGATTTTCACTTGGGAAAGAAATTGTCTTATAATTTTGAATACAGGGTTTTAGTTTATGGAAAGTATATGTACATCATATTTTTGTTTGGTGTATATTAGATCCTTTCTCTTCATTTTCTTTGTGCTGGAAATCTTCTAACCTAATATTTAAGAAAAGATTGGCACCCTACATAGTATGAGGGCTTTATGCCAACATTTCTTGCAATTCTTTGGTCTTCAGGTATTTTAGTTATTCTTCTAATTTAGTACCTGAGGCTTTGTTTTGTGCAAATTGTCTACCTGAAACCCACCTTTTTTCTTTGCTTCTATCTCTTTGTTTGTATTCTGTTCTATTCTCTTGTACTATCTCTTTTTTTTCAACTGTTTAAGAAAAAATCTGCCTGCAAGCTACTTTCACCCATTCTTCCATGCCAAGAGATTAAACACAACATCTATTAATACAGACTTGATGTCTTCACTTGTTACAGTCTTGATTGCTTCGTTTTCTGCCATATTGCAGGAAAGAAAAATTGTTCTACAACTGTACTTGTGCTAAGGACTTTAATCTTTACTGTCTAGCCCTGGAGTGGTGCTCATCTCCGAGAACAGTTTTGCAGCATTTTCTCATTAAACCATTGCTGTACTGTGCTGTCAATATTACTCCTCAACAGTCCCTCACGATTTTTTCTGTAGGAAAAATGGGATAAGATCTGCTAATTCTCTGGAAAATATTATACACCGCTGAATGTTGGTATCCCTTTCTAGACCTGGCCTCCAGGTGAAGGTCAGGAAGACAGTTTAGCTCTTGTTTTGAGCTTGCCACACTACAGCTGTGGTAAAGCAAGTGACGATTACCAGTGAAGACATCCCAGATACTTGGTATCTGAAAAAATCTGTAGCAGTCTGGGAAGTGGCTGAGCGGAGACCCATAGGGAAGCCCACAGCTCCCAGAACTGTAGATACACGAGTACTGCCTGAAAGAGGGTAGTTAATCTTGAATTTCACTTGTTTTGTATAGATAAGTCTTGTAACACTGTAACAGCCTAGCCAATAATGCTTTTATGTGTATAGTGTCCCTTCTGCACACAAAAAGCACGCTATACCATTCAGTGGTTAATCATTATAACCTGTGCAGAATCGAAGGTGCAGAACTGCAAGAGGAGAATACACCAGTCCTTGGTAGTAGCCTAGTACCACCCTGCAAAGTCTTTGTCGGGTTTTTAATAATCACTGCTGTACAAATTATAAGGTGTAACATTTCCTTGACAGATTTTATCTTATCTTTCTCCATGTTAATAGCAGTGAGTACATTAATATTAATACGGAACTGGACTGTTTCTACAGCAAGTGATATTAGAGATGCTAATCATGGCTATTTGTCTAGAGGTTATGGTAGGTAATCAGAAAAATGCTGATGAAGCATCTTCTGATATTACTCAAACTTTTGTTCAGTAGATTTTATTACTCCCATTCACAGAAGCTACCAAATAAATTATGTTCATGGTTTTAAGAGTGTAATGATGCTGGATGTTAATTGATGCTTATTGTAGGAACTTGTAAAATATCTTCTTGATAAAGTGACCAAAGAGAGGGAGTGAATACTGTTTTGTGAAGTGTTGATCAAACAAATCATTGATTCTTCTTGCAGCAATTTTTATGAACTACAAATTAACAGTGTGAAAAGTTCAGCAAATATATCTTTGAGAATAATAAAGAGGCACTATTCTACGTTGCCGTTAATGATTTGATGAGAAAAATATATCTTCTTAATAGTCATATTTGGGCACAGCAGTTCAAAAGAACAGAAGCTGGGGGAAGGGAAATGCATCATCGGCACCAGTCAACATTTTTAATAGGACATCTTATCTTGTCTTCTGAAGTAAAAAGCTGAAGTCAATTTTGTCAACGTCTCATTATTTGGAAAAATCCTGAGGTGTTCAGAAGAGCAGCTCTAATGCCATTTTCTCTGCTGCTCCCAGGATCTGGCATGAAATCCTGGGTTAGTATCTCTTCCATTCAGCATATATATTATTATTCTTTTCTGGTTTTGGATTATTTTTTTTTCTCCCAAAGGAATATCTCCCCTATTTGTGATTATTAGGTATCTCATTAAGATCACAATTTCCACAGAACATCCTCTTCTTCTTCTTTTTTTTTTTTGAATATATGATGGTGTCATCAGAAAAGCAAGATATCAGAGATATTAATTTCAGTGGGTTAATTGCCTGAGTGCCTGGATGATTTGAAAACAGGCCATTTCTTACTAGCATCCCAAAAAGAATCTATCTCATCATAGACACAATTAAAAATTTTTCAATTTCTTTTTTTGGATAGAGATTAATAATTACTTAACTTCCATAGTGGTTTGCTGGCCAAGAAAACAAGCAATGGAAAATACAAGAAGCTCCTGTGGTAAAGAGGTAGCCTTGTTTTTTATATATATATGTGTGTGTGTGTGTGTATTTATGTATTGCTTTCTTTTATTTTTTTTTCTTTAGATACCCAAACACGAGACAGAATTAAAAGCAAAGACATGGTGCCTTGGAGACAGGCTCTCCCCTGTTGTCTCACCTCAACCACGGCACAGCTGACACAGTTTGAGAGCCATGCAGGCATCCTGACTCTGACTCAGATGGTGGCAAAAATGCGAATTTCCTTTTTCTTCTAGCTCATACGAGGATCAAACTCCATCTTCTATGATGTTCCCATTCTTTCTTCCAGGAAGGAAGACTCTCTGATTGACATTCCAAAGACAGAATCATAGAATTGTTTAGGTTGGAAGGGATCTCTCAGATCATCAAGTCCAATCATCAACCTAACACTGCCAACACCACCACTAAACCACTTACCTAAACACCACGTGTACCCATCTTTTAAATACCTCCAGGGATGGCGACTCCACCACTTCCTTGGCCAAAAAAGATAGCAGAGTAATATGGTTGTAACTGGAATTGTTCTTCTTATAATATTTTGGTTCAGTATTCAAATTGATAAAGGAAGAAAACCCTCTTTCTTCTAACTCTTTCAAGGAAAAACTCAGTGACAGGATTTAGAAAAACTTTGCCTGGTGACTATAACTCACAAAGTTGTTATTCATGAAGAATAAGCAAAGCATACTCCCAAAGCATATTCTGCTGTTGGCTGACTCCTGTCTGCCGAGAGTTAAAATACCTGTAAACTGAAAATAAAGATGTGCCCTCCTGGTGGCAAAAAGGTATATTTACACTTGTGTGACTAGTCCTTGCTTCCTGACGTGAACTCAGTGCTCCAGTTACTGCAAGCCTTGACGTGCTAATGGTAAGCTGATGATCGGAACATGGGACTCCTGCTGCAGTCTCAGGGAAATATCATGTAAGCTGAAAATTGGAATGCTCCTTTTTGTTCTACTTTGAATTACTATATAATTAAAAGGTGGAATTTTTATGAAGAATTCAGCATTAAATCAAATCTTCTTCCAGTGAAGGTCGTGGTTAAGTTCTACGACTTCCACTGAAGCAGAATTAAGCCACTAAGTACTTTGGAAAATTCCCTCATAAATCTGTTACACACATCATTTTATTGACCTATGTTGTACTCTAAAAACATAGTAGTAGCTGTTCTACTCTAAATTTTTCCATAATAGTTAAGGCAATTAAGGTATTCTGAGGGTCTACCATGTATTATAATCTTAGTGCAATTTAACATACATTTACAACTGAAAAGCTTTCTCCAGCTATTTCTCACTGCTGTTTCCTGTCAAGGAACAACTGATTTTTTTTTTTCTGATTTGTTGACTGTCAAAATAAATAGATGGACAGAACAATTGCAGGTAAAATGCTTTAATGGCATGCTTATAAATATTGCAGAAAACCTCCATATCATTTCCAACAAAGAATCACATCACAAAAAGTTAGAAAATAACAAGTGCTGTGGAGCAGCTCTAACAACTTCTGCACCTCTCATGACCTTGAGCTCAGCAAACTGTGTTCAGAGCTGGGCATTTTTCAGACCGTCTGGGTGGCTTTGACCCATGATCTTACCATGATTATTGGGGCAATCCCAAGCACAAATACAGGCTGGGCAGGGAATGGCTGGAGAGCAGCCCTGAGGAGAAGGACCTGGGTGTGCTGATTGATGAGAAGCTCAACATGAGCCAGCAATGTGCGATCGCAGCCCAGAAGGCCAACCACATCCTGGGCTGCATCAAAAGAAGTGTGGCCAGCAGGGCGAAGGAGGTGATTCTGCCCTTCTACTCCACCCTTGTGAGACCCCACCTGGA
>VUYV01000009.1:718559-776024 GCA_008711295.1 Anarhynchus alexandrinus | reverse complement strand
AGGGGGAATGGCTTCAAACTGGAAGAGGGCAGGTTTAGATTGAACATTAGGAAGAAGTTTTTCACTTTGAGGGTGGTAAGGCACTGGAACAGGTTGCCCAGAGAGGTTGTTGAGGCCCCATCCCTGGAGGTGTTCAAGGCCAGGCTTGGGCAGCCTGGTCTGGTGGGAGGTGTCCCTGCCTATGGCAGGGGGGTTGGAACTCGATGATCTTCAAGGTCCTTTCCAACCTAAACCATTCTATGATTCTACGATTCTATGACGGGCAAATAATAAATATCTGTGTTCCTGTTAGTTGTTCTTACTTCTAAAAATCAGGTTTGTATCTGGAGTCCCTTCAATGTATCCTTTCCCAGATGTTCCAGTTATTCATGTGTGCTGAGGGTCTTTCCTTGCAGTCTGGGCTCTCTTGCCTATCACCCGAGATATAGATATGTGCCTCTCTTAAGAGCAAGTGTAGCGCTTGTGCTCAGACACTTGCTTTCCAGCATGAGTGGAGAACTCGCACTCTCAGCTTCCAGTTAACCAAGACAAGATCTTTCTCTACGTGAGATATCATTACTGACCCCAGGACCAGAGCTTAAAAATACAGGAGGTGCATCACGTGAAGAGGCCTCGCCTTTGCCCTTGCCTTTCCCCATCCCTCTCCTTCCTCCCGTCTGATTTCTGCTTTCACACAGTCTGTGCTAATGCCACAGAGACATGCACACGCACACACACGTCTCTTCTCTCAGGTTGTTAATGAAGACAAAGTTGGAAGAGCACAGTGCAGGGCACTGTGGATGGAATACGTGGAATATTGTCTGTAGGGCTGGAAATTATGGGAGTAAGCCCAAAGTTTACACTTCTACAGTGTTGGCTTCCAATACTTGCAGAAGTGGTTTGAATTGTTGTAGGAACTAAAGGAATGCAAATAAATACACTATCTACATTCTGTAAAGTGTCAGATAATTATATACTTCATATCACATACTGGTTTAAGATCTGCAGTCTAGCAATGCAATGCTGTAATTATAAACATACGTTTTTTAATACAGGAAGCAAATGAGATGTTCATGGTGTGAATTGTATTCCCTATGATGGCTTTAACTCCTGAGCAAAGATTGTAAAATATTTACCTTCTGGTTGAATAAATGAATAATTCAAGGTAGCTCATGATACGATGTTTTTCTACAGCAGATATTTTTTAAAGATCTCAATAGCCATATACTTTGTAAACATGATTCAAAATTATTAAATTAGTTAAAAAAATGCCGCTGATTTCAAGCCGACATTTGCCAGATTTAAGTATTGTAAATACATACAGCAAACAGAAACCTGAAGAAAAATTTATGTTCTCCATAAGAACTCATTTGAATCCTTATATTCTCCTTCAGCTGCATTTTCTAATGTGGATTGAGTAACTTGAATTACTGATATAATTATGACTATCTTATCACGTATAATTATCCGCACAAAGAGCCCATATAGTACAGTAACTCTGTCAAAGGGGTTCCAGCTTGTCTTTAATGTGACAATAATGTTTAGTACTTTACTTTTATGAAGCACTTTCCAAACACTAACTAATTAATCCTTACAACACCCTTGTGAAGTAGATGAGTGAATCTGGAGCTTAATGGTAGTTGTGGGTTTCGTGACATCTACAGAGGTCAGCACAAATCAGTTTCCCCAGACGGTGGTGGGAGGATGGGAAGCTTCGCAGGGCTGACCCCATAGAACAGTTTTGGTAGAGCTGGTGAATTTAAAATACCTGCTTGCAAGTATGCTTCTTGATCAAACAACCAGTGCAGCCTGAATAACTGGCATTGCTTAAATAACCATTCCAGGCTCAAACTCAAGGAAGTTTAGTGTTAAGTAAGAGATGAAAAATCAGACTTGTACAAGAGAAATGAGGGGAACACAGGGGAAGAAGAAATTCTTATAAAAACCTTGGCTAGTGGAAAATGTCATTGCAGTCACCTTGCAAAAATGATTGAAACACAGATTATTGCCACAGATGGGTCATTTTTTTCCGTCAGGATGCAAGTAGGAAAAGCCAATACAAGTTTGGTTCCTTGGTTTGGACCAGTGGTAAAAAGGGTAGGGGGTCTTTTCATGGCATGTGACAGAATGACAGGAGCAACAAAGATCCAAACATCTCACACCAGTGAGGCAAGCAGCTCCGCCATGTGAAAAAGAAAAACATATCTTAATACTGTCCAAAAAATCTAAGCAGTATAATTTCCTCTCATTTCACTCTTAAGAACAGTATTATAGAGAAGAGATGAATAGAACATTCCTGCAGAGAAGTGGGAACTGACTAAAGAAACAATTGAAGACTGACAGAAAACCCCACCCCAAGTCAGGTGAGAATAATTAGGGAAAGATGACATCTGGCTGAATTATTGTTGGTAGTTTCTCAGGGGGTTATGCCAGTGAAGCTGTACTCTGATTAAACCATACACTCTGCATCTTCCTGCATATTCAGGACAGTGCATCTCCAACCAAACTGCTGTGAGGAGCAATACCATAAAAAGCCCTAAGGATGTTTTTAGTAAATAAAATTCTCTCGACTTTGGTTTGAATCACCTCTATAGAAGACCCAGAGCAGAAGCCAATGGTGGGCATTTACTGTCCTTACAGGAGAGTCTTGGAAGAACTTCAGACCAGAGGAGAAACAAGTCCATCCCATCTATAGGTAGAGTGGCACACATGCAGTAGATTAAAAATAGACATCGCATACACACAGAGAGACAAAGTTGGATCCAGAATTTCTTCAGTTTCCAGTGAAAAATCCATTTAATGAGCAAACTTAACATCTTCATTTGTTCTTTTCCTCTGGAGGGTGTGTGTGTCCTATTTTCCCAGTGGAAAACACAGAAAAGAAAAAGACAAAAATAAATGGAACACAACTCCTTACTCTATCAATGGGACATTATTTTGAAAAAAAACCCCATACATCTTTTAGAAATTGCTCTGAGCATAGTGCAAATAGAGAAAATTGACTATGCCGGACTGTAATGGTTGAATGTGTCTTAAGATATACATATATGCCCTATCCATTGGAGAAGCTCAATTTTTTTCAACAAAATGTTAAGTATTGTAAAACTTCAGTACTTATATATGAAGCATGTTGACCTGTCATTTGGTACCAGTCAAAAGAGAAAAGGATGCGAATGCCAAATTATTTAGAAGAAAAAATTAATAAAACAAACACTTGGATCTTCTCCTTTATGTTGAATACCAAACTTTTTTTTTTTTAAATGGAACTCAGTTAAGTACATCTTGTTTTGGCTTTGATTTAGAAAAACAAATCTTGGCCTAGTTGATTTTCTGTTTCAGGAGGGAAAACAGACTGATTGACCCAACCTAGATTTAAAGGTAAAGGTTGATAAAGAATAGTTTTCCACTGGTAGAAATGAAACATTCAATATTTAAAAACATATTTTCATATTTTAATATTAATTTTATTTTTTGTGATATTCTATGGGTATATTAAGTACATATATGACATCCTTCTATAACTAGAAACAAAAATAAATCATTGAAATAATGATGCAATACTCAACTAGGCTATGTCTTTGTATGTTTTTAGCAGGTTGTCCCTTGAAATTATTCATTCTGCAACTACTTTATAGCTGCACTTGGGAATATAACCCAACTTGTTCTATCATAACAGAAGGAAGAATGTGAATACTCTTAAATGTAAAAGATAAGTGTAGACCAGATCATGTGGCACAATGAGATAGCTGAAGGCTAATAACCCAAAACATTATTTTCAAAGGTATTTGCATTGCACATTTCTAAAACTGTCGCTGTCTGTATTCTCTGTTTGGTATTCAAAATGAGCAGCTTTAGTTTAAAAAAATACTGCAGACAATTTTTCAGACAATGGAACATAAATCCAGGTAAATTAATATTCCTTCCGGGAGATGATAGATAATGACTTGTGGTATGAATTTTGTGAAATTTGGGTAATTTAGATTAGCTACAGACAGTTTGTTTCTGTGAACAGTGGGACCTCAGACTGTTTCCTTTCTAATTATTTTGTCTGCTTGTCTCATATTTGTTTCCTACTCAGTTTGTGATAAAATGTTACCATGGAAGAGAAAAAAAAAGAACATTGTTTTCTACTACTTTTTGTGTCTGCAAAGCTTTGGTGAAACAGAAAAAAGGAAATTCCTTTGTAGCAAATGGTACGAACCTATAGATATGACTTTAACTCATAAATATTTTATAATAAACATTGTTCTTGGATATTCATAATTTTTATTTTGAAAAAAAATCATATGGGTTGAAAGTTTCCATTCTTTGTCTCTGCGCCTAGCAAAGAAAATAACAGGGAAACATTTTTGCTAACATAAAAGCAGCTGAAGAGAGTACGTGATGCTTTTGGTATAGGTTGGAAGTGGAAATGAAAATACTCTGCTTTTTTGAGCTTAGGTGTGTACAAGGATCCGCCACGACCCTTTCAATCCCATGACTCACAGTGATGAGAAACAAATGACTTCAGTTTTGGGGAGTCAGAGCTTGCCCCCCCCGGGAAGAACATGCACGTTCTCACTTTCAGCATTTAACCTGGGTGGTTTAACTGCTCCCATCACCTCTGGGCACGGGGGCAATCTGAGCAGCGAGGCAGGGAAGAGGCGCTCTGCATCTCCGGCCCTGTGATGGCACAGGAGCACATGCGGTGCACCAGCTCTCCGTGAGTTATTTTGCACTTCTCTTCTGAATTTCAGTCCCTGACTGAATCAGAATGGCTTGAATGACTTGTAAGCACACTGGTAAGCACACTTACCAATACATAAAAAAGGGTCAGATCCTTTGCGGAACTCAACTGCAACGCAAAAGACCCACAAGTTCATTACAACATTTAACTGAAGCTAAAAAAGGTTGATTGATGGTATAAATTTAATTGAAGATGAAAAAAAATGGGAAACATCAAACCCCAGAACACTTATATCACTGTTGACATAAATCTGTCCCATGCATAACTACAGACAACACTCAATAAAACCTGTAGGTCTTACATGTATGTCTTAGAAGGGAAAAGATATTAATAAGGAAAGCGATTGATTCCGAAAATCTACAATATTCTAGATCACTCCATAATACACAAGAAGGGATGAAACCACTCTTTTATTTCAGCAAATAATATCTGAAGACAGCAACATTCATAAAAAGCGGAAATATTTTTGAAGTGCAAATTTCTGTAACCAAGGAAAAAGCAGATATAATTTGTGCTCTAGTGAGAAGGTGGAAAGGGAAGAAAGGGGGGAAGAAAATGCTCTAAGAACTGTGCCCTTCTGTTATATTTTGGTAATGTTTTCTCCCATTTCAGAGTGTGTTCTTGAAGATATTACTTTAGAAGGACTGTAACACTTTAGAAAAAAATTGGTTTTGACCATCTTTGAACAAAAAAAAAAGAGATTCTGGCAAAAATATAGTGAAAGAAAACCTACTGGCCTGATGTAGCCTTCTTTCACTTACCATGTTGAAACACTGTATGAAGATCTTGACTGATCTTCAACAGAATACAAAATATATTCATGTCAAAATATGATGAGGATGGGCAAAATGTTCTGGGTGAAGAACTGGGGCATAAAGTAGGATTTGCTAGCCTGAGGGAGAGAAATTGCACAGTCTTTTGATGGTTTCAGTTTTTAGCTTCACTAGCAGGAGAGTTTCAAGAGAAAGGGAGGAGAAGACAGTGTCCTACAACACTGGCTTGCTTTTCATTAGAGGAGGATAAGGGCATATTCTGATTACCCGAAGAAATAATTAAAGGAATTCCGTATACTCAGAGGTCACAGGATGAGACTTTGATATGATCCCAAAGGCATTCACTGTGTCAGCCATTAGACATCTCTTCTAAAGGAAAATACACAAATACTGTAGTTGGTGGTTCAATAGTATGGATGACACTCACTGTTCTCTTCTTTATTTTCATTGTCTTACTTGAAACATTGTGTATGTTTTCTTTCTAAAGGGTGAAAAAAGAGCTCAGTACAGTCAATAGCAAATTTAATGTTCCTTTTGAAGGCCTCAGCAGCTTTCTAAAGCTTTACTAGCAGTCAGAGTGAAGGAAAAAAGAACCCTGTAAAGGCTGGGGTTATTTTAATTTAATTTTCTTTTCCCTTGTCCCTTTCATGTTCTAGATTTGAGTGCTTTCACCAGGAAATAAATTTCATTTAATCTAGGCATGAGGACTCTTAATTATATTGGAGGAGCTTTTAATTATGTCATATCCAGTAATAGTGGAACTTCTTTTTGTTTGAGACTAATCAAAGGTAAAAGAACTCACTCAGAATGCACTTTGCAATTAGGTTGGAATAGTTTTGTGCTCTGGTGATTTCATGTCAAGCAAATAGCACTTGAAAAATTGATGGTCTTGCTTGATAAATTTTTAAGGTCTGAAAGTTTCCTTTCTATCAGGTGGATGTTTATTACAACTACTTGTTGATTTCTAATAGTACCCAGCGTGTTCCCGTACAAATTCAGAAGGAAGGCAGAGCCACAAATATTAACCAGAATGAACTACTCAAATTGCCCAGTGCTTCCCAAAAAAAGCATCTGCAAAAAATAAATGTTCATTCGGATAATTTACATCTTAATTTAGCAGAAAATGTAGACCCTATTAAGCAAACATGCAAAAAGAAAAAAAAGTTTTATTTTCTCTTTACTGGAATTTGGCTTTAGACATATTATCAAAAGTCAGACTGCACAGAAAATTCAGATGAAACGTTCACCCCTTGTAAAGCTGCTAGCAAAATGGTTCCTAATTTCCTTGGAGGCAATGATACATGGTAACTACCTTTCCTAGATAAACATAAGAGGCATTCACACAAAAAATTGAGAGATTCCAGTTATAAAAGATGTTTTAAGGAAATTTAATTTTCTCTAGAATATTCTGATTTTTTCTTAGAGGTATGCTTATACTGCCTTCAGATGTGTCATTTGATCTTCATAGGTTTTAATGCATTTAAAAAAGTAAATCAGTTCTAATACGTTTCAATAATTCTTGTTCTTAACTCAATTAATAAAAGAGTATATGCAAATTAAATTAATCTGAGGTTCAACCATAGCACATATTATATCTCACAGTTGTCTATGACCTGTCCTGCTTTTTTTACACAGAGAAAGTATTTTCACAGTTTCTTTTGAGATCGGGATAGACATAATAAATTCCCAAAGTTTAAAGCTCCCAAAAAGACCAGGGTTTGAAGCAGGGACTACAGGATTCATGAAGAATCCATAGTCTTTTACAAATCATTTTATTATGATATTCCTCACAAATACAGTTCATATCAATTCTGTTCTCAAGCTACAATCCTTCAGTAATGATGTGGCTATCTGTAAATTCAACATTTTTTCTTCTGGAGAAAGTGGATGAATTAGGTTAAAGTAATATTATTTTCGCTGAATGAAAATGTGGTGTTAAGAATTTGAGAGCTCATGTGTATTTCTAGATGTAGTCCCTTTCAATTTTCCATGCCTGTGCTTTTGTGTTTTTATGTCAAAGCTATATTTATGAACAAATGCTTTACCAGTGTTTCAATTTACCTTTCAATTAATTCACTATATCAAAAAAGAATAGCTTGTACAAACCCAGGTTGTGTTCTAATTCTAAGACTGTATAATAAACCGTCTTTGCAGCTTGTTAAAAAAACATAAGCAGTGCTCTGGCCTGGGCAGTTTCTTTCTCTCTGTCACCCTGGGAGGATTTGTACCTTGCAGAAAGAGAATTGGCCACCAAGGAGTCCTAAACTAATGGCAAAAAAATTGCTAACAGTTGGAAAAGAAGACCTGTCAAGCTGTGACATTTGGAGATAACCTGCAGGATATGGACATACACCAATCATTTAGGCTACATGTCTCATTGTTTCCATGTATTTGGGATGAACCCAATCAAATCTCTCCTGTGAAATGGAGACTCAGTGGTTCCCATGAGGAAATGGGATTGAAATATTTTTGTTACTCAGTTTACAATAATATCCCTTAAATGTGCTGGTTAATTAGCTGGGGGAAAAAAATAAATCTCATCTCCCTGGAAAAGATACTTAGAATCATAGAAACATAATTTAGATAAATTGTCTATAGCTGATTTTTTACATGATATTTTTTACTTGAGTTATAAGCGTAAGAAAAATGCCTCTAGTAATGTTTTTAACTTACAAAGTCTCAGACATGAAGTCACAGCCTTAATTTAGATGTGCAATGTAACAGAGGTTTAGAAAAACAGAGAGATCTTTTCTTGAGATCTGCAGTTAGTTTTTACTAAAAGATGAAGGTCCTTTAAACTAAATTATACCAAAGAAGTTTCATTTTTACATTATTTGGCGGTGCTGTGTTTGACTGATTGATATAGCTTTTCTGTAATTAATTCAACATATTCATGAAATGCAGGGTGGTTTTCAAAGCTATGGATGAATGGCAATCCTGCTCAACACTGGTGGAGACTGGGATAAAGGGATAAGATAAAAAATGTGTAAAATAGCTCCAAAGTGTTCTTAAAATCTAATATTAACAGTACCGCTGGTACAAAAGAAGGTGAAAATATCCTACAGGAAAAACTGAAAATCTTGTAGGCTAGAATTATACAAATGTACAAATTACACAATTAAAAGGTCATACATTCAATGACTGATACGAATTTCTGCTGTAAAGTAGTGGTTAGCCAGCAGAAAATGTCAGAGGAACATTACAAGATGGCTGTAACTGATAAGTCAGCGGGACTATGACCTATTGGCATGGAAAGGCTGTGAAAGAGGCAGACGTGTCAGGAGGACAGGGCAGACGAGGTATTTCCTCTCACTCCAACTGAGGCTATGTGCAGCGTAGCATTTTCTGTGGCGTATCATACCGTGGTAAGCTATCTTATAAAGCTGTGGAGAGAGCTTATTGAGAAGACCATACGAAAAAGTGGTCACCTCAATTAAAGAAATGTGGAGTTCATAAGGAACCGGTGCCAAAAAAAACCAGAATGGTGCTCCATGACATGGACAGACAAAAATAAAATGGCCCAGTTGGTTTACCATGGTAAAGTAAAGGCTGAGAAAGCACATAAGCATCCTCTTTAATCAACATATCAGGAAATAACTTTCGGAAGAGTACGTTAAAAGATAACATTGGCAGAAGAATACATGAATAAAAAAGCACTGTGGGGCACGGTATCTGTAAGTTATAAGGTTTCCAGCTATCAGGGCAGTGAGATTCTGAAATGATTTATTAATAAGGAATAGCGGGTCCCAAAAAGCAACCTGTTTTTTAAAAATACAGCATAAAATATGCCTGCTGGGGTCGAGTCTTACAGGTCTGAAAAGAGAAATGCTTAGAAGGAGACCTCTGTATTATAAAAACTCAGTTGTGGGATAGTGTCAAGGAGCTCAGAGGTGTCTCTGGCAGGTTCCCACCGGCAGCGTTAATGCTTGCCTGCCGTGAGCACAAAGGTCCTTTTCAAGCTCTGTGCCCATGGCTGCGTGGTCTTACAGGAGAGGAATTTCAGGGCTTCAGGACAGCAGGCTGGGAAAGTAGACCTCATGAAGAAAACAAAACGTGAGCTCCAGGTTTAACTGTACGAATTTCGGGTGGTGGAAATTATGACAAGGCACACTCACTGGCGTGGGAGATCAGGATTTACTGAATACGGACTATTCCCCTCCGTCCTCCCACACCTAAGTTCTGTGATCTTTTTCTGGTTTATTCACACAGAATATTCTAGTTTGCAATGCAACTATCAGGTTACTTTTCGGTAACATTTAGGACGCGATCTCCAGAGGTCCCTTCCAACCCTGACCGTTCTGTGATTCGGTGATTCTGTGAATTAGAAAATTCACATATCTCACCAGGAATTGACACAATTCTTACAGCATCAGAGATGAGCAATTTTATCCTGTTACCTATTCACTGTATGTGTCAAATCAAAGATAGCAGATGACCCAGCTAAATATGGAAATTTTAAATACTGAATAAACATCCTAATAAATTACCTGCCAGCAAACATTTAAAAAATTATTGCACTTGGATACACTGAAATCATCTAAGTTGTCAAGTAAGCTAAATTTATTTATAAATGATTTGTCAAATCTTTGTCCATCATGTCTATTATGGATATTAGATAATTTTTATGGTTTGTACATATTCATCTATTCTACGTACTTTTAGCTGATGGAATTCTATCATTTCGAAAAGATGGGGATTGCCAGAAATCCACGCTAGAGTAATACTAATCTAAAAAATAGGACTTTTTAAGACCAGCAGTAAATGCATTCCTAAAGGAACCAATGGGCAGAAATCCTAGTATTTCACACTCCTGTAGTAAACACTGTAATGAGGTCCCAGTTCAGGACAAATATTTATAGAACTGCCTTACTTTAGAAAGGCACTTGCTAATTCCTTCCTCAATAGCAGTCACAGCATAGCTGTTCATGTATAATGGATGGCTTTGCAAATGCGAATGAAATTCATGTGTCTGTGTGTGAGAGACAATAGCTTTCAGAAGACCGTTACATGATAAATGAGATCTGAAATCATCATAAATAAAACAAAAATTAGTAATGCATTCAGTAGGTTTTAATGTTTATTGTGATTCCTGTTTTTATCAGAAAAAAATATTACACTTCTTTTTCCCAAGAAATATCTTGAGTAGAGAATACACTACTGTGCCTTTCTTTATGTACAAAGTTCTCTGTGCAAAATAGGGTATTTCACAGAATAGAAAAAAAATGGTATTGCCAAAAGCTTTTTAACTATTCTGGCTTGTACCTGAGTGGCTGCTTTTATTCCTTTGCTGTCAATGCATTTTTAATGTTTTTAAATTGCCTTGTTCCTACTGACTTAGGCTGAAATTCTGCTGGCACCATCTGTGGAGGGTTGCCAAATAGTGGTTAATTTACCACTGCTGATTTCCCAGTGGAAGAGGCAGGTTTTCCCAATCTAACTTACTGCACGTAAGAGCAAGAGGGCAGGAAAATTAGGAAACTGGGCGATTACAACAAAGAGAACTAAGTAGAGTAAAGTAAAGAAATAGATATTTCTGATGTAAGATGCAACAATTTTCTGCAAAGACGATAGAGACTACATTTCCATCTCCTTGATCTATCCCCGTCCTTTTTCCAAAGGACAAGAGCAATAACAATATGTCAGTAATGTCTCGTATCTCTGAGAGTATATGTTCATTAGCCATACACAGTCACAAAACAACAGATCATAATTGATTCTAAATCTCTATAATATAATTTCAAAATATTGCAGATAATTCTCCAGTCTTCCCCTGAGATTTGATGCCAGAAAATTATTTCTTACAGCTTAAGGCTGGACAGGGACAGAGCTCTAGTTAGATCCCACATGCCACAAGATACTAAATTTCATCCAGATAGCCAGTAAGAAGCCTAAATATTTTAGTTAGAGTAAGTAATTTCATGAGACTGAACTGTGAATCACAAGCAGGGGATGAGACCTGAAGATCTACTCACAGCAGGGAACTGATTAGACAAGATACACAGAGCTGAACAGAAAAAGACAATCACATCCCACTATAAATTGTATGCCACAGGATATTTCGATGTAACAAAAAATATGGCAATTAATAGGAATACAAGTATGCAAGTAAGGTTAGCTGAGCAGCTAAAGAAAGGGTCCTTTCTCCTGCCTTCCTTCGTAAAGACTCATGTCCTATGACATCAGCATTTTCTCTGAAACTCCTGATGATGTGTAGCTTTTTTCAGCCCTCATTGATTCCTATATGTTCTGTGTGCTTTTATTGATTCAAATCAGGTGCGGTGGGTTGACCCAGCCACCAGCCAAACCAACACAGCCACTCACAGAATCACAGGCTGGTTGAGCTTGGAGGAGACCTCTGGAGGTCATCTGGTCCAAAGCCCCTACTCTAGCAGGGCAACCTACAGCCAGTTGCCCAGGACCATGTCCAGATGGCTTTTGAATATCACCAAGGAGGAAGACTCTACAACCTCTCAGGGCAAACTGTGCCACTGCTCAGTCACCCTCACAGTTAAAAAGTATTTGCTGATGTTCAGAGGGAACCTCCTGTGTTTCAGTTTGCACCCACTGCTGTTTGTCCCGGCACAGGGCACCACTGAAGTGAGCCTGGCTCCCTCTTCTTTATAGCTTTTCCTCAGGTATTTAGGTATGTTAATAAGATCTCCCCTTAACCTTGTCTTCTGCAGGCTGAGCAGTCCCAGGTCTCTCAGCCTTTCCTTATATGAGAGATGCTCCAGTCCCTTAGCCATCTTAGCGGCCCTTTGCTGGACTCTCTACAGCAGCTCCATGTCTCTGGACAGCGGGGAGACCAGAACTGGCTGAGAGCTCACTCACTCCCCTCCGCTGCGGGATGGGGAGAATACAGAAAGAAAGCAAGAGGGCTCATGGATGAACAGAAGGTGAAGCAAAAGATGTGCACTTGAGAAAAGCAAAAAAAAAAAAGACACTTTTCACTACTTCCCACGGGCAGGCAGTTGTCCAGCCATAAGTTGGAAATCAAGAGCTCAGCACTCTCAATGGTTACTTGGGAAGAAACCATAACCACAAATGTACCTCCTTCCTCTACTTTCCTTGAGCTTTTATTGCTGAGGACAACATCGTATAAGATGGAATAGCCTTTTGGTCAATTCAGGTCCTGGCTGTGTCCCTTCCCAAACCCTTGCCCACCCCCAGCCTACCCGCTGGGGATGCAGATTGGAAGAAAGAAAAGACCTTGATGGTGTGCGAGCACTGTTCAGTAACAGGCAAAGCACTGGTGTGTTATTAACACTGTTTTAGCCACAAATCCAAAACCCAGTGCCATACAGGCTGCTGTGAAGGACGTTAACTCCACCCAGACAGACCTACAGTGTGAGGTAACAGAAGTTACGAAAGGAAAGGCTTTTTACATGAACATTCTTGAAAGAAAAGCATGAAATGTGTGAAGATAAACAAGAGAACGGGGAAATTTGGCATGTTTGTGACATCATTCATCCTGAACGTGCATTTTTTCTGAATACTAATCTGAATAGATCTCCCGGATCGAGAACGTTCTGGAATCAGACCTGATTGCAACATGGAAAAAGAAACAAATATCCACAGAGCATTTAGTAGATCCCGGGAAAACTTACAAAAACAAATGCTTCCTCACAACTCTTGCTTTTCATCCTGACCTTCACTTACCTATCGGACCTCAAGATCTAATGAACTTCCTATATTTCTTGCTTAGGAGAGAGTATTCTCCCAGCATTTATGCCTGATTAGGTATGACTGGGGAAATGCCTAAATAAAAAAGCCTTCTCCATGCTTACCTATAGTTGCTGGAAGCTTAAAAGTTTCTGACACAAACACAGCTTGCAGAATTAGCACAGTAGCAAGTGTAGGGAACTATTGTACGCTGAGCAACCACCACCTTATTTCTTGACAATTTTCCCCGTGACAGAATTTTGTCTTTTTCAAGTTCTATCAAGAAATGGATGCAGAATGAAGCATCAGCTTCCTTTTGATTTTTTTTCCTCCCTTTTCATTCTTCTTAAGTCCTTTCTGCCAAGCTCAGTAATATTTTTACTGATTTTTATAATAATATATTTATATATCATTTAATAATACGAGTACTGTGGAATGTCGCTCCTAGCTAGTGTACTTGTGAATTTCACCTAAAAAGTGCATTTCTGATTGCACTTTAAAACGGATTGCTGTTTTAATGGCACCATTTATGTAAGAACAATTCAGCTGCAGACATTAAGCCTGGTCTTTAAACTAAACTGAACCAATGCTCGGTCGAGAAATTCAGAACCAATTATAACCTCTTCGTGTGTTAAAATTTGGTGCTCGGTCATTGAATGGCGTAGGTTACAGAGCCTGACTGAATTGATGGAATAATCTGTTATGAATTGTGTATCATCTCACTTGTGACAGGCTTATTTTCCAGACCAGAAAAGCCTGGCTTGCAAATTATGGAATTCTTGATTCTTGATTCAGGAAACTTAAATGAAGAAGATTCAAATCTGAATTTGTGTGTTATGATTAATGAAGTAAAACTAGGTTTAATAAAATTCGCTATCAGTTTTAATGACATTAAAAAGTAGACCACTTCAAATAAAAAAGCTTGCATTTTGTGAAAAAGGTTTTCACTCTTATAGGTGCAACTGAAAAAAAATAATGATCTTATAGCTGAAGGCTGTACCACATGGCAGATGAAGAGGCTAGATTGTATTGATTTCAATTCAGGAATTCCTATTTTTTAGTAATTATATTTGCAAAACTAATTTATATGTATTTTCAATTCATTTATATTTATGTTTAAAATATTTTATTTTCCCATACCTTTTCATTGACTGCAACAGCACCCACTTTATATCTGCAATAATGGTCACTCTGGGGACTGATGTACATCCAAAACTACTAAATCAGGGAAGATACAGCAGTATTAATAAGATAAAACACATGTAGCTGACATTTGGACGTTGCTTTTGTTTTCTCTAGTTCATATATTTCGTGGGTGTATGTTTAACTTGAGATGCCTTGGAGTCCATGTATATTTAAGTCATTTTACAAAGCTTTCTTTCATTTTTATACCTGTGGTAGTTTAAAGCATGTGATTAAACATTTATCTCTAATGTTAGCTATGGACAAAAAGTAGTTCTTACAACTAGTGGTAAATTGTGTGAGAACTTCATTAGAGGAAAAACACCGACACAGAAGAGGCTGTATTTAGTAATTCAGAAGGTTGTTGTCAATTACGTGTGAGGTAATGTAAGAACAACAGTGGAGAGAGACATTAGAAATGAAAGCAGAATATTAGATGGTCAAGTTCATTCCTCCAGCAAAAAGAAAATCTTTCAGTGTCCACTCAGTGTAACACTGTTCTTTAGCCAAAAACCTTTACAGAAACTTTCTCATAATAAGTGATTTCCACTCGCAAAAGATGTCTCTGATGCTGGAGATTTGGGTGAAGTAAACACTCATCTGACTTAGTGTAGCAACAAAAGACGCATGAGTCAGACCTCTCCCTTTAATAATTCAAAGGTGTTCTCCTTTCTTTAGAAGCAGCTCCATTTGTTCTTTTTTTGTATCCATCTCACAGGTGACCTTAAGGCTGTTTCTCTAAATACTGCAGCTTTCTATGGAAGGTTATTTAACTCTTTCGTGGCTGCTTCTGTGAAATACTCAGAAACAACCACTGCCACATGTAGAATGAAATACTATGGATTTCCTTTGCAGTTTATTTATTTATTTATTTATTTAAGATAAATTCAGAGTTGTAGTTGTTGAGATTATTAGGGGTAGATTTAATTTATTCTGGGGTTTTTTTTGATTGTAGCCTGCATCAATCACTTCGTGTAGATTCAATAACCACTGCTCTCAGGAAGCTCTGCTCCAGTGTAGGGGAGAATAATAAAAGTACATATGGGAGCATTAGATCATTGTCCATAAAGTGGGATTTGTCTGGTTCCAGACTGAAAATAAAAAGCATGACACTGGGTATCTATCTTTTTGTTCAGATTTATCAAGCTCTCAAAAAATCAAAGAATATCGTATTTAGTTGGGAAATAATATGGACAGATTGTTGATGATAATAATTAAGTAATGTCATAAACTCACAGTTACAGTCCAGTAGAATATGACATGCAACCAATATTTTATGAATAGAATTTGCCATATCTGCCACAAATGTTAAGGTCTGGTTCATGCCAAACATTGGTCTTTACGTGGTGACCACTGTATTTGTGGAGTTACGATGTGACCATAACACAACTCTGAAATTGATAAATCAGTCGAATCTTTTTGGTTTTCATTTGCTAGCTGTTTTATAGTAATAATACTAGCAATAAAGAATTCCTTTTAGGCTTAAAGCAAGTTTGGTATGGTTCTAACAAATCAAAGTCATCCCAACTGTTGTTCTAATCATCTGGATTTGGCAATCATAAGACATTTAAAAATCATAGAATCACAGAATGGTTTAGGTTGGAAAGGACCTTGAAGATCATCGAGTTCCAAATATGTGTCAATGTGAAATGCAGNAAAAAAAAAAGATTATTTAACAAAGTAAACCTGGAAATGTTCAGGAGTGTTGCAAAATCTTAAGTTCAAAGTCTGTAGAGATGTAGACATTTCCTTTAAAAACTTCTAAAAAGATGTATATACCTGAGAAATAAACTCTCTGCATTCACTTATGGGATATGGAAATATGGGGTTGAGAATCTGGAGTCAAGTGCATACATTAACTGCTCCTCACATGATTTTTTTTTCATGCTTGAGTTCCTGTTTTAATTTGGGGTTAGGCAAAGGTACCAAATTAATTAAGCAGCAGCGTAATACATCCCTTATAGACAGAAGGTAGATTGAATACTTCCATAGTGGTGATTTCTAGTAGGACAATTACTGCTAAAAAACCTTGAGCAAAGTAAACCTGATAAACACCATGGCAGAGTAATTTCTTCCCACTAGGAAATTACTTACACCTCCTGTGTGATGTGTGGGCATCATGGAGGTAAAAATGGAATCTGTAGATACTCTGAAATTTCTTTTCATAGTATAACTTGTATTTTAGTTTTTCTTACAAGTTTGTCTTCTGGAATAAAAGTAGTTATGCCAGGATATCACTTCATATAGCAGCTGATGGGAAAAAGTGAGACCTGTATTTATAATTCACTCTGAGATCCTTTCAAGATCCTTTGAAGTTTTAGAACTCAAATATTAGAGACCATCCTCTGCAAAAGGATAAAACTTCAAAATCTACTGCCAGATCATTAACAGCAATAGACTAATTAAAGATATAAAGATTTAAAAACCCCTTTTATTAGGCCATATTAACTGTTAGCACTGAAAAGCCACCAGCTGAAACAGGGTCTGACAAAAACTTTTCTCCTTCTCTGAAGCAATTCTGCGATATTTTAAAAATTAATCTGAAGGAGCACAGGAAGAGTCAGGTTAGACTTGTAAATGAACAGACTTCTTTTCTTTGTAGTAAGGATATCACTAGGTCTTTTATAAAATTACCAGAACTTTTTTGCCCTTAGAATATGCTTAGGTAGCGTATTCTCCAGACTACAGCCGATTCCAGTTATCACATTCAGTGTCATGCTTTCCTACTAATTTTCACCAAAGCAATTTTCACATTACATATTTAATTTACTTTGAAGCCTGACTGGGCTAATACAATATTTGGTATTAATGGTTAGAGGCTCCATCTCCCATTGATCCTATGAATTAATAATTTCAAGTCTTCTGCTTGCACTTTAACTCACAAAGCAAGGTAAGGATGCTTTTTGAACCACAAAAAACTGTATCACTGCACGTATTTTCAACTGGATTCTATTCAGGGCTGATGTACCACTGCAGAATATCCCTAGGAACAATGGTAAGGTTTTTTTCCCCTCATTACCCAGAAAATATGTACAGGTTCACTTCTGACAGGTTGTATTATATAAAACATAGAGCGTCAAATCATCTGTCAGGCAATCTAACAACTGCCATAGCAGGACCATGTGCCAATTCTCAGGAATACCAATATTTACTGTCTGTTCAGAAATCACATTCGGTGTGTATAGAATGAACAGCAGCATAAAAGCTTTCAGTTACTGTCTGTCCTTCGATGATTTTTCCACTCCATTTTTCTTCCAGAGACACTGACCCAGTAATAACAAGTGGAGATAACACACATCATAGCAGGCAAAGCTGACAACTTACAGCTTTAAGGAGTTTTCCTTTGGAAGTAAAAGTAAATAAAACATTTCTTATATTTTAATTTCCCCCTAGGAATATTGTAAGAAACAGGACAAGTTCGCCCAAACAGCTGTGCCTGAACCAGCTCCCAGAAACTGTCAGGTCCAGCGCCCCATCTCCTCTGCAAGGAGTTCCCATGGCAACGCCTTATAGCAGAAGTAAAAGGAATTACATATATTTAGGATTTTTTCTTTTTTTTTTTTCCTTTTTTTTTTTTCTCCCCACCCCTCCTCCTCCTCTCTGTGCCAGTTCAGAAAAGTGTTGCTCTCTAATCTTTGGGGCACTGAGAATTGCCATTGGGCTACCCGGCTCCATTCGCTCTGTTTGTTGCGTTTGAAAAGCCTGTCCTAGTTCCCCTGTGTCTCTTGGGTGTCTGATTTATGACATCAAACGAGAAAAAAAAAGGCAAGAGAGACTTTCAAGAGTGAAAGTTGTTGTGGGGGGAAGATGCTAGCCCAGAGCTGTCTTCAGTTCAGGCACTTGAACAACACAGCATGTTTAATTATTTTTTCTTTTTTTAATTTCTCTGCAATTTTCTAAGGAGCTTGGCTATAGTTATTAAAGATAAGACACAGCACATGAAATGTAGCAGCTAGAAACGTGTCTGCAGAATATTGGCAGGCTTGTTGTCAGTGATGTGCGCTCTGATGAGATTGATGGTTCCTCTGACCGTATTTGGCAATTGATAAAGGCGTATAACTTCAGCACTTATCTGTGAGAAAATAACCTAGACCGAGGTGAATTTGTTGGCCAATTTTGCAAAAATATCACCAAACTGTCGCTTGAGAACCGATTAGCTTTTTTTGCAGCATGCAGCTCTACTGGAAAGAGAAGCACAGTGGCTGGCACATGACACGTAACTATCACGCAGGCTGTAGCTTCCGTGAGAGGATAAACGCTCGGTGCTCTCACACAGCTGAGGAGCAGATTGCTCGTGATGGCCCTGATCTCAGCTGTGGCGAAGTCAGTGAGGATCCTTTCCCAGTGAGCATCCTTTCCAACTGTGCTGGGCTTTGAGTCAGGCGCAGGAGGAATACGTGCACAGCCCAGATGTGATGGAGAGGACCAGGACAGCAGAGCTGGCTATGCTCATGCTATGAGAGGAACCAGAAACTCTCCTCTCTCTCTTTTTTTTGGCTCAAGGTGAGTTTAGCCCTGTAGTGGGCTTAAGATTCCTGCTCTGCCCCTGGGCCTGTTTTTTCTTCTAAGCGGTGTTTGAAGAAGTAAGAACAGATAGCCAAGACTTAGATGTGGGGATGCCTAAAACAAAATCTGTCCCCTGCAAGAGAGCTGGAGTGTGCTCTAAGTCTCCTGCAGTGCATCTGGGACAGCACCAGGGACCACGCTTTGCTGAGGGAAGGTAACATCAACTCTGTGCTAAGACCAAGGATGCTTCAGGTTTACATTTCTGAGAAGTTAATGACTTAGTTGGAAGCAGAGTTTATGCAAGAAGTAGGCTATAACTCTTATATCAATGTGTGAAACTCATAATTTCATTTAGAAAATAATAGCAAAAGGTCAAAACAGAGGATCAGCAGTACTGTACCATCCTGCTCTGCTGTGCATCTCAGTGGCAACATTTCAGGTAGCTCTTCTCGTCATCCCACTGGATGCTCAGATGTAGCTCTCACCTCCCACACAGCTCGTGTGTAATGTAGAGGTGTCAGCAATCACCTTTTCTGACCTCAGCCTCAAGTTTCCTAACAAACAGGAATCCAAGGACATATATTCAATTCTAACATGCTGCCCCATAAAACAGTCCATTTTAAGATGAAGGGACCCTGAAAAGATAACTGAAGGCTTTTGTAATACCCAGTAGAAATTACCAAAATC
Organism: Anarhynchus alexandrinus; assembly: GCA_008711295.1. Taxonomy (NCBI): domain Eukaryota; kingdom Metazoa; phylum Chordata; class Aves; order Charadriiformes; family Charadriidae; genus Anarhynchus; species Anarhynchus alexandrinus. Next base: position 756,509 of record VUYV01000009.1, on the reverse strand, counting down.
TATGTTATCAGGATGACAGTATCTACAAGACAGACTGTATTCAGTTTTTCTAGGAAAATTAATACTTTCAACTTAAAAGTATACTTGAACTGGGGCTGCAGTTCTATATAGAAGTATATGGAAGCAATTGATTCGATGGTTTTATTGTTTTAAAAATTCTTCATGAAACTTGAGTAAGTTTTGGGAATAATTTTTATACCCAAAAGAACTTCTACCTTCATTTGTTTCCTCGGTGGGTAGCGGGCAGCTCCTCTATACCGCTGTCATGTGAAGACAGTGAGAACCCGGCTTGGAAGCAAGTCCCCATCAAATATCAGATTCCAGAGTCCTGGGCCGAATCCTGGAACTTTGTGAGCAAAATTTCTCTGCCACTATTACAAGAAATGAGGAAATCTCTTTAGTAAAATGAATGAAAATTACCGCTGATTTAAAATTGTTTCAGAAAATTTTAAATAAATAGGAAAGTTAGAGGTTTTTCTTACAGCAGAGACTTTCAATAAAGCAAATACGTATATCCAGTGCATACCACAGCTTAGCCAGGTGTATTGTAGCTACATATTTATGGCTGCTAATCATCTTCGTAAATTCAGAATGCCCCTTTCTTCAAGGATGTGAAAAACAGCTCTGTTGCTCAGTACAAGTTTTGACCTTAGTTAAAAAAACTGCACCTGACTCCCTGCCCAAATCCGGCTTTGAGCATCTTAAAAATCTCCTTTTGTTTCTTTCATTTATTTCATTTAGTTGCTGCCCAAACTAATTGTCTCCATGCCTTCAAAATCCTGTACAGCTGGTTTTGCATTGTTGTGCAGCCTTTGTCTTTTAACTCAATCATCAAGCCAAAAATTACTAAAATCTGTCCAGGCAAACAATTGGCCTTTTAATTATGAAGAAGTCTGCCACTTTACAAACAGGTTCACACGTGAAGGGTCTCCTCTGGTCCTCCACTGACTCAACCTTTTCCCTGCTGCTGGCTCAGCTAAAGAGAGCGGCATGTGGAGGTTTTCCCCTTCCCTTGACGAATGCTGTGGATCAAAGAACTGCTGTGTAAGAAGATTAAAAAAGAAGATGATGATGATGATAAAACAGATGCTAGCAGTGCAATAAAGATCCCATGTATTCTAGACCACCAATAATAATGATGTATATCCCTATGACAGGAACATCTCACCATCCTATAAAATGTCAAACATTCTGTTTGTCTCATAGTGCATATAAACAAACAATTCTTTCCCCCAGTATACTTCACCAGAAGTTCCTCTATTATTCATGTATGAGAACTAACTGGAATGAATAGAATACACTCATGCAATAATAAAATTAATGAATCATGCAGTAAGGTTTAGGCACAAGGGCTGAGGCACACTCACAAGTTTCTGTGTGTCAGCTGATTCACAAGAAAGTGTGCACACATACACTTAACTTGCGGCATATACAAACAACCCTCGTTCACAGATTCCCATAGAATGTATTAATTGAAAATTTTTCAATCAAAGCTACTTGATAGAATTTTTGCAAAAAGCATCTTTTGCAGTTCGTTTTTGAAGGGAAAAAAAAAAACTTATTTGTTTGTGTTTTTTCTTTAGATAACTTAACATTTTTAATAGCAATTTATTTTCTTATGAGCACTAATAACTACAACATTTCCAGAACCACTATATTCCTCCTACTACATCTATCACCTACCTCTGGGTGTAACATGCTGCTTACTTATTCTAATTTTTGGATTTTGAAAAATATCACATTAAACATTTTCTGTTTTCAGTAAAGCAGATCCTTTATTCTCACTATTATTGCTGTGTTGGCTTTTGTTTAAGATGTCTCTGTATATGATCTGTAATGTATTTAGTGGCCTCAAGTACTGAGGATGAATTTTCTATACCATGTCACAGAGTATTCAAATGGTCTTTTGAATTCAAAGGCTTAGGAACTGAGTTTACTTATGGCATTATTAAATAGAAACATACCTTTTAAATTTTCATTATCTTTGCTTTAAATTTGATGCTTTTTTGTAAAAAGAAAGTAATTTCATTGACACAAGACAGTTTAAATTACTGTAGAACACATATACAGATAAGGAGCATCTTAGAAACAGGTCAAGAAAAATGTTTGGTATTTGGTTTCTTGCTGGTGGTGCTTTTACATTTATGGGAAAAAACAAAAGTTTCATATTTTCTCTGTTATAATATGTAATATATAATTTTCTTTTAAAAAAAAAAAAAAATTTAACATTAATCTTTATTCTTAGCTTTGATTCCTGGAGAAAAGCATTTGAGGTATTTTTTTCCTTCTTTTCTTCCCTACACTTTATGGCTAGGGTATCTTCTATTCATGGTTTTAAAATGCTTTGGGTGTTTTTCAGCTTTACAGGAGCAACTAGATATTTTATGCAGTTGAATCTTGTGCATTGCTATTTTTGTTCTTCCTCTTCAGAATTATTAAAGGTTTTATCTTTATTACATACCTCTGGGCTTGCTCCAAGGCCTATAGTCACCAATTGAAAGATTCTCTGTCACATATATCTTTTTTCATGCTGTAAATTGATGCTTCAGGCATGGAAAATCACGTGGCTGAAACAAGCTCAGCAGATTCTTGAGTACCTTTAAACACAAAATAAAACCTTAATAATCTGTGCCTACTTTCTAGATAGCGCCGTACATACTAAGTCAGAAATTCATTTCACAGGGAAACCGTTAAGAAACTGATATACTAAAAGATATAACTGATATATTAAAAGGTCACTTCACTGTTGTGCCCAATTCCTTTATTCTACTCGTGTTTTTTAGCTAGTTTAACCCCCTTCCTGGCAGTGGGGTTTGGGGTTGGGGCAGTGAGGAAGTGTTGTCTGTTTTCAGCTGGCATCCTGCCTTTCTTTTCCCAATGTGCCTCGAACCCACCGAGCGCTTTTTATTGGCCTCCAGTCAGAGGGTGTCAGGCTGCTGATAAAACACTCGTACTTTACCATCTGACTATCCTTCCATAGCTTGCAGAGTGAATGCTTCTCTTCAGTGTCGGAGCAGCTTACGGCTCCTCGCGGCCTGATTCATAAAAGTACATTACCTCACGTACATGGCTTTCCCACAGGATATACTCACGCAGTGATGAAAGGATTGGTTTTTTCAAGCTCTTGAAAAGTGTTAAAGATTCATGTCTCTTTTTGTATAGGTACTAATAAGATATTGCGTTAGTATTAGCATTCTCTTTCGCAGGCAAAAAGACTATAAAATTGCAAGTTAGTATGCCTAAACTGTAAACTCTTTAGAGCCAGGAATGGTCTGCTTTATTTCTTGTATAATGTCTAATACAATAGTGTCTCATGTATTCCTGGAGATAGCAATAGATTTCACATCAGAAGGAGCTAATTGTAAATGTAGACTTAAAAGTTTATTGCAAACCTACAGTCTTACATCAAGGGATATAAAGAAAGAAATGGAATCAAGGGTTTTTTATTCTCGTGTCTATCATGAATTATGTGTATTCCGTTTCTTTTCTCATCATTTTATAGTACAAAAAAAAAAAAGCACTAACAGGCATTTTTAAGATCTTCAAGTCTCATGAACAGAATGGTGAAAAGTTGTGAAGTGGTATCATGAGCTATAATTATGCGTTTACTTGCTAGCTTGAAGTTTTAAAATCATGTCTTTCAGAGAAAACAGGAAGACATAACATACACAAAGTGACCCTTCTTCTCCTCATTGGTAAGGAAAGTAAACTCCTAAACCTGGTGGCTGAAATGCTATGAGTTTCCTGAGGTAATCTCTAGAGAAGTGGTGTGCCTCTGTTACAGATCTACGTCTCAGCAGGTCTACCTCATTCTCTAGTAGCACAGCAGTTTGGAGCACAGGACTACTCAGAACGGGATATCTTAAAAAGTTGCTAAAAAGCCCTCCTGAACTTTTGTCTCTGGGGTTGGCATAAGTCTACCATGTGCAAACCAAAGAAGTAACATCGGTGCAGAAAAAAATGTCCGGTATTACAAAAAACATTTAAAAGTCAACATCAGTGAAGGTGGGTTCCAGGGTACTGACAGTACGTGGGTAAATGAAGGACTAATATCTACCACAAAGCTGTAGAGATAGTATCAATATTCTCTCTGAGATCTATTTAATAGAATGTTTTTTATTAAAGGGAGATGGGAAAAAATAGTATAGAAATAGTATAGAAAATAGAAATCCTTTCAACAGTGTAATGAAAGAATATTTAAGTTATTGTGTTAAAATTTTAAGGATGATATTTATTTGTCTGTTGCATGCAGGTACAATTCCCTCAACACTGAAGATAATTAAGGATGTGAGTTAACAGCAGAACAGGTCCCTGAAAGAATCTTAAATTTTTGTCATGAAACGAAAATTACTTAACACTAGACTCGCAAGGAACAGTGGATTATGTCAAATGATGTTGATTCATTGCCTCTAATACAAATTAATCACTTTTTTATGGCAAACTTACAATGGAAACTAAATGAATTACTTTCTTAATGTATTAATATCTTTCATTAACAATAAATAGCTGAGATTACTGGAGGATTTGTGCAGTAAAGGGAGCAATAATTTGTAACAAATGAAAGTAATCTACATTACTTCTGGATTTTAGCTGTAGAATTTAGCTTAGGTAAATTATTAATGCTATTAAATTGTTAGAAAAAGTCATGTGAGAACCAGTTACAGATTTCAAATGTGGATTCATTCAGTCATGTAGTGCTGAAAAGAGGGACAATCCTGAACTATAAGAAAATAAGCTGTGCAGCACTGCACAAGTGATTGTTTAATTTAGGTTATTTAACAATGCATAATTTAAAAGGGGATTTGAAAACCTGTTGCTTTCTGACAACAAATACTGGAGATGGTATGGAGGGAAGAACTCAGGATAAGGATGTCCCATTTCTAATTCTGTCACTGATTGTCCTTAATAAATCTCTTGTCTGAATTCCTTCCTTTCTGTGACACTCATATATCACTTGTATGACAATACAGTAGTATTAAAAACATGCAAAACCACTCTCTATTGCTGCAAATAGTGGAGTCCCAGTAAAGATGCATGATCTGGGTATACTGAGCTCTCTCAGTTTGTGGAGAGGATGGGACTTAAGTCCAGTTGAACCATGAAGGGTGTCTGGATTTATTAAAATTTCAGCTGTAACTTTAAGTCACACCTATGATAAAACTTTTCATGTGGGGGCTTGTTTCAGGAATCAGAGACCTATAACTGATGTTACTTAGTGTAGTCAACGTATATGTATACATACATACAAACACGCGCAGACACCCACACACGTATATACGTGTATATCTGTGTATACTGAAGTAGTAGTGAACTCCATTAAAATAAATGCTACTGCATGGATCTGTAGACCAGTAGCCTTTAGCATGTCACCCTTGCAGTTTATCCTCACTACTTTTTTCCATGTTTTATTTTCCTGCTTGAGGCAATGATTAACCCTTGCGTTCACCTATCATTATTCTCCTTTGCTGGCTACTTATTTCAGCTTTAGAAAGACAATTCCCTAAGAGGTATTAGTTGATCTACCCATCTTCAAAGTGGTGATGTTGGCAGTAGTTGATATTTCCAAGGGCTCCTCTGGTTCTGTACGAGAGGCTGTCCTCCATATAGGTATATAATTTGCTTCTAATGGCCCAGAATTCACCTTAATACTCTATTATGAAAGATCTGTAGCTGCCTCTTTTTCTACCTAGTCAAGGAATATATCTCACACTCATAGGGATAAAAAAGGTCTCTGTGGCATTGCAAAGCTGCTCTTAACAGTAGTTTACAATTAAAAATTGTCTACCAGGGGGGTGTAACACATGTCTCAGTTTTCTCTTTCAACGAGTTTTCATTCCACCAGTCAGACAGTTTGTGCTAATTCAGTTATTTTGTTTGCAGAAACACTTTAAATTGCACAAAGCCTAAAATATTAAAATTTTGTAGACTGAATCAGCAGTTTAAAGGAAATATTTTCCTTTACGTTTTGATATAAGTGCATATTGTCCAAAAGAGCTCTCCAACAGATAAATTCTGTGTTAATTGAAATGCTCGTGTTCTCTCCAGGTGTCATTTCAAGGCAGACTATGTTGAAATAATGCAGGTTGGAGTGACACAGACTGGACTAAATTCATTAGAGCACACAGGTAGGGAAAAAAGCATCCAGAGATTCTCGGCCAAATATAGATGAAGCTAATTCCCCTGATGTAGCCATCTATATGTTTCGGGCATGCAAGATTCAAAACACATGGAAATAAGGGTTCTTCTCAGTTGGAAAAGCGTCACTCCAAAAATAAAGTGATTACCAGCTTTAATACCAGACTTGCAAAAGTCTGCGATAGCTGATGGCTTCAAATCCTTCTAAAGAGGGACGAAGCTGAACAAGGTTAGTGTAGCTTTGGTCATTAATGTGTAGGAATATTTCAGGTGCTTTTATAGTTTGTAAGTCCCAATCATTATGCAAATAAAATCTATGCCTAAATTTGGGTGCTCGTATCTCCTGTTTAATTGCTCAGTTCATTGGAAAACTATCAGTGAACCAAAAAAAATGCACCCAAGCCTGCCTGTGTAGCACAAGAAATCTGGATGCTAATGCAAATCAAGATAGATAAAATCAAGATAGGATAGATAAATTAAAATAAGAATTGGAAAAATGAGCTGATTTCCTAATTTGAATTTAAGAACTGATCTAGTCAGAAGGTGATGAGAAAAACAGGTTTCCCAAAAGACAATTACTGTTTCATGAAAAGCCAGCCAGTCCAATCCTGTGAAATTCTACATATTCCAGCTCAGTCTGGCACGGTTTGTTCAGCTCCTGCTTTGTTTCTGAAAGGGAGCAGATAGTTTTGCAGATTAAAACCATAGCCCCAAGTCTACTGGGACCAATCAGCTAATTTATGTTTAAAGTGTTGCGAGAGACTGAATTAAATACCCACCATCCCAGCAAGCACAGTAGATACTGTCAAAGAGGCATTTTTAGCCCTCGAGGCATGTAATTACTAGTGCTAGTCCGTAAGGGAATTTCATCCTGAGAGATTTTTATTCCCTTTCATAAGAAGCCTCACTGCTATTGATAGCTCATACCTCCTAAAAAATGCTCAGCTTCTTGCAGATGGGATACCGAGGCTTCCAGAGGATGGAAATTCATGCAGTTGACATGGGACAACACAGTTCCACCAAAATGCTGTTATATTACTCTTGTAGCTAATTGTAACTTCCGCTTTCCCAACAGTAAGAAAAGTAAGTAAGTCGGAGAAAGCTCTACCGTGAATAAGACAACACAGCAATAAAAGACTCCAGCTAGCTTTATCAGGCATTTTGCTCTTGAACAGGAATCTTCAAAGTCAAGCGCAATTGGAGCGAGACACTGTGCTATGCGGATATGTTCCTTCTGAGCATCACTGGAACCTCCATCTGCTTTCTTCTCTAAAAGCTCACTTTCTGAAAATAATCTTGTGCATGCATGGAAACCAAAGTATTCATAGTTTCTTACTCCCGCTTATGAGGTGATTATGGAATGGAGCACTGATTTTACATTTCTTTTCTCCTTCAACGTCCTTGAGAGAAAACCAACCTTAATTTTGGTAGGCCACAGAAGGACATTAAAAGCTCATCTGGAAGCTTAAACTAAAGTCAGTGAAGTTTGTAGAATTTCAGAAAGGGAGATAAAATACAGTGACTTAGAGTGGGTAGACATCATCAGAAAAAATCAGGCGCAGTGTGGATGCCACAAAATGCAGCAGTACTCAAAAGCACAATGTGAAACACTTTGCATTTACATTATGGAGTGTTTTGTCTTGATTATTAATATTTTCAAACAGGTGGACTTCTTTCTTCAATTAACCTCAGTCTCCTGGCATCTTCACCACTACCACAATGGGCCATGGAAAAAAAAAAAGAATGAACAAGGTCAAAAGCATTCAAAAGTGTTTTGAACTTTCCTCTGATTGTTGGAAAAAAACTTTGGTTAAGCCCAGCTATCTGTTTACAATTGCAAGGTGAGACTTGATGGGTTCGTCTTCTCACAGGGATGCCTTCCAGTCAATGAATGGTTGATGCTTTGGCAGCAGTATAGAAGATTTTTGAAACAGATTGTTCAATATACACAATCCCCCATCAGCCATCCTTGATGCACTCTGCAGACAGGTTGGCTCGGGCACCTCTTGCGCGGCTATTTTCTTACTATGCACTCAGGAAAGAAGCAAGAGTAGAACTCCAGTCTCAGAAATCCATCAACTCTAGAATACCTATGAAAATACTTCAGCTGGAAGGAAGATTTTTCACAAATTCAGCAGTTCCTGTTGTATTTAAATTTGGGGAAAAACATGTTGCAAAGAGACTTTTTTTCCTGTCAGCTGCCATGAAAATGAATGGAGTGATACAATACAGTGTAATTTTGGCATCAGCTCCAAGAAACCATGGGGATTCTGTTCTAAGTCTGGGGTAAAGGTAAACCAGGTTATCCTGCCAAGTCCTTTTTGGTTCTAGCTTCATTCTGACACCAGATATTATTCTGTTAGTAATCACCTGGGATTGTAAAGATTGCAATTTCCATTAAATTGCATTGTCCGTATTTCTTTAAGCTCCCTTCATTTTGCACATATATGCTTATTCATATGTGCCAATGAAGATCATTCAATTACATAAATGACTTATTCTGTGTAAGTATTGTTTTTCCCACTTCATGTATAAAAGCACAAACTTGATAATAAGTGATTTGGAGCTTGTAATTTATTCATTTTTATTAGCTTGCTGGGTTCGTATAAGATTTTATAAACTGAATCGCTTATTATGTGGCAATTTCTGTAATATTGTGTCAAATTTTCACTGCCATCTTTTCTTTGCTAGAACAAGTGGTATTTTTTTTCCCATCTGTCCATCAACCTGCTTGAAATATTGCTACAGAACAATTAAAATTCAAAATCCTCTTTCTTTTATGTAATTTTCATGTGTCTCACTCATTTTTCAAACAGCTCTCCTTTCTCTACACACTATCATCTAACAATGTCCTCAAAACACTAAAGCAACATCTCAGATGGAGATGGGGAAGCATTGCAGAACATGTTCTGCAAACATCTTTGGGTTTTAAATTATTCTTTTTGGCTCTGCTCAGGCCTTCCCTTTTCCATGGATTTTCCAAAAGATAAACTTAAATGAAATAATGTTCATCAAAAGAACGAGTTGTCAGTGAGCACTGCAAAACCAGAAATTCAATTTCAAAATCATATTTTTAAGCACTGAAATCAGAAACTTGACACTAACAGTTAGCATCTGCAGTGAAGGAATCGAAGTTGTCATGTCAAAGCAACTCCCATTTCATATACAAAAACCGTATGTGGAAAAACTACGGGTCATAAATTATCTTTTAAAAGTACTTGATTAATAACATTAGATATGAGAGAAATATACTGAATAAAGCATGTAATGGAAATTTCCATTTAGTACTTACTCAAACAAAAGTCCTGCCACTCTTGAGGTGACTTCCTACCATTTGCTTTGTGAAATTTGTTGCTGAGGCTCCATTACAGTCAAGAGCAGACAGGTGACTTCTGCCAGTAAGTTACAGGTGCTAGTATCACTGCCTGCTTTCGGTCATGCATGTAGGGGGTACAAAATTAACACATGGAATTCCAATTAACAAATTCCATTCCATTCCATTCGTGGCCTTGGGCAACCTGGTCTAGTGGGAGGTGTCCCTGCCTATGGCAGGGGGGTTGGAACTCGATGATCTTCAAGGTCCTTTCCAACCTAAACCATTCTATGATTCTATGATTCCATTCCATTCCATTCCATAGAATAGAATAGAATAGAATATTTCAGTGGGAAGGGACTTACAATGGTCATCTAGTCCAACTGCCTGATCACCTAAGGGCTGACCAAAATTTAAAGCATGTTATTAAGGGCATTGTCCAAATGCCTCTTAAACACTGACAGGCTTGGGGCATTGACCACCTCTCTAAGAAGCCTGTTCCAGTGTTGGACCACCCTCTCAGTAAAGAAATGCTTCCTAATATCCAGTCTAAACCTCCCCTGGCACAGCTTTGAACCATTCCCACACATCCTATCACTGGATACCGGGGAGAAGAGATCAGCAAGAAGAGAAGATGCAGACAGAGAAAGGAAAAAATGTGGATCTGAGGCTACAGAGGAAGAGAAGAGGGAATAACCTGCACCTTGTTTTGCAGCAGAAGTGGCAAAAGTATATGACAAGTTGCAGAAGATCATGCCTGCCTACATGGCCATCTCTGAGCCCACAGACAGACAATTGCACCAGTGCTGCGCAGGGACAGCATTCCCCATTCCCCGCTCCACCCCACTCCCCGAGCTCAGGGGGTGCTCAGTCAAGCTGTTACATCAGACCAAAACGAAATTTATGTCTTAGCACTGTAATGGGTCTTGGAACACAAAAAAATAGTTTGACATCAGTAAATTTTTACTGATTTCCAGATAAACACTACTTGAGTATGTGGAGTTACCTTTCACGGTATCAGTGCGTCTGCTTATTAACAAAATGGGTTCTTGTTTGAGAACTGCTGCTTCCTGCCCCATAAAACTATGAAAACACTCTAAAAGCAGCACTATATACTTTTTTTTTTTTTTTTTTTACAGGCAACTATTGCTGTTATTTATTTCTTTAACATCAAGGTCAGATGAGAGAGGTTTTTACACTGCTAGTGTGAAGTATTTTCCATATTTTACAAAGCTGCTCGAATATAAACATACAATAAATCTTTTTTTCTCTACTTTTTTTTTTTTTTTTAAATTGAGCTATTCAATGTATAGCACATCTCTCAGGGTTAAAAATTTACGACTGACTGCTGCTTTAATTTTCCTCCTGGTTCTCCGATCAAAAATATCATGACAAAAGGAGGTTGGTGAAAAGACTTATAAGTGCTTTTAAACACAAAATTTCACTGTTAAATGGAAGTTATTTAATATGTTTTTACTTAATTTTCTGGCTGTGCGGCAGTCAAGCTAATATTCTGAGCACAGTTTGTTAGTGATGATTTGTGTAATTAAGAAGAAATATTGAAATAATATTTGTTCTTCCACCAATAATGAATTTTGCCCTCTCATTTAAAATCAATTTGTTTTCTCCCACTAGTCCCACAATGTATTTTGCTTTCTAATGCCTACACACTTAAATTGTTTGCCTCATTGATCACTAAAAGGACAGGAAAGCTTGGGTTAAAAAGAGGAAATACAAACCTCAAAGTCCAGTATGACACAGTTGAACACTCAAGATCAAATGATTTTAAGTAATGCCCATCCAGCCTGGTGCCAATATAGAGGAAAGTATAATAGAAAGCGTAATAAACCCTGCATATCTATAGATTTGTGAATGAACGTTCTTATCGTGCTGTTGATTCTAGTAGTATTTTTGCATTAGAGGAATTGTTCTCCACTATTTCTTCAGAGAATATTTGCGCTCGGCCACACGCATACACAGAGTTTTGCAGAACGGTTTAGGACAGCCATCCTGCTGAGCATCCTCAGTTATCAGAAGGGCAAAACGGTCTGGTTTCGAGATAAGGCACTGTGATAATATTCTTTCACCTGTTTAGTAACAAAGCGTGAAGCATCATCTTGAATAGTTTTTGAAGTCTAATTCTTTAAATGTCACTGAAGTTCATGCTGAGAAAATGTTTTAAAATGGGTGTGTTGGAAGCACGGAGCAAAAGGTGACAAAATGCCATCCTAATGACCTCCCACACGAGGTAATGGGCAGGTTATTCTCCAACAGTTACTGTATGACACCTGTCAATGGAATTTAATACGTATAGTCACTATCTGGCAAAATGCATCAGATACAAACAGAGGACTCACAGATGATGTTAACAAGGAAAGAAGAAGTATACTTCCGTTCCAAAATATCTTCAGAGTTATGGGAAAGAACCATTAAATTTACCTTATTCTACCTCCTTACTTTTTAAAAATGAAGAATACTAGTCAGTTATCGGGGACTGGGAACTATTAGTTTATTTTGATATGTGATATGTCAGCATCAGCCTCACTTGGAAGAAACTCCATCATTATATGCAAATAAATACGATTAGCTTTTTTTCCAATTGTGTTTGCCTTTATGCCTTTTTAGCTCTGTTCCTTCTAATTTAGTGTTGCCTTGAGTGTATGCTATTTCCTTGTCTAGAAAAAAAAAATAAAAATCACAATTAGTGTATCTAAATGGCAATATGCCATTTCCTTGCTTGAGAATGATGAACACATTGTTGCTAGGAAACGACTTCCAAAGAAAAAATTTTCAAAGGACAACATTTATATAGATAAAAAAATGTCCCAAGTGTGATCACAAAGCAACGTGGAAACCTAAACAAAAGTCCCCTTATGGGGTCTGAAGGGGAAGTAGGGAGAGAGTCTGTAGGCAGAGACAGCTAGTTAGTAGCCTACTTTATGAGATAAATGTTTTATGGCATATCCTTATTTTAACTTTTTCCTATGTGATGCGTAACACACCTTTCCCAGACTATGATTTAAAGGCAGTATTTAAGCATAATTGTAGCCCCCGCTTTTCAGACATGGAATCTGACCTTCAAAAATGTCCACATGAATAAAACCATGTCAGCCCAGAAGAGAGCATGGTATGGCCCCTCTGGAAAGTAACATTTTGCATCTTTCGCTATATTTGAATTGATTTCTTGGGAAAAAAAAAAAAGGGATTAATTGAGATCCCAGATAAGTCTTTTTTGGAAGTCTCAGTAACGTGCCACGGTGGCAGCCTCAGTAAAGCTGAGTGAGGTGAAAACTGTACTGAAATTGTTCAGACACCACGGATGTTTCTGCATGGCCCAGCTGTTGAACATGTAAGATTCTTCTCTCCTAATGTGTCCTTTGGATGATGCTGACTTGAGAAGATCAAAGGCTACTATGCAGGAACTTGCATCCCTGCGGAATATTTTATGTAATCTTGCTTTTTGGCGATAAATTTCTTCAACATTAGAGAAGTCAGTGTTATGGCCCCGATCCTGGAGGTCCTCTTCTCCAATCTGGGATGTCCTCAAACCGAGGGCTCTTTAATTCTTTTATTCCCAAGGAAAACACTTGGTCCCGCACTCACCTGGCTTGCAGCTCACATCCTCTGTGTTGAGCAGTACAGAACGGCTCCATTTTCCCCTCTGTTCTTTTGCAGCAATCCCTTGTACGTTCCCTGCTAGGCAGCCCTGTGCTCTGAGACACTTCCCGTAATAACACCTAGGTGGCATTTCAAAAACATCATTAGAAAAAACCCAAACCCACTCCATCTGCTACCCTTGTTCTGCTTCAGGGACAGCATTTTTCAGCAGCTGTTTTCTCATTAGTGGTTCAAGCACAGCCATGGGAGGCAAAAAGACTCTCTAACACCTCCAATGGCCCTGGCCTGTGGAGGATATATCCTTCATTAAATCAATGGAAACTTTAACAACTAAAGGCAATTTTGTTGCAGAAAAAAGAGGCTGCCTGTGAGCTCAGAGGCTTAAATTACGTATGTGTACAGACATTAGTGTTAACACCCTAATTATTGATTGAGTTTCTCAAGTAACCTAAATAAACACTTATTACCAGCCTGGCCAGTGTTCTGGTTCCTCTGATCACTTCATTTGCTAACATCCAGATGAGATACTCTGGTCTGTAAAATTCCCTTTCTGCTTTATAAGAGGTGGTTGTTTCCACAAGATAACTAATTTGCAAAGGTGGTGAGAGTCTATTGGGAAGCCAATGGAACGAGATAAAGGCTCTGAAGTCAGGGCTCAAAGGATGGTTGGTGGAACAAGAAAAGGACTGCTGTGAGATTCCAGCTGTGCAGGTGCATGAGACAAGGTATCTATGTAATGACCATTGCTTTGCCACAGAAGACTAACTCAAACATGCCATTGGGCCTCTCAGTAGGAATGAGTTTGATTTTTTGAAAATGTGAAGCTTAGATTATTTCCTTGATGTAAACTAACAAAATTTCTATTATGATTAGAAGAATGTAATATTTCCCCTGAACACTATAAAATACAAAAAGTAAAAAATATGTAGACAGAGAAAACATATATACTGTAACAACTAATAAATAAAATTTTGCAGATACATAACTGAATTCAGGATTTCCTGTACATGAACTGTTTCTCTCTTCAGAGTATTTGAACTCAGGAGAACCTCTGATTCTAAAGAAACAATAATAGCACAAGCCTGTCCTGACAGCAACTATGGAATTTTTCATTGTATAAATTAAAGCCCAAGTTTATTTGCAATCTTTTTATTATTCACCCATGTAAGACTAGTTTAAGTAGTATTACAAAGTATGCTGGGTACACAGAAGTAAGACTTCTCTAATACACAAATTGAGCAGCATATTTTACTGATTTTAAAGTCTTGTATTCTTACAATGTAGAATAGGAAATTATCACCAATACTGGAGCTGCGTTTATGTCTGTAATATGCACCGCCATTAAAGTAAGATGGGCAGGGCAACCAAAATACAATGTGTTTAAATACCTTAGAACGTAATAACAATTATACCTCTGAGCCTGTAAACTAATGCCTAAATAGAAAAAGATCTTAGGTATTCAAGTTTACAAGTCCAGTCCCAAAAGGCTGCTCATTACTAGCTGTTTAGCTAGGGAGATTATTAAACTTCATATCGGAACGTTTTGCTTTTAGATCCCTGCAGCTTTGCAGCCCCAGAAATGGCTGACCCTGAGCTGTCAGGTATCTCATAATCCTCACTTGGTGTCTGAGTTCTGGGGTTTCCAGTCTGGTGGGCATTTTATGTTGGTGTTCACGTGCCCTTTGCAGACAAATCCAAACGCACGTCACCAACACTCTGCACCAACCAAAAGCCATGTGACAGCATTAGTGTCACATGTGTCAAAACAAAAATATCCTGGCAGCCCTAATTGATATTCTGGATCAACACTGACCCTTTAAAATTCAACTTCAAAAATGTTCAGCAAGACTTAAAACTTTCCTACAGCTTTCAGGGCCAGTCAAAATCTGTGGGTGCTTAGAACCACAATGCAGTTCATTTGGAAGGGAACTCTGGAGATGATCAAACCCGCACCGCTGGTAAAGGGATTGACAATTTTTTTCCCCTTTCATGTAAATTTTGAATATGTAAAACAAAAAACTTACAGTAAATCTGATGAGTAGGATTTGTCTCTGAGATTATCTTGTTTAAATAATGTTTCTCTAACAGACTTCCACTGATTTAACTAGCTTCACTAGAAAAGAAACATTATCTAGTTGGTATCAATAGATATGTAAGCTATGCAACAGTTGAAGGCAAAATTAAAGTTGTTGGAGAAGTCATTCCTTAACAAGATTTCTGAAACAGGGCTATAGAATTTAAATAAAAGTTGATCCCAAAATAGCAGTATTTGGAAATAGTCACTGGATGGTAAACAAACTCTTTCAATACAAAACCAGTTTCTGTATGTTATCATTCGACTGTTGGAATCATGGTTTGCAAATGAAAAAAGATGATATTTGTAGAAATCTAAGAAGCACATGCAAAATTATCTGTATAATTCCTACACTAGCCCTTCCTCAGTGAAGAGGAATGGTTTTACCAGTGTGAACCATTTACAGAAGCAAACAAACTAAACTGAATTTGTAAACATTAGTTACTGATAAAGGATTTCAGTCTCCCTGCAACCTTTAAACATTCTTGTGGGTATTCTGGCTGAAATAGATTCCTATATCTTAGCAAATCAAGTTGCCAATATTCAGTAACAGTTTCTGAACATGCCATGAAGTTCTCCAAAACATTTCTGATAAAGTTACAGCAATTGGAACATTTGGCAGTAAATTCTTTCTCTACAACCTGTGTCTGAGGAGAAACCCCTCAAACTAACCTTGAATTTCAAGACAGAAGCTGTCAATAAGTTTGCCATGAGGTGGTGCACCTAAGGTTTTATGGGAGAATACGGGCTCAAAAGTAATGTCAGGTCTATGCTTAAAATGCACTGTAGAAATACCGATTTTCTTCTATGGCAAGTCACAGAAAATTTATCTCATATAATATGAAGACAAACTGTCATTTATTTCTGAAATTCATAACATGATCTAAATATTTTTATTGAAAAGTTGTGCTTTTTTGACAAGTTTGGAGGTATCTCGTATTCAAAATATTTTCTGTTCTTCATCAAGATGCAAAAAGAGAATTTCTTGACACCTTCTGTGGGATTGCCTTATGCCATTTCTCTAGATAAATTTATTAATGAACTTTCATTCCTCCTCTCTCCTGTGTGTGTGGGTGTGTATGTGTGTGTAAATGTATATATATTAATAATGGCTTTTATATATGAATAATGTTTTCAGTTTTGGTGTGATCAAGTGTCACTGGAGGAACCAGGAGGAAAGTTTCAGAAACTTCCACCATCACATCTTGCAATGAAGATGTATAACATCAGACATGTTCTTCTAAATTGGGAGGCGCAGTGAGAGAAAACACAGAAATTACTATCCTCTGATTATTTTCTACTCTGTAATCAATGGCTTGGTCTTCCTTTTAATTCTCTAATGTTCCTCATTGATTCAGGCAAACAGAAACAACCCTGTCATGAGGCTTTATAAGGATGAAATTATTTAGGTTTGACAAGATTTGGGCAGAAAGAGGAAAGACTTTCTGAAGCTGTTGTGCAATTAGGCTACGTAATGGCAGCTGAAATTCAACATGGAGAAATGAAAAGCACTGTATATCAGAGGGACCAATTTAAAACTTCTCACATATACAAAAAGTCCTAAGAAGGGCAATGAAAGTTATTAAAGTCAAGAAGATTAAGAACTTCCCTATGAAGAAAGACTGAAAGCAGCAGGACTAATTAGTTTGAAGGGGGTGGGGGGAATAGGTTTTTGTAAGAGAGTGAAAGCTCCTATGGTAAAGATATATATTAAATTAGAAATTCTAAAAAGAAGGTTAATCCAGTCCCCTTCCCGTAATACAAATATAGGAAAGCATTCACAGACAGTAAGAGTAATATATTTGAAATTGTTCAGGGGAATACTTTTTTGTGCAAAGTGCAACTAACCTGCAAAACTCCCTGTGGAAGGTGTCATTCTTCTTTGTTGTTCAGCATATTAACTCCTCACTTCCCCTGACAGCTAGAAATAATTGTTCCCAAGATATCTGGTATTATGGATTATACTTTCCTCTGAAGCATTAGTTATAGTGTATTCTATTCTATAAGACTATGACTCTATTCTCAGAGACACAATGTTGAAAGAGTTACGTGGCGTTCAGCTGTTCCAGCATGGCAAACCCTCTGCTTCTGCAGCTCACTGAGGAACCCAGAATGAGAGCAGGGTGAATTCATAGAATCATAGAACCATATATTGGTTAGAGTTGGAACGGACCTTAAAGATCATCTAGTTCCACCCCCCCTGCCGTGGGCAGGGACACCTCCCACCAGACCAGGTTGCTCAGAGCCCCATCCAGCCTGGCCTTGAAAACCTCCAGGGATGGGGCATCCACAGCTTCTCTGGGCAGCTTGTTCCAGTGCCTCACCACCTTCATAGTGAAAAATTTCTTCCCAATATCTATTCTAAATCTACCGTCTAACTTCTAATATCTATTCTAAGTCTACCCTCTGAATTCCTCTAAATTCCCAGTTCTCATGCTGGTGCAGTGAGAAATGAGGCTCAGATGGCCAAGTATTTCCCTGCAATGGTGCTTCTCCTCCAAAAATAGTCTTTTTAAAATCCCATTCTGTGAAGTTTTATATATGCCGATTCGTATCCGAGAGGGTACTTTAACCTATGCTTAACTTCAGCCTTTATACTGTTTTGATTTCTGCACAAGTTTTACCCCCTCCATCTGGAGGTAAGTCCAGAGAAAGAGGAGAAAGAAAATGGATGGCAGAACGTATTCATTCACTTGAGAGAGGGCAGACCTCAGCACGCGCCATTTACCTAGTGACATCTCACGGAAGAAAACCTTTTTTAACGTGCCTCACAAAGTTTATAAGAACAGTAAACTTGGCAAGCAAGCCATAACCTATAACATAGCAGGACGATTGTTTTTTCCAATGGTTCTCACTTCCTGACAGAGCTTGGGAAAAATGATCAGTCTTTGCACTCAGGGCCTCTCTGCATTTTCTTCCACACATCTTTTCCACCTCCTTGTTCTAATAAAAATGCTAAATTAACATCTTCTATCCTTGATGTAGTATGGGATTTATATAAACTTACTTGACTGTTATACAGATATTTTCAGCTTTGTATCTCAAAACACTTTTACAAAAATCAAGCAATTGGTTTTAGAGGTTTTTAAAATCTCCTGTGTCACACCCCAGAAATAAAGCAGTAAAAAGTACTTCTTATCACAGCAGTCCAGTACAAGCCCAGATATTTTGAATATATAATGAGATTCATACAAATAAAATAATTTAGTAAAGTAGTCAGGAAATTATAAAAGCGTTTTAAAATAACATCTGATAAGTCTTTTTCTCTAATAGTTTTCAAAATATTTGAAAATCTCAGAAGCATCCTTTTCTGAAAGGAAACACAAAAATTTTTAAGAGTTTTTTTCCTTTAGGGATAAAGATTGAAAATTTGACATATAATAGAAGGTTAGCTTCAATCTTAATTCTGCTGTAAGAAATTACTCACTTTCATGAGTATTCAAATCACTAACAAAAAGAGAAGGGACAAAGATTATGTAAATAAAAGCAGCAGGAATTTTGGATAAGCGGTGATTTTACAAGCCTAGTTAAGCATGGTAGGACAGTTATACAGCCCAGTCAAGTATGGCTGATTGATTTTTATCTGCAAATTGTTATCGACTGTGAATGTTGGCTGCAGGTTGCTGTTAAAAACAAGAGCACTGTGCATTCTATTTAGAGAACAGTGTTGCATAATAAATCTGTTTTCCCATGAAAAGCATGCAATTAGTATTAATGACTTCATCACAAAGAGCAAGAGCACACTAAAAAGTTGCCAGAGATGCTGCATTGAAAAGCACCATTAAAACAAAGATTGTGATATTACACAGGAAGAGCTGGATACCCTCAAAGCCTGGAGAAAAAGAGTGAGAGCTCAAGAGAAATGGTCCAGCAGCACATAACGCAAAGTACACATAGGACTTTTTGATGAAGTGGGAACTCTCGAGATGCAAAAATTCAAATATGCAAAGAGAAGGACCTGGTCTTGCTGGTTGTGCAGAATGAATACAGCCCACTAATACAAAATGGCCGTGTGTTGTGCGAATTAAGTCTTAAGAAGAGTTATTCCCAATATAAAATGGTAATTACAGTAAAGTGTTCGTGTTAAGGTATAACAGGCTGGGCATAGCAAGCGTTACAATTTTACCCTCATATGTTGAGAAAATACAGAACCAAGCAGGTGAAGAGAAAGACTGCTAGGGTGGCAAAAGATGGAGAGCTTGCTGTGTGACAGGTGGCTTAAAAAGCTTGACTTTTCAGCCCAGCAAAAGAAAAACTCATAGGGATTACAATTCCTGTCTATAAATGCAGCAGAGGAGTATACAGATGGAAAGGAAAGAGCAAACATAAGAGAGCGCATCCAAAACACTTTTACCTGAATTGTTAAAGGTATACACTTGGAAGGCATTTACATTTTATTAGGTAGGCTTGTCATGAGGCTTCAGCTTTGCAGAAGGCAAAGATAAGGAAGTTGAGTACAAGTTGATAATGAAGGGTAAGTGATTGATAGTTTGTCTGGTTTGAGGAACTTTGCATGGCAGGAAGGAATTTTGCAGGGAATAGGGGAAAATAGGGTTAGATGTAGGCCACTAAGTTTACATGAAATGTCTCATTTCTGCAGCAGACCCAAACACGTAATAGGAGTATTTAAGCACGAGTTATAACAAATTAAGAAGTAGGATGTCTTGTGGTTCATTAGAGGACATGAGAATCTGCAGAAAATCTATGATATGGCACCACATGAAATAGGATCTAGAGATCTCCCAATAATGCTCATGTAAATACTTGGCATATGAATAATTAATTAGCTAAAAAAGTGCCTAATAGACACATACTAGAAGGTGGCAACCAGTAAGAGAATGATACAATGTATGAGGAGCTAATTAAAAGTGTAAAGGGGATGCTCTAGTTCAGGTTTTCTGTATTCCAGCCTTGGGCAGATGGGCCCACGTGTTGCTTGGTCACCAGCGTGCCGTAGCAGTGTGTGCTGAAGAGTTACCGCACTGCTCTGAACGAACTCTAATGTGTAACTCAACAAAATCTGATGAAAGCTCAAAAGAAGATTGAGCCTCATTTCTGGAAAATGTGGGAGCAGGAAGAAATTCTGGAGAAGAAGTCTCCAGGCAGTGAATATCTCTGCTCCAGGGTGCTGAGAGTACCTTCTGGGACAGATGCTGGGAAAAGCAGCTGGCTACAGGGCTGCAGGCTTTGGGCTCCTGGAGGAGGGGCTTTGTACAGTAGGAGTGAGTTCCTGAGGACACAGGTGCAATTCTCTACTTTCTTCTGTAGCCAAGGTCACCCACGCAAGCAAGAAAAGCTATTTTTGGCACCTTTTCCTGAAAACTTCTTGCTGATATCCTGCAAATAATTCTACCGCCAATGGTGAGTGGAGACTTAGCCAAAGGTGGGAGACAAATGAGGAGTTTGTCTTATGGAAAAAACGCCATGAAAGCCAGCACACAACTGGTCAGAGACATCTCACAGTCATAATATGGCTGTCGTGGACTACACAGTTACCATCAATTTCCCTGACTGAAATGATCGCTTTCCCTGACAAATACCATGCAAAGTTCTCACTACCAGTGGAAGAAGATGCGACTGCAAAAGTCCTTGGGTAAAATAAATGAAAATGGACCACAGCATCTACAATGTGAACATTTAGAAAGCATAATCCTAATGTGAATTCTCTGAAATAATTAGACAATTTTTGTATTCTAATGAGGCAATTTCTTGCTTAAATACCAGGGGTGTAACTGAGATGCATTTTAAGCTAGGTCATGCCTTCTCTTTTCTGCCAAATATAATTAAAAATGTATTGAAATCGTGCAAGCTGCACTATTCATTAAGCATTTGCAGATGTAATACCGTGAGAAGCACTGCTGCTCTTCTGCTTTTGGCAGTTGACATTACCATGGCAAAAAACATGCTGAGCAAATAGAGTGTCTGCACATTGGAAAGTAAAAACATGACTAGGTTTGAGAAAAGCAATTCTCTAAACTAAACTGCACCTGTAATGCAATTTCTTGAATTTCTCCTTTAATTAAACACATTCTTGGTGAAAAACTAACAAATAAACACTAGGGCTGGCTAGAAAGATAAATAGAAAATTTTTTTTTCCTCCTTCCCTACTAATTCTACAAGTTTTGATTTCTGTTCTTATTTAGAACTAATCTGTGGTTCTCAAGTCGGAAGTCCTTTACGAAACTTTCCTTTCCTTTATGAAATATGTTCAAGCATGACCTTAAATTATAAAATTTGATTTTAAATGGAAAGGATCATCAGGAGCAACACAAATTCAAGACCAGGCAGAATTCTTCCTGAAAGTTGCAGGCTTTTGATAGGGTAAGAGCAAGAAGGTACTTAAACACATACTTTACATCGGCCAAAGATGAATCACACTTATTACATTCAGTGAAAACTTTTTTTTCCTGCTCTTCTGGCTCAGCAAAATTTCCTATTTTGAAACTTGCCCTCTAGATTTGTGCTCTGTCTCTGGTCAATAATACAGTTTTTTATTAAGCCAACCCTTAATCCAAACCATTCTTGTTGGTACGTTGTCATGTCTCAGTTTGAATATCCCTTTGAGCCTCTCAGAAAATCCATTTAACGGACTTTCATGACAGACATTCATGATAGTCTATCTGCTGTAATATGACTCTTGATTATCTCTTTTTGCTTCTTTTCCATCAAGGACAAGAATCCCTGGTCATTAGTTTAATGACTAGAGAAGCACTTCCCATGTATTCTTTTTTTTCAGTTCAAGTAAAACAATACATATCAGACATTTCTCTTGGCAGACAGCGATTCCTGTTTACTCAAAACTCCCTCACTATAGGTGATTTTTACAAAGTCTATAATCATTTTTATGTGTCACAACCCACCAAAGTTGCTTGTGATTTTAAATAGTAGCTTATCTCTATGCAATGTGAAACTTGGCTGGTGGCCTGGCAGAACTATCTAGATTTGGAAAGGTCAAAGACAAATTCAGTGCCAAAGCGATGATAAGCTGCAGGTGGGACTGCAAGCTTTCCAAATCACATCAAACGCCAGGAAAACTTTCCTAAAAGATTTTTTAAATTTATAAAATAGTTGAAATGAAAAATACAAATATGTCTGTGACATGTAAGTAGCAGAAGAAAAACTATAATTTATGCTGTATCTGTAAATGATTATATTCATCAGAGTTTTAAAAAACATAATGCTAGAGTCAGTGAAATATTACCAGATCATGTTCTGTATTACAGGTGCTGCTCAGTGAACGTGGTGACCCCTTATTTTGTGTTGTGTATGTGTATGTCTTATGTGAACAACAGCAATGATGACATGATGATATATATTAGATTAGAAATTTACATATCAACTCTTCACATTTGGCAATCTTTTTGTAATCAGAACAGCGAAAAATAAATGTTCCTATGGTGTATGGACTGCCCACTCCTTAAAGTCCACTGTTAATTCATCACTTTGCAGCCACATAGGAAAAAAAATACCTGGCAAAGGTGAAAAGAATCATAGATGCAGGAAAGGCCAAAGATCAAAGAACAGCCATACTAATGGGAACAGGAGGCACATAGGCAGTGAACTTCACATGGCCAGTTTGCCTTGGAAAATGGTGGTGGAAAATAAAGAGGGCAGCCCAGCAAAGCACGTGTCTCTGCAGGCTGGTTGGAAGGATTTGGGTACGGGAGCTCTGTTCCCAGTGAGCACTGAGGGCCAGGTGAAGCTCTGCCCTCGTGTAGCAACTGCACTGCCGGTGCCCTAGACGCTATATTCAGGGCAACCTTTTGCATCTGTGCATAATGCAAGGCACATAAAGAAATGTGTCCGTATCAGACCATAGAAGAAAACCAAACAGAGGTATTGAAGGTCAGTTAAGTTGAATGACCCAATATCATCATTTTTTTCCCAGGTCAAATGAACAACTTAGATTCTTTCAACATTATTCTTATTTCTTTTTTTTGAAATCGGTGAAAATATTTAGTTTAATTCAGAGCCTACAACTCTGACATATCAGGCAGTCAGGAGCCGCGATTGTCACCACAAAGCCCATAGCTATGCCAGAATTGTAGCAGCCAGCTTATCTAGTTGCCTCCCACGCCTTCCCTTTCCAAATACTCTGCCCATATTATTGTCCTATCAAATGAAGCATTTTTTTTTCCTCAGAGGTTTAATTATCAACTTGAAAGATCTACAGTTCCATTCAAACTTGGGAAAGGTTCAGGAAAGGTTCTTTTTATTGATGATGGTGAAGATAAGAACCCCGGTGTGCTTCAGGGTATTTCTCCAGCAGCTGATGAAAAAGATTTTGTGATNTAAATGGATTTTTTCATGGCTGCAAGTATGACTAGGCAGTATTTAGAAAAAATATAGCAATACTCACTTTTATACCTACAAGTTATATTTTTCATATACTGATGGGATAGATTTCTCCATCTTACTGCTTTCCTAGTATTAGAAAGAAGACAAACAGCAAGGATTACAGTGACACTTTTTATCCCTGTTTACAAGCTTTAAGTGATGGTAACTAAACAAATAGTTATTTGGGGGTTTTAGTCTTAAGGGACAACAAGTCTCAGTGCCAACAGCTTGGAAATGTCATCTCTGAAGATGCTGTGAAGAATGGGGGATAGCATACATACAGCAACACTGTCTGTTAATACCTTGAGACTGATGCATCTATATGGATCATGAAACTGCCGTGTGGCTATTCAATACCTGCGTATCTCAGATAAATGTACAGTCATAGCTATTTCCCATGGCATTTAGAAGAAATTTATTTAAGAGTGAAACAGAGTAGAGATTATCAACAGATGTGGGTTTTGTATGTGTATGTTTACTACCTGCAGATTTTTGCCATAGGTTAAATAGAGCGTGGCAACCTCTTATCATCCATCTTTTATCTTTGTTCTGCAGGCTCAAAAAACTCTGTACTTTCTCATTATTTTTCCCTTAGATTGGATCTGGAAACTGATGCAAACCTAGAAAAATACTAAATGGATCTCTAATTTGATACTCATTAAAATCCAATTTGGTAAAAATGATAAGTATATTCACATTAACCTCAAGGCTGTACTGAAAGCCCCGTCTCAGCTGTCCAAGAGGTTAAATTCAGAGTAAGCACACATAATTAATGAGGTTCATATTAAAGCCTTCATTTTGAGAAGGCTGTTTTAAATATATATGCTTTCCTAGTGAATACATTTTACAAGTAAAATAAATTTTTGTGCAAATATTTATTAATATATATTTCATGTTAATTGCTTCTGCCAGTGTTTGGAGTTTAGGAGTCTGTATTGAAAGCTGAACTCGTTAATGCTATTAAAAATCTTTTGTCTTCTCATAATCCTTGAAGTCTGTAAACAACTTCAAAGTAATTTGATATCTATTATTTTTTTGTAGTTTTTGTAGCCCTAACTTTCCTTTCCATGACACACAGAATATCGGTTTCATAAAAACAAATTGGAAGACTAAAGATGCTAAACTTCTTTTTCATTTGTACTGTCTCGAGAATTGTACTGTTGTCTCCATTTTTCATGGAAACTTCTAGCAAGGTTAATTAAAACCTGAACAGAAAATGAGTAAGCTAGACACTTAAAAAATGGTGGTATGAAAATGCTGTGACTATTTTCAAAGCCCACCTTTGTCCGTGAACACTTCCTTTTCACCCAGCCCTTGGGATACACATGATCCCTGACAGCTACCAAGAGGAAGACGTGCTTCAGCAAGTCCCCGTCTTTTGCCAGACCCTCTCTGCTCATCCACCTTTCCCCACGCCACCTGGGTTATGAGTTGTTGTTCTGGACTACGCTGCAGGAAACATTCAGGCCTCATGTTTTCAGGTGCTAAGATGCTGCTGAATTATTTTGAGTGAAATGGATTTGTTTTAGATGGTGTGATTGGGTCTCAACAGGCTCTGCCGCACCTGTATACAGTGAGCATTTGCTCCTACACTCTCCTTTGCCATGGCAAGGACTCATGTGTGGCTAGCATCCTTGGCAGGGCAATTTGCCACCTCTATCTAGCCTCCCCCTTACATACCAGCAGAAGAACAGGCAGGATTTGGGGGTAAACAATAACCATACTTAAGAGCTTTTCCTTTCCATAATTTATTTTTCTACATTCTTGTCCTAAGTACATAAACACTGCTAACAAGGTACAATTATTTCCTTTTTTTTTTTTTAGCTGATGTATGAAAGAATAAATAGGAAAGTTCCTATTCAAATGTCAAAATATTGAGGTAAACAGATAGGAATAGACTTTCATTCAGACATTATGATTACTCAAACACATTGTCATGAAAAGACAAACAATCAGCAGAGTTCTTTAAAAGGTTCAGTGCAAATTAGTTTCTGGCAAGGACTGTCTGTTTTTCAAGGCTTCATTAAAGCTCTTCATTTACGAATTACCTCAGGAAGAAGAAAGGGATGCTATTTGTCCTACAAAATGCCTCATTTTGTAGGATACAGAAGCCTCAGAAGCCCTCTCAGGGCATTGAGCAGCTCAATCTGGGTTGGTAGTTTGGGGCACCATCTACCACTGCCTCCGTCTCATGGGCAGCAGCAGCACTTGGGAATTGAATGAATTAAGCAGAAACGAACATTTATGTGTGTGCTTCTTAAGAGTTTAATTCTAATCTGGAAGAGTATTTTATGCAAACATTTCTTTTCCCCATTTTTTAAAGGAAAAGTGTTATTTCAGGACCTGTAGCACTATGCTAACGCACGTTTGTCCTCTCTGCCAATAGGTGGCACTAGGAATTTTCACATACGAGTCTCTTCAACTCAACCTTCGGTTTGCAGCCATCTAAATAATCCTGTATAAACATTTCCCTGTATAAAATGTTTTAGAGCTGTATCCTTCAGGTATTTGCAATAGTGTAATTCCACTGTTTTGAGTGAATTTGCTAAAGAAACGTAATAATTATTTACTTTACTGTTCACATTATTGACACTGGGAGATGTTTCTGGGCTTTCTGTTTTCTAAGTTGTTTGTTTTCCATCATTCTTGTATGATCTAATTTGTCAGAGTCGCTTTACGAGCTCTCTAGGATGTTTACCAGAACACAACAAATGCTACAATTTAGCTTTTTATGCACACTTTCCACAATTTTTGCCAGTCTTGTTCAATGGAAGAAGGCAATGAGAGACATTTGCACCCTGTCAGAGGAGGTTTCTCCTCAGGGCAGCACTGCAGTAGCAGGACGCTCTTGCTAGATTCCCTTCATGACGAACAGGGTCTGATGGTTAAATGTTCTTCACAAGGAGGATATATCTGTGAACAAGCCCTTTGGCTCCTTTCCAAAACAGCTGTGGTATGCTGACCTCCGGAGCATGATGCAAACAAGCTTCTGCTGGTTCCGGTGGGAGGTGGGCATCACTGAGAGCATCTGAGAAGGTTGCAGCTCTAGCAGGGAATGGAGGATGGGAGCTTTTTTTTTTCTTTTTAATTGACTCTGCCATTAAAAGGTCAATAGTTTTATGCAACCGAAATGTGAATAAAATATAACTACCCTTCTAATGACTCCTCTTCTGACCTTGCTGATGGTCAACACATTTTTACTGGACTGAGGTTACAACCGTTCTTTTGGCACCCAAACAGAATCTTGTTATATGCGGTATTTGAAAAGGTGCACTTTAGTGAAATCTGACTGTGTGGGAGCCAAACTGAAATTTGAAACTGGATACGAAAGAGACCACAATGAAGATAAAAAATAAGAAAAAGGAAAAAGAAAAAGATGGGAAAGCTTCATAAAGATGGGAAAGCTTCATAAAGATGGAAAAGCAAGAGCGTAGGGAGAAGGGCAGTAAATGCAGGATGAAAAGAAAATGCAAAGAAGTACTGGAGTGAAAATGGAAGAAAACAATGCAGTAACGTCAATTTTTCAAACAGCATATTCAGCGAATAAATGTTATTGCTAGAAGGACACATTTTTCGGCATCCAGGTGGCATCTGCTGAACAGCATGTTAACAGATATTCTTATGTAGTAACAGTTCCCTCTGTACTTTGCAAACTGCATCCCTTCTGTGAGTAAAGGCACAAGGGGTAACGTTGGCAGAGCGCTTGCCAGGGTGAGCTCTGCCTGTGCTGCCTGCCCCCAGCACTGTCTGACGTGGAGCTGGAGCCGTGCTCACCTCTGCCACCCAACCCCACTCTTCAGAAGGTCAGCATCAGTAGGCTTCACCTTCGTATGGGCAAACAGCAGAGGGAAGGTGCAGGAGAAGCCACCATTGACTGCCGAGGCATCACTGGTAACATTCCTGCTCACAGTGACGCTCTTCCAACACTGGGAATTTTTTTATTGAAACACTGAAATCGGACCTTAGACATAATGTGAAAAAGCTCACGCTAGATTTTTGCTGATGGAAAACAGCCTTTTCGGCTCCTGAAAGTTGCAATGAGTGCAGAACTGGGAATCACTGGAGACAGAGTAAAGAGACTGGGGCTATGTGGAGGAGAAAAGGGAGATTGCTGGGCAGAGCAGAGCCTGCAGCAACCATCCACCCAGCATGCAGCGGCTGTACCAAATGCCATCATGCTTCTCCATGAAGAAACAGGGACCCATCTTCCTTGAGACCCATGGTAACAGAGATGGGTAGGAAATCCATCTGCAGTCATGTAGTTTGTAACCCAAGGCCAGTCTCACACCCTGGAGCATCTCACGTCTGAGGAACAGGAGTGGAAAAAGGGGAGAAAGGCAGTGGGATCTTTCTGGCACCTTGTCTGAGGTCTCTTTCTCTGCATCCAAGGTGTTTCTCAAGTCATTTATGTTTCTGTTCCTTAGCAAAGAGAGTCTGGACTGCAGTTTTCTGGACAATTTACTTTTTCTTAAAGGACCTCCGTCATTAGGCTCATGGCAAACAGAACTATTTCAGGAGGGGCCCATACTGGTGTCCCTATTTACAAGCAAAGAAAAACCTTCTGTAGGAAGAGAGCGCCATTATGAATTTCTGTCTTAGAAAAAACTTTTGCTCAGCTTTACCTAGCTAATGGATTTAAAAACACTTGTGTGTATGCAAAATCACACACAACGATGGTGGAACAGCAGAAGAAAACAAATACCATGCGGCAAGAATCACACATATTTAACACACTAAGAAAATATGATCATATACTACAGTGTTAAGCACAATATAGGAAATTATATAAACCAAATCAGAACAGAGCTCAGCATACAAACTCAGTATTTCTCAGTGGGGTTTGATGGCACAAGTTGTTTTCACACTTCCATGTGGGATTTTAATGCAATTTACATTGACATCTGACGAATGATTGCTGAAAATGTTTATATGACATTCAATATATGTTGCAAAGTTTTATAACAGACTTTGCAATAGCTGTGATATTAAATTTGCATTGCCAGTCTTTTTTTCAAATCAAATAACAACATTTTGAAAGCACTAAAATGATTACGAGGAAGAAGCATTAAAAAAATTCCAATTCATTTTGTATTTTCAAAGACCTCTGCTATTTTTCGAAGTCCCCATTTATCTCAGAATTTTGAGCTTGTTATGTTGTCAAAGCTTTCGCTTTTGATTAACATATGTCTTCCTGAATATTAATTTGTGGTTTGGAAAGCACATTTTCTTAAAATTGCTTTGCAAAGTTGTATGAAATGTCCTTTTAAGATGCTTTGATACTGAAAACTTTTTATATTATTGACGTTGCTGTTTGCTTTTGTACTTAATGTTTTCTGTCCCTACTTTTCAGGTAAAACAGAAAAGCTCTGGCTGTCGTTAGAGGGTAGTATTGATAATATACATTGACTTAATTCTTATTATTGCTGCTCTTTACTTGTTATTCAAATGGGTCCATTAGTAAACCCCTTTCTGTCATTCCAGGCACTACGAGGGACTTTGGGATTTCTTATCGTGCCTTTCAGTATTGTCTTTCAGCAGCCTGATTATATATAGCAGGGCCCGGGTCCCTACTGCCTTTGTGCATTTCCTAAGCAAGATTTTCCATGCCAACAAGGTACAATGCACTTCTGCGAACAGAAGTTGTGGAGCAGGCAGCTTTCGCTGACCCAGTCCATCTGTTCTCTTCTGTTCTGCGTGGCTGGAACTCTGTTTCTTTTTCGTCCTGGACTTTGACCAGGATTTTATCTTCAAACCATGCTTTAAAACTGTTCTTATTGTGACTGTTTGCTTAATTGATTCATGTTTTTTATTTATCGTAATGGATTGATTAAGAAGTGTGGCTTACCGCGTCATATTAGTGAGTGGAATTATTAGTTTTTAGTTTAAAACTTATAAACTCCACGACCGAGGATTATTCACTGCCATGATGATTTTGACCTTGGATTTTATGACATAAAATGCTGAAATTACTGCTTTTGCATGAAATGACATCCTGCTTTCCTTCTAGGCCCTGAAGTTCTTGACAGAAAATGTATTCAGAGGCTTTTTTTTCAGTAGCTTTGAATGTGTAGCACCTGTCTGCTGGCTAAGTTAGCAATCATTAGGAGTTGCAGGCTAAGCCTGGGGAATCACATACCATGTACATTTTGTCAGAACAGTGTCTTTTCCTTAACCTACAGAATACGAGGTTAGCAAAAATAAAATCTTCCTAAAGCAGAATTAGAAAGATGGAAATGATTGATCATTGAACGTAGTTTTCTTCTCATGTTTCTCTTTTTTTCGCATCTATGCAGTGACAGCAGTGTTGAATACTAATTTTACAGACAGACAGGTTTTTACGGAGAAAAATTGAGCAACTTATTTAAGGTCACCAGGTCCAGATTTTATGAATTACTGAGAGCCTTATGAGGATGTTGAAGCCTGTTCCTACTGGACTGAAGAAAAAAAAAAAAGCCTTAGATCTCCTCAGAAACATATGCATTATGGATTTGTGATTCATCTGTAATAAAGTCAATATTCAAAGCATACTGCTAATGTACCAAAATTACACAGGGAGAGGATAGTTTTGTGGCTATGAAGAGAATTGCTCTCAGAAGCTGGCAATTTTTTTTCTGAAACATCTTAATCTTCCTTTATGCTCATGGATAAGCTTCTTGGAGTCAAAGTTACCCTGTCTGAGAATTGTTATTAGATTTTTCTTAGATTTAGGGCATAATTATTTATGCTTATCATTTCACAAGACAAGGTACACAGAACAGCACGATCTTTTGAAGGAAAATGAGAATATAAAGAACTTCCCTGATGATCAAAAGACCTGTCCTAACTTATTTTTGCCATTGCTGTGAATTCTGTCATAGCTGTAGGGATGTGTCCTGAGGCATATCACACGGGTCCCACCAAGGCAGGGAGACAATGACCCACTTTGGGAATCCCGCCTGGTGTTTCTTCACTTTCAAACCCAACCGCTGCTATTGAAAAATCCGAGCTGATATCATCTTTACCATTAAAATACAAACTGAGGAGATGTTTCTAAGATAAAGTCCTTACACCCCAAAATTCATTGAACTTTGAAGGCACAGCTAATCGTTCTTTGTGTGAAAGGCCACTAAATAGGGAAACAGATTTCATTTTGCTCCAGTGGAATTGACAAGTAATTTTCCCATGGTCTTTTATGCTATTTAGATTGAGCTTCTTGTTACAACGCTTTATTATATGTCATTAAATTCATGAAACATTGATTCATCTCATGATGCTGAGTGACTAGGTGATAAAGTAGCAGATGAAATTCAACATTGATAAGTACAAAGTAATTCTCCCACAGAAAAACAAACCAAACTATACATACTTAATGAGGGGCTTTAAGTTAACCACTACAACTCCGAAAGAAGATATTCAAGACATCTTGGATAGGATTCCCAAAACATTATCTCCATCCTTAGAAGCTGTAGAAAGAGAGTAGTAGAATGTTTTAAGAAAATGCTTGAGAGAAAACCAGAAGTGGTTATACCACTGAATAGCTCTTTGGTATGCCCATGTCTTTATACCACACACCTTTCTGAATTCGGGTAAAAAAGGTACAGCAGAACTGTAAGAGGTACAGAGACAGGCAGACGGTGAGACTTATAGAACAGCCTCAAGAAGACTGAAATGGATCAGCCTAGAAAAGGGAATGATTCAGATACGACAGAACTCTCTCAAATCATGAGTGAAATAGGGGACATAGGAAATACTTAATCAGCACTTCGAGCCACATAACTCAAGGCATAGATGTCAATATTCATACAGAAAGTTTAAAAACGAACTATATCCTTTTCCATACAGTATCTAGTTACTGAATCACTGCCATAAAATGTGGATGCTTAAAGTTCACATGGTTTCAAAAGGCAATTAGACATACTCTTGGAATTAAAAAAAAAAAAAGCCAATATCCATCAAGGGCAATATAAATCCAAAGATACAATCTTGGGCTTAGGAAGTCCTTAGCTTCTGAGCTGCTGAATTCTAGAGGTTGTAGAAGTGTGCTTGTATACTTGCTCTGTTCCTATACGCTTGCCTATGCATTTCACCACTGTCAGACATGATATAGGTCCACATTGCAAAGTTCAGTGCAATAAGAGGATTTCTCACATTAGTTCTCCTGTAATATTAATAGGATAACAAATGAAAAAGCATCAACAGAGAAACAAAGTGATCTTTGAACAGGTTTATTATACCGTGTTCCTAGACTGCAGTGCATTGGAAAGATGAGTCACAAATGGAGAAAATGATTGGAGATTTCTTGGGTCAGCTCATTCACTTGGATAGGTAAGTCTGTTCAGAGCAGAAGATCAATGACAATTTGTTCTGTCTGAGAAGTTGCCCAATGTGGCATGTCAGCCACTACTTACACCATCACGGTTCTGTATCTCAATGACTAGCGCAGCAGCTGGTGTTTTATGTATGACTTGTAGCTTGGTCTGAGAAGTAGAATGGAAGGCATTAGGGTTTTACCTTCAACCTTGGGGCACAACTTTGGCCATTAGGCTGTCTGCTTTGTGCAAAGTGGAGCTTCCTGGGTTTATGTATTTCATATGAACAAAACATCTGAATGCTTCAAGATATTGCTGAGAACTGTGAAGATTTCTTATTGATTGAAAAGACAGTGTCTCAGGACTGTGCTTCCAAATTGACAGAGCATCTGATTTAAGCACAGAGACAACAAATACTGCCCAGGGCTAACGTTAAGTGCATATTAAACCTAGGCTGATATCTACACTGAGGGCCCCAGGACTGCTTGACAGATCCCAGATCTGGTGGCACTTGCCAGCTGTAGACTTATTCCATGCCATGCACTGAAGGACATTGCATATATGGAAGACATTCAGCTCCTTCACCCATGTTTTCATAGAAGGGAGGACTTTGTGTCAGAACTCAATGACATTTATTCTAACAGGTCCTTGAATCACCCTTAATTGTGGGATGTGCTGTTCATGTACCTGCTTTCCCATTAAGGTGTAGATGAGATGAGATAAATGTTTCCAGACATGTAGTAGGAACAAAAAAAAAAAAAAAGGGTAAATTTAATCTTCTTAGTCCTTCCATCAAAAATTTTGATCACAGTTCAGACATTTGTATTCAGCGTGTATATAAGTAGATCGTACTCCTTGGCTGTAAGCATTTCATATTATTACTCTGTGAAACAAAATCCACTATTTTCTTCACCAGATTTGACCTGGGGCATAGCTCTGCATTTTCTATCTATTTGTAGTCTATAGGGCTTATGTGTAAACATAACCATGAAAAAAAAGTCATCTTGTCTAATTAATAATGTATTGTTATTCTTCTGTTTCAAAGCCAACTGTTTCCAATTTTCTGCTTCCTGCAGGGTGTCCTGACCCATAACCAGTCTGGTAAAAGGACTTGTTGATATCAGGTCTATTTTCAGGCAGGTCAAATAGATGCTGTATCAACCACCTTACATATTAAAAGAACTGGTTTTAATATATGTTTTTTTATATTGCAGAATTTTCAGAATCCCATCGAAGGCCATCTATGACAAAAATTGTATTTTCACTTGATTTTATGAAATACTTCTAATTGCTAATCAATTGCTATTAAAAAAAAAGGTGCTGTTGTATACATATCCTATCAAGCAGTCATTTGGACTTCTGGACTCAGGACTCATTAGTTGAGATACGCAACACAATCCATAGGAGGTGAAGCTCCTGTCAATTAGGAGACCCCTGGTAGGTGTAATTATACACATTTCTTGAGCTTCTCAGGGAGGTTTTAATAATTCTTTAAACAACTTTTAGGTAATTAGCACTGTTGAATGTCATTTCTTTGTATCTATAAAACATCCTTAATTAACAGAGAGATCCAGAGAAATTTTTTAAAGAACAATACATAAGAAATTTTGAAAATATTAGATAAAGCTAACTTTGTAGTTACATTGAAATCTTACATTGACACTTTAAATTGATCTCATTATTACAAAAGAGTTAAAACATTTAATAGAATGCAACAAAAAAGGTGAGATTTTGCCCGTCTGAAAAATGTGATGACGTGTACTTTTTGAAAACAGAAGATGGTCCTCCTCTGTCTTCATTTGAAAGGTTCTAAAATAATATTCCGATTGGTATTGAGAGATGGTAGTGCTTTGGTCTATGAGGACATTGTAAGAGAGCTGACCTGAGCCAAGCCGTTAAATTTTGGCTGCTTTGTATAATATGATCAAGTGAAGAAATTAAAGTTATTTAATATGCATTTACTACACATCAATCTGACTTTATGCTCCTAAAGTGAATCTTACCATAATGAATTGGAAGATTCACTTTTCCAATGTTAATGAAAATAGCTTTGCATTTTGCAAATGTTAATGTTGACGAAGCTGCACATTATGGATAAAACGTAATATGGGTATGTGGAAAAATGTAATACCATGATTTTTTGCAACTTGACGAACACTGAAAGGTACGGGAGTTTTTGATGCTGTAAACAAAGGAGATAAACAGTAAAGAACGATATTTTGCTTTTGTAATAATTAAAGTGAAAACTGAATTTTAAGTTTTCATTTTTCAGATATAAGGTAAAACAGTCTGGGAGACATTAACCATAGAAATGCAGTCATCAGTAGTAAGCTGATAGGTGAAAAGGTGTGAAGGAGTAAAGTATCCTCAGGAACAAGAACAGGTGCTCCTGCATACTATTTGCGAGCGCACAAAGGATGTTACAGTAAGGGATACTTCAGACCCTTGACCCTCCTATATCCCTCCTATTCATGTGGCCTCCTTTTCCCTCCAGTACATCGTCTTCTATGCTGACATTCAAACTGTTTGAAAATAAGAAAAATGCAATGTTCTTAATTAAAAAGCAGCTGAAAATAAAATCACTCATTTTATCTCATACTAATGCTCGATGAATGGCGTTTATTACTTTGTGTCTAAATCGACACTGCACAATGATTTAACACATTCATCGATTCTTCAGTTCCTCGGTAGTACTCAGACCTTCTACATAATTTAGTCCGAAAGGGATAGCAAGGCTAAGAGCTGGTGGAAGTAGGCTACGGAAAATGGTGTAATGGCTCTTATTTTACGATCACAAGGAATGGAAATACCTGTCCTTGTTTTGAAACTTTCCTTCCTTTTTAGCCTTTATTAAGAGAGACAAAGCCAGTAAGAAGTGGAAGCTGCAATCTTGCCAAGGAATTGAATAATCTTGCCAAGAAATTGAATAATGTTGCCAAAACCAGTACATAGCAGATACTATTTACTATTTGCAACAGCCTAAATTTACTCCGTTTTCCTGTTCAATTACAGCATGTTTTTCTCCTGACATCTGTAAGTGGGAGGTTGTGTTGTTAAAATAAGAGGAAGGGGGGAAAAAAGAGCAAAATCTTCCAGAAGGAGAAGAACAATGAACAAATACAAAAAATTAAACCACGTAAAAACAGCCTGAGTGATTTTTTATGTAGGTGCCAGGAAGGCACCCAGCTGCCACTATGAAAATCATTCATTTGCTATGTTTAAAGTGCACTTAGCCATCAAAAAATCTTTTTCTTCCACATTGTAGCAGGCAGACGCATCAGCAAGGTAGGCTGGGGATGGGTCTAGCCCACCAGTTCTCAGTTCTGCAGCTGGGAACCACCACATCTTCCTTTTAGAGTGAGATGAAAAAGAAAATTTACTCAAAAGTACCACAGTGGCGCACTCAGGATAACCAGCAAGACACAAATAGACAGTTATTTACACCTTGTTGGACAGCCCACAGGGACACTGCAAATATTTTTGTGAATATTAAATTCAATAGTGGACTGCTTTAGATGCATAATCCTAAAAATTTATTTAGTGGCTTGCTAACAATGGTCATTGCTATTTAGTGATGTCAAAAAACGTGTGCAAAAAGTAGCAAATCTTTAAACTTGGTACTCTCAGAAAAGAAAACCTGCCTCATAGGTGTGGTAAAAGAAGCATTAGCAAAGCAGAAGCAGGCAGATCCTTTCTTTCCTTCTCAAAAAATAGTCTTAGAAGAAAGTAGGATGAGGACATGAATGTTATCTACTTTGGTATGAACTTTCCTTATGTATCTTGGAATAATACACTTGGTCTGTGAATAGTCATTCTGCAGAAGTCTGCATTGTTTAAATTGCTGTATCTCAAAATTTTGTCAGATAATAATCCGCATTAGTATACTGAAAGTTCTAGATAAAAATAATGTAAGAATCAAAGCAAGAGCAACAAAACATGCACAACATCCATTACTAATACATTTCTTCAGCTATTCACTAGGCTATGGATTTTGTTTCTGTCATTTCAATTATACTATCTCCATTTCATTTTCCTTCCCGCTAAGAGGATTATAGTTCCTTTCTAAAATTAATTTAGTGTCTGTGGATAGTTGTGTTTTGCTAGGTCCAGTCAGTGAGGCTAATTTTACGTACCGATTCATGTAATTTAAGTCAAGAAGGAACCCTGAGATTATTTAGTCTGATCTGCTCTGTCACTGGGGCCATATATTTTTCCACAGGTGTTAAACTTATTGGTTCTGTATGAAATAAGTGTTTCATTGAATAAGACATAAAATAGGGAATCCATTTTCTTCAGTATATTGTTCACTACTTAGTCACATTTGCAGTCACAAAATAAAGAAATAACTGTCAATTTGTAACCATTGATTATTGTTTAAGGAGACCCTTAGGATCTTGTACTACTTGCATTGTATTTTTTTTAACTTTAAATTTCTCAGGAACGGGGAGTATGTGGTGTGGTGTAATTATCTTCCATCTGTTAACATGTTTTTAAAATACAACATTAAAACTGTTGCATCTTTTTCATAGCATGCTTACAAATTGCCTCCCTCATCCTATTCACTGCTGCCTAGTTGTAAAGTGAAAAATTTCATGTGCCATTTTTGTTCATTCCTCATCTTGGAAGCTCATGCTCACTTCTTTGGCCCATGAGACTTCTAAACCTATTTGAGACTCATTCCTTTCCCTCACAGTCTCCTATGCCATAGCTGTCATGTCTTTCCAGACATTTAAGTTCACAACTGGCTGCATTAAACATACATTTCTGAAAGAATCCAATTTCTCTGTATGGCTGCTCTGAACTCATGGCCATTTATTACTCTTCCAGTGTGGTTGATCCATTTTATAATTAAAAATAAGTATTATATAGTATTTACTCTGAATAATGACTGGAAATGTCGAAGGCTGTTGAGCCTGGGTGGAACGTTGCCCATATTCCTTGATGATTCCATCTGACAGCAGCATCTGAAAATCTGAAATACAGCCCTATTTTTAATATCAGAGTACGGGGTGCTTCTAAGTCAAATGCCTGGTGTCATTACCTCTAATAATCAAACCTGTAATTTTCTAAAATAATTAAACTGAACTGTTTGACAAGGTACATTTTCTAGAAAAGCATGTTTGTTGCTCGGTTTATATTTCTCCTCTTTGTCTTATATTAATTATAGTCCTTTATGTTCATTATTTTTGAATCCTGTATGAGCTCCCTCATTATTTTCCCCGGGGCTGATGTCTACCTAACCTGCCCATAGTCATGTGGGTCATCCAGCACACCCTGGCTGAATGTTTGCAATGGCATACTTTATTCATTTGTATTTGTTCTGGCATGCCGAGACTTAATTAAAATAGCTAACAGTGGGTCAGAGATCTCCTCTATCTACAATTCCAGTAAAATGGGGTGGTAATTTTAAAATGTTTTCTCCTAGAAAAGCCTCCTCAATTACAACTGGAAAAGCTTTGATATTATCAATTCAAATATAAACCAGAAACTCTTACTGCATCATTATGAAGGGTGCTATGATCAGGTAGTGGACTATATTATTAAGTAGAATCTTTTTAGCTGAATTCTCATTTCAAAACTTCTCTTCTTGTCTTTAATCTACCTTTTTTCTACTTTTCCTTTTTTTAATCCACAATACTTTTAGTTTCTTCTGTGAATATTCTGGCGGTTTTGCTTCCTCCCTGCTCCTGTATCTTCCCTTTTGTTTATGTTTCAAGTTGCTGCCAACACCATGTTGTAAAACAGCAACTACTTTCAGCCAGAAGTCTGTCCTGGTGCTTTAAATTTTATATTTTCTTAATCCTGGTACTTTAATTCTCCTTAAGTATGGAATCCTAGAATCATAGAATCCTCTAGGTTGGAAGGGACCTTTAAGATTATCAAGTCCAACCATTAACTTAACACTGCCAAAAACTGCCACTAAACCATGTTCCATTAACATAACACTGCTAAAAACACCACTAAACCATGTTCCTCAGCACCACGTCTACACGTCTTTTAAACACCTCCAGGGATGGTGATTCAACCACTTCCCTGGGCAGCCTGTTCCAGTGCTTGATAACCCTTTCTGTGAAGAAATTGTTCCTAATATTGAATCTAAACCTCACCTGGCACAACTTGAGGCCATTTTCTTTTGTCCTATGGCTTGTTACCTGGGAGAAGAGACTGACCCCCACCTCGCTACA